>CM034147.1:742485735-743005735 GCA_019776745.2 Taxus chinensis | reverse complement strand
TTGACTAATAAATGAGGCCCCCTACCTAAAGTTAGGGTGTAAGGGCATATTTTCATGTTAAGAGAAACCAAAACTAAATAAATTACAAACTTTGAGTCACCCATGGTGCCACTATCAACATGTAAACTCAAACAAGACCGCATACAACAATCATGGTTAGGGCTAGGCCAAATTAGGTGATTGTGCACATTCAAATAGATGTCTTGAAACACATGTTCTCTTGTGCCCCTATAACCTGCAAACTCATTGGAAACATTAATCACATATGTCTAATAAAAGTATAAATCAACTACTTAGTAAACCTATCAAACTATAATCATGCCAACTATGCTAACACATCATCAATAAGGAAGGGTAAATGAAAAACATACACAATTTCATATAAAATCATCATGTGTTAACTATCGCAGTAACATATAGTTACATCCATCCATGCTATACTATGATAACATCCCATAGCCAAATATTTCACAATACAAAGATGTGCAACAAAACCATATGTCCATCATATACCAAATAAAAGCAACACCATCATAACCTATTAGTATTCAAAACATATACTAAAATGAACTATCAAATATGAGTATAGAGTCAACAAATAACTGAAGCTAGAAAATGTGGGCACTACACATTCCCATCGAAATACACCACAAAGCCACCTAAAATTGTTCTCGTAAGCCAATAACATAGGGTAACCGCTCCTTCCTACAAAATTGACAGATCCTTCTTCTTTACAAGACAATTCCTATGTTTGAGAATGCCTGATTTTAGGTCCTCCTCATGTAAGCGTAGGCATTCACTCTAAACAAAATATTCCATCTCGACTCAGTCCTTTCATATTTCCTCTCTCTCGAAGACCTCTTTTCCTTATGAATCCTATACCATCCTTCCCACAAATAACAAGCTCTTATTCTTTTAGGTCATAACATATGTTTACCTGGTTTGAGATTGCATACAATTGGTTTTCAAAGATCTGTAACTTTTCTTGTAATTAGTTCTAAGATTTACATTTGTGATTTTATTTTTCACGATGCCCGTCTTATGTGTGTAGGTGGAATGATTTGTAAAAATACCCTTCTCATTTTTTGCATCAACTTTTATCAATTTTACTTGGAAAATTACCTTACATGAAAATGTATGAGATTTATTCTTTAGAGCACATAAAAAAGTCTAGGTTTTTATTGGGAGAAACAGATTACAGTTTGTGACATTGCAATTCATTGAAAAAATCATTAGTATTCAAATTTTGTTCTTTTTCTATGTAAATTTAATAATTTTCTTATACAATTTAGTTGAAAATATATGCATTGACAACTTTTGTTTCATGTAGTTTGAACATAGAATTGTTCTTTGCTTATCTAAGGAATTAAAATTTTCAGATTCTTGGTTGTTATGGCAACTTTGTATGACTTATTTCCTTTTCATTATGGCTTACGTTGTGTGTTGCGCGTTTATAACTTGGTTCTAGAAACATGCACCTTTGTTCGAGCCATGAATTAGTGTGTGTGGATGAGATTTTATCTTTCGTGAAGCCACACCAATACATCCCACGATGGATGATAGACTTCGCAACAACAAGGATTTTCAATTTTCCCATCGAGAGAACCTCTCCCTTGCCAAATAAACCCAAAAAAAGTGTTTATAATGCACTTCCTCATTTTCTTGTGTCTTACGTTTACAATAAATTTTTACATGCACGCACACACACACACACACACACACACACACACACACACACACACACACACACACACACACACACACACACACACAGAGAGAGAGATATATAGTTCAATTCCATCATTTTTTGAAATTTCATACTTTTTCTTTTATTTTCATTTCCAAAAATAAGTAGATGGCTCATATCCAACAAAATCAAACAAATCTATTAAAATTTCCTTATAGTTCTACATGCAAACTATGTTGGAGTTGACTGTTTGTAGGAAATATTTTTAAATCTTGTTCAATAATTTTGTTGTCTACAATAATTCTTATGTTACAATCATAAAAATATCTCCTTTTCATACATATCTCTTACATTTTCCTATGTTGTTTTATTTTCAGAGTGTATATTTTCTCCCTCTTTTATTAGCATAAAATGTACGCTCAAAATACAATAGTGCAAGGGCAATAATACCATGCTAGGAATTGGGAATGCATAAATGTACATAGTCATAAGTGATACCGTTCCCATCGAAATAACGCACAAAGATGTAATAATGTTTGCTCACAAGCAAGTAATAAAAGGGAACCTCTCCTTCCTACAACACTGGCATATCCTAATTTTTTATAAGATGATTCCTATCTTTGAGATTGCCCAATTTTAGGTCCTCCTAAATTAAGGGTAGGTGTTCCCTCTACACAAAACATTCCATCTTGACACAATCCTTTCACATTTCGCCTCCCCCAAAGACCTCCTTTCCGTATGAATCCTACACCATCCTTTCCACAAATAGAAATCCTTTTCTCTTTCGAGTCGCATCATATGTTTCCGACTGTGGAACCTACACTATACCCATTCTATAAAATGTGGGAAGGATGGTGACTTACAAAAAAGGATAGATCTTCTACTAAACCCAAATAGATGATCTGAATGTTTCGAAAACTATCTTGGGATGAAAACTAGACTCTAAAGTGACTTACATAAGTGCATTATATGTTTCTCTTAACGGTATTCCCACCGATTCTCAAAATGGAATAACATGTAACCTAGATACAAACTAGTGGTTTTTCGTTGCCTCGCACAAGTTTAGGAGATGCTTATAACAAGTGTAAATCCTATTATGTAGGTTATCTATACATGAGGCAGACATAAAAGTAGAGTTTCCATACCATCAACTTCTATCAAAACATTTCTTCTATTGCTAACTACCTTCCTCGTTGTATTTGTGAACTTCAAATTTTTCTTGTAGAATGACAAGGGCCAAAAAACAAGAATTGTGACTTTTTCGTAAGAAAAAGTCATGTGTTGAATTCCTTGAAATAAAAGGTAGCTAATGACCTTCTAAATGATGAGGAGGTTTCTTCATTATTAGATATACACATAAATGTATCCTCATTGTTACGTTCTATAAAATCTGATGTTTCACCAAACTTGCCAGCTAACTTACGAGTTGATATTGGTGACAATATTGTTAGCGAAGATGCTGACATGTAGGAATCCTCCTTTTTCCAGTCATGCTTGATACATGAACAAAAAATGAAGACATCCAAAACTTGTTTTTTCGACAGGGCCCTTATGCTCACTCATTATACTATGGTTTGAACTTCGTATATCTCTAATTAATGAATACAACACAGAAGAGTTGTTTTCCACGGCGTTCCAAACTTTGTTTTCAAATGGTCAAGCTATGTTTAGACAACCCCACATAAAATGTATCTAAATACATGAATATGCATTGTATTTTAAGTGTTTCCATGATGGCCATTTTGGAAGGCATCACTGCTTCAGATGTTTCTTGCTTAACCTGAGGATGTGGCATAGGATCCAATCAACCATTGTTGTTTTCATCAAAAAAAATGTTGATAGTTGCCTTCCTCCAACTATAGCTAAAATTCGTAAATGTTTGCATGATTATCCCAATGATTCCCTTCCGGATAGTTTGACGAAATTTGGATCTAGCTTATGTGGCACAAGATATTATTGGGGTAAGTTTCATCCATAATTGGTTTATATGATTGATCAAATTGGCTCACCAACTCATTTCTTCGCCATCACTGCAGCTGACACCAAATGGCCCAATCTTCATAAATTTATGCCTATATTTCCACCACATGATGCTCGACAAGCACATCGCTAGAGATTCCGTAATGTTTTCAACAATCCTTACATTTTGTCTATATAATTGCATCAAATATTCACACTATTCCCTGATGAATTTTTAGAGAAGCATTTGGGTGTAAAAGAATATTGGTACAGGTGAAACAAAAAATATTATTTCCCTTTCCCCATTTTTTCCCTTCTTATATTTGTTTTTCTTAGTGCCTCTCATCTCTCCTTAGGTGTGAATGGCAACGGAAAGGCTCTACCCATGTTCATGGATTCTTATGGCGATAAAATGCACCAAATGTTGATACATTAGAATGAAACAATGAAGATGATGTTAACAAAAAAAACATATTTTGAAAACTATGTTACTGCATGGAACCATCGTAGTCAACTTTTCATAAATGGAACAATGCATTGACCCATCATCGATGACCCTACCTAATGGAAAGCCATGTTATATTTTCTACAAGCTCTCATGAGGACTATGAGGAATTTTTCAATAGCGTCCAAGACACACTAAATGCTATGAGGAAACCTTTCTTGACAAGATAGGGTCTTCTTTTCAATGCCGATATAAATCTCCCCTAGACCTTCAACCACAATCCACTCTATGTAAGGAACATGATGGAAAAAAAAAATACATCCCTACTTGCAATGATGGCAAATTAAACATCCACAACAGTGATATTCTTCTGATATGGTGAGCTAATGTTGATTTCCAGCTAGTTCTCTCTCGCCATGCAGTACTGCGGCATATAAAAAAATATATTTCCATAGATGAGAAAAAGTCAGAAATTTATCACAATATGTTGTCACATTTTTGATGCGGAATACTAGTTAAACCCATCATCCATTGCTTTTTGAATGTTTCTCTCAGTAATTTTGGTTAAACGTGACATCGGTGCACATAATACTTTCCATATGTTGCAGAATATGCCACTTTTTCTATGCAATAGATAATTTATATCCTTGAATGTAGGGAAAAATTAGTTTTTACGTGTTAGGGTTGAGTAAAATGATCTTGTAGAATCATCATCCTTATTTTATCCTTATAAGAAGTGCCCTATCACACTAGAAAACACATCCATCATTGAGGAAAACTGCAATATTTCTTATAATGAAAAATCTATAGGGGAAAAGTGAAGATTACGCTAAACAACAACTATTGCACATTTTACAACTGGGTTCTATAGGATCCCTTCAAAGGATTATTCTTCTTTTGAATTGTTTTCTGGATTGAACTCCTATTAAAGAAGCCTTTTCCAAATATTAAATATTATCTTGACCTCACTAATAATGATATTATTCATAATTGTGAGACTATGTAACCCTCATACCATCCATGGCATGTCCTTCATAGCTTATCCAAAGAAGGTGTTGTTGATGGTGAATCACAGCACCCCTAAGTGTCTGCAACTTGATGGGTTGAGACTCTCAGTGTGATTTCATAACATGGAGCTTTTCCTAAGTGTGGGACCTTGCAAAATCAGAAAAGCTCTCCGGATGAAGGCCGGTTTCTATTCCTCCGTTCAGATGCACACATAAAAATGCAGAGGGTTTACTCAAAAACCTAATCTAACTTGCCAAGGAGAAAGGGTAAGAAGATGCATAAAAATAAACCTAAACTAACAAAGGTGATGCACTGAGGAATGAAGAACACCTATCTTGCCAATAAACACAAACCATAAAAATTCAATGCAAGATCATGCACAGATAACCAGATTTGCAGTGAAAGATCAAGAGGATGCAAACGAACTTAGAGAGGGTTGAGAATCATCCACAAACATGCATTATTTTCTCCAAAGATTGATACAACACACTACAAAATGCCAATAGGAAAAATTGCATTAAAGTTTTAAATGGGAGGTTTTAACTCCACAAATTCACCTACCAAAGAGAATAAGGGAGGGGCAAAACAAGAATGTCCAACCTTTAGAAAGAAGCCCCTCCTTACAATTTATAGGAAGAATGAGAGAGAAAAGAGAGAGGAATTCCAAATCTACCCCAACCACCTCTAGGTTGCATTTAATTCATCTCATTATGGTGGTAGGTGAGAACCCTAGAAAACCCAAAAAGTGGCAGACATAGGACCTCGTAAGATTTCCGAAAATTCCAACCTTGTGTTAATCTGAGTTCCCTGTGAAAAGCTATGGCCATA
The DNA here is from genome assembly GCA_019776745.2 of Taxus chinensis. Classification (NCBI taxonomy): domain Eukaryota; kingdom Viridiplantae; phylum Streptophyta; class Pinopsida; order Cupressales; family Taxaceae; genus Taxus; species Taxus chinensis. The sequence goes on along the minus strand of CM034147.1, from coordinate 742,999,808 downwards.
TGAATATCTGGGTCAGGTTCTACTTCCTGTCAGCGCTCAAAATGTTGCGCCTCCTGAAGGTGTGCCTTGGTGCATCCATCCTTAATTCGACATAATTTTACCTATGCCATAGGTGCATCCATATTTGTGTCGACATCCTTTTACCTACGCCATAGGCGCATCCATATTTGTGTCGACATCCTTTTCCCTGGGCCATAGGCGCATCCATATTTGTGTCGACATCCTTTTACCTGCGTCTTGCTCTGTTGGTGACGCAACAAATATCGAGCTCTGAGTTTCTTTGATTTCCATATTCTTCTGCTTGTCTATATCTACCCGGGGGGAAGATATTTATAATAGGTGTATCATCACATTTTGATTCCTCCTCAAATGAAACTCCATCGCATGGCCCTTTCCTGTTGGATGAGCTAGACATGTTGGGACATCATGAATTTGATATGCACTTCATCTACAATGCCTACAACCTTTATGCAACACTAAGAGAAAAACTTTCCTCTTTCATTGATTTCAACAGGGAGATAACCATAATACAGTCTTCTTAACAATCTACCTTAGCAATGTACGCTTCTTTCTCACCAAAACAAAAGGTCTCCTTCAATAGCATTTTACATCATAGTGTACACCAAGATACACTCCCTTATCTTAGGTTTATTATTCAAGGGACAGATGGAACAAGTAAATCCTTCCTCATCAATACACTTGTTAGCGCATTAGTTTTTTTTTTAATACATTGTTAGTTTTTTTATAGTTATCTAACTGTCCTCTCTCGTATCTCCTCCCTTGGCCTATATATTGGCTTGCACTTTTGTTTGTAAAACAGGAATTGAATAAAACATTCAATCTTTTCCTTCATTGGTATCAGAACCTGCGTGGAGATCCAATCGACTTGCTTTCCTTTCCTTTCCTGTGCCATCATTGTCCTGTTCTGTGGATTTGGAAGGAAGCCGCCAAGGAGGAGCCTACGCGGAGACTGCTGGTTAAGCCAAATTAAAGCTTAGAAGTACTGTAGCAAGCATGGGAATCTAGAGATCTGGCCTAGAGGTGCGTGGTGCATTAGCAGTCATAGCCAAACTTGTGAGGAGAGATTTGAGGAGATGTAATATCAAACATTTATGTGAGTTGACAGCTTCTGTGCCTGCTGCTACTATTGCTTCACCATCACGAACAACCTGGCCCGTGGAAAAGAAGACCTTCAGCTCAGAGTCACTATTTTCATGTCACCCTTACACATTATAGGGAAAGGAGGGACTTCGCAATGGTTTCTTGTTGAGGACCAATATTTTTGTCTTTTTCCCTGCAAAGTGGAGCAACTTGTTTGTTGTTTGGAGAAGTAGATGTTAGTCTACAGCAACCTGCAGTAAACACATTTTGCAGTGAACTCTAGCAAATCCTGCAAATTTCCAATGAAGAGAACATGGAAGAACTAGCACGTGTATGTCACAAATTTCAAATGTAGAAAGCACCACGAGCAATGCACCAAATGCTTGGGCATTGAGTGAAAAATAAGACACCGCAAGACTGTTCTTTTCTTTGGTCATCGAGCTTCGCAACACTGGGAATATTATCTTTGACGAGATCATGCACCGAGGACTATTGGAGTATTTTTGGTTTGATGTTCGATGTCAAGCATGGCAGATTCATGCAGAACTTGAACATGGCTATGATGCAGATGATGAAGGCAAAGTAGAATTCCCATAGGAGCATCCGCATCTCACTGCACAAGCCTATAGAGCCCATCTTCGGGATAGGTTCCTTCAGTAAGCATTGTAGCCATTTTTTTCAAATAAATAAATAAAATACAATTTTGAGTTTTTGAAAATGTTTGCACCTCGTATTCTATTGTCGGATGCCCAGTTGCTCAAAGGGCCAAATTTCACCACATGGAAAACCAAGATGCGGACGATTCTTCGGTTTGAAGATCTATGGGGGATCATTTCTGGAAAAGATGCCCCTCACACAGACACTGATCTATTGGCCAAGTTTGAAAAGGCTGATGCAAAAGCATTAATGCTTATCACTTTGAGCCTTTCTGATGAGGTTCAACCCTACATTCGGGAAGCAACCACTTCCTCTCAAAAATGGACCACGTTGTGAACCATCTATGAAGCAAAGAATCTGACGATGAAGTTGCATCTTTAGACTAAGCTTCACATGATGAGTACGCATGATGGTGAATCAGTAGAAGCCTTCTTGTGGCATGTGGCTGAGTTACATGTAGAACGTTCTACTCTCAGTGAACTAGTGGATGACAAGTTGCTAGTCCCACTCACCTTGCGAGCTCTTCCTTCCTAGTTTCAGACATTGATCACCACATTGACCATCACTCTACAGGAGATGATTTTTTCCACAATGGTGAATTATCTCTTATAGGAAGAATCCATTCAGAATGTTCAAGAATCCTTCAAAGACAAGGCTCTCATCACAAGGAAAAAGCATAAGCCTCAGAAAAGGCAGTCAGCCCCCTAGAATCAGAAGCAGCATCCTCATCAGTAATCTTCTCAGTGGCCACAACAGCGGCCACCCCAGAAGCAACAAAACAACAAGGTAGATTGATGGTGCCACATTTTCTCCATGGATACACACACAACTGTGAACTGTTATTACAACGGTTCCAAGTATGGAAACTCTGGCGAAGAGAGAACTTTTGGCCAAGGATATTACAAGAAATCCTGATGGCCTGCTCGTAATCAGAGGCAGAAGGGTCATATTGCTGATCAGCAGGATGCCACCTCTGATGAAGAGGTTCCACACACAACTCATCCAGACATTTTCATAGTCTCGCAAACTTTTCAGCCATCAGAAAGTGTTTGGTTGATTGATTCGGGTGCCAGCAAACACATGATTGGTAATAAGGAGTTGTTCCATACCCTGAGTGACTGGTGCACTAGAGATTGGATCACCATCGTAGATAATCAGGAGTATATTGTGGTAGGGATTAGTGATTTCATCATTCCTCTTGGGACATGAAGATGTACACTCATGAAAGTGCTATATGTTCTAGGTTTCACCTTAAATCTCTTGTCTGTGAGTCAACTTCTTAACCATCGAATGCAGGTTGAATTCTTTGTTATGAAAGGGTTCAAGTCCTACACCATTTCCCAAGAAGACTCAGTAATTTCTCAAGCATCTATGAAGGGCCATCTATTTACACTAGATGCGGTAACTTCATCTAACATTGCTCTCTTTGCTTTAACGGTGGATTCCACTGCACTATGGCACTTTCGATATGGTCATCTTTTTGTCAAGGCTCTACATCAACTCAGTGCTAAGGAAATGGTAAGAGGGATTCCTCCACTCTCCCATTCTTTACCTATTTTCCCGGGATGTCTTTCGAGCAAACAACACAGAGGTTCATTCAAACAGATCTCTTATCATTCTACGAAGCATCTTCAGGTTGTACACACTGATCTATGTGGACCCCTGCCAGCTAGTTTCCAAGGTTTTGAGTACTTCTAGCTCATCATTGATGATTACTCATGGAAAATGTGGGTATATTTTGTCTAGAAGAAGAGTGAGGCATTTTCCAATTTCCAAACCTTTTACCAGCACGCCACCAGGAAGTCTTGGAAGCCTCACCTTCTCCTCCACTCAGATCGAGGGGGGGAATTTGTATCAAAGAATTTCTTAGCATACCTGAAGTAGTATGGCATTAAGCAACATCTAACTACACCCTACATGCCCCAATAGAATGTTATTTGCAAGCAACAAAACAGGATTGTCATGGAGATGGCTCGTTGTATGCTCTCCACCACTAAGTTGGAGGATCAGTTTTGGGTAGAAGTAGTCCAGACAGTAGTGTATCTATTCAACCGGGCACCCACGAAGATCTTACAGAACAAGACACCGGAAGAGGTATGGACTGGTTGTAAACCTTCTATTCATCATTTGAGAGTTTTTGGTTATACTACATATATGCATGTTCCAGATGCGAAAAGGAAGAAGATCGATCCAAAAACTCTGCCATGTCTTTTATTTGGGGATAGTACTACCTCAAAGGCATATCATCTCATGGATCCTGAGACAAAGAATATCTATGAGAGTTGAGATGTGGTGTGTGATGAGTCATCCTTTGACTCCCTACCGCACAATGGAGATCCAGTACAGACTTCATCACATAGATTGCTCACACATCCAAATGATGGGCAAGATGATTCTTCTCAGAGAGAAGAAGAGTTGAGTGGAGACTTGTTCGTTGATCTAGGCACAGTGGAAAACACATCTTCACATCAGCAGTAGCATCGCCAACATCCGAAATGGGTCCAGAATATTATTAGGGATGCACACCTGAACTCATTTCCAGGCACTTCTACGGGAGTCAGAACACGAAGTCAAGCAAGACATGAGTTAAATTTTACACTCATGAGTTCAGTTGTTGATAGCACCAAACTTGACACTGTTCGTGAGGCATTAGACCAAACATAGTGGAAACAGGCTATGGATGCTGAATATGATTCCCTAATTCAGAATCGAACATGGGAACTTGTCGATCTGCCTCTAGGTAAGAAATCCATTGGCTGCAAATGGATTTTCAAAAAAAAATATAAGGAAGAGGGTTCAATCGACAAACAAAAAGAATGAATTGTTGCAATGGGTTATGCTCAGCAAGAAGGAATTGATTATGATGAGACCTTTATACCCACTGCGAAGATCAAAACCATCAGATTTGTCTGTGCACTGGAAGCACAAAATGTATGGAAACTGCAATAGATGGATGTTAAGAGTGCTTTTCTAAATGGTGATCTAAAAGAAGAAGTATACATAGCCCAACCTAAAGGGTTTTTAGACAAGAATCAACCACACAAGGTATGTTCGTCTGATAAAGTCACTTTATGGACTGAAGCAAGTACCTAGGGCATGGTTTATAAAAATTGATGATCACCTATTGCAGCATGGATTCACTCATAGCCCCTCAGATATGAATTTGTATATCAAGAAGGTAGTAATAGATATTGTCATTCTGGTTTTGTACGTAGATGATCTTGTGATCACAGGAAGTTCTGACAATGTTGTGGATGATGTAAAGAATGATCTTAAAGAAATCCTTCAACATGACCGATTTGGAGCTACTTCACTATTATCTTGGCTTAGAGATATGGTAGAAGAAGAATCATATCTTTGTCTCCCAGATGAAATATTCCAATAAACTCCTAGAAAAGTATGGTATGTCAGATTGTAAACCTATATCCAGCCCTATGGAAAAAGGTTTGCAATTATCTAGATTCTGGGATTCACCGCAGGTAGATGGCACTTACTACAGGTAGCTTGTTGGGAGTCTCATTTACTTGACTTATACTAGGCCAGATATTTTCTTTGTAGTGAGCTATCTTGCTAGATTTATGTAGGAGCCGAACAAATGTCATTGGATACTAGCAAAGCATGTGTTCAGATATGTTCAAGGTATAGTTGACTTTGGTCTAGAGTATCAGAAGAACACTCATTTCTTCTTATAGGGATATATAGACTCGGACTATGCAGGATTCGTTGATGACAAGAAATCCACTTTAGGGTATATTTTTCATCTCGGATCTGGACCTATCTCGTGGATTAGCAAGAAGAAAACTCTTGTTGCTCTCTCATCCACTGAGGTTGAATATCATGTCACAAGAGAAGCTGTGTGCGAAGCAATTTGGTTACATCACATTCTTGTAGATATAGGGATTCTTGAAGAGAAAACCTCCCATCATTCTTTGCAACAATCAAGGTGTGTTGAAGCTTGTGAAGAATCCTATTTTTCATGAAAGAACAAATCATATTGAGGTTTACTGTCACTACATTCATGAACAGGTCTTAAACTACCAAATTCAACTCCAATACTACCCTACTGATTTTCAGGTTGCATATATTCTCACCAAGCCTCTCCGTCAAAGTGAAGTTTGATTTGTTTAGGGGGTACATTTGTAAGAGAAATTTATTAAGGGGGGGATGTTAGCACATTATTATTTGTTGTTAATACAATGTTAGTTTGTTGACAGTTATCTAATTGTTCTCTCTTGTAGATCTCCTCCCTTGGCCTATATATTGGCTTGCACTTTTGTTTGTAAAACAAGAATTGGATAAAATATTCAATCTTTTCCTTCAACACTGAGGGCATGTTTTGAAAATATAAAAAATGATAACACATCCTCCCTTTTGCTTCTCACACCCACTATTGTTGCAGTATTCAACATTTCATCAACTATAATTCATGCTAGTCTTCTTATAAAGGTAAAAGAAATTAAAATATTAGAGGTAATTTCTCTGAGAAATTTCCAAGATTATATTAGAGATGTATAATTCGTTATTACCGATGAAATGATCTTTGTAGGACCAAAAATTTCCTTCACTAATTGATCTCCATCTTCATGAGGCTTTCCCTAATGAGAAAAATACACCCTTTGGTGGAATTTCTGTCAATATTTTTAGTGAACTATGTCAACTCCCTCCTCTAAAGGGTATCCCCATGTATGTTTATCACTCTTATGGCACAAGCCATTGGAAAGGTTTTAACATGGAAATCACTCTTTAGACTATCTTTCACTAACAGGGGTCCAACCCTTCTTAGGAAGGTTTTCAGAAAATTCTTCATAACCTTCAAAATGCAGAGCCAAATTTTCACGATTTGGAGACACTCATGTCATGCACAGATAAGTTTTTTTTCCCTCAAGAGAAAAATAGTGCCAAATAGCACTCCATCTGTTCTCAATTAATGATCTTGTCAACCATCACAACAAAATGATGTTATGCTCTTTGGCTATCCCCATTGCTCATTGCAATGTGCATAACTCAAGACTTTCACAAACCTATCACCCTGATGATGACCAATTGCAACATAAACTTCTGCTCTGTATTGGTGAAAAGGTTATAATAACATCTCATCTCTAGGTTGAGGTAGGCATTGTTAATGGTTCTTTTGGAATTTTGGTTTTCATCATCTACAATGTAGGTTCTAGTATGCCTAATCTTCCTTCTTTCCCTGTTGTTTGTTTCGAAAGATACATCAAACCCACATAGGACTCAACAAATCCTAATGACATTCCTCTTACGCCCATTTCACATGGATTGCAATGGAATCTCCCACTTAAAATGGCTTGGGAACTCACAATACTTAAATATCAAGGCATAACTTTAGACAGAGTGATTATTGACATTGGAGACACTGAATGCTAGGGTATTTTTTCACATCCGTTTCAATATTACCATGCCTTCACAACCGTTGTATCTCCCCAAAATTTAATTTCGAAATGTAGTCTGACATAACACTAGGAACATACGTCCACATGCATAAAATGGAATAACAAAGACCTCTTCAACTGCAACCACCCTTCCCACCTTAACTCACTACTCTACTTCAACACTCTCTTCTTCCCTCTTCTCAGTTTCTGTTCCTCCACCATTACCTCTATCATCTCCCTCTACATATTTCCTCTTCCTCCTCTTCTTTATATTTCCTTAAAATTGTGTTTCCCTATTGGCATCTCCATTGCACCTTTATGGTGTGATTATTAGTTTACCTGTTGTTGTATGAAAACTGGTGATAAATATTACTTCCTTCATTTCTTACTGGAATAAAAAAAATGCTTTCACATAATTATTTCTATCCTTTTTGTGAAAATATCTTTTTGGATTATTCAGTACTAAAAACTATCCTTCATTTGCAAGCTCAACAAATCCATTTTCAACTAGTTCTTGCACATCCTCAAAGAAATATATGGTTCTCGTTTCAATTAACTAGTGGTCATAATTCGTGCTATTATAAAAGGGAATCTATGACTGAGTGTGGTTTCTCATTGCAGTCATGATTGAACTATTGATTTCTTAAAGATTATGCTATAATATGAATTTGAAGTTTTTGAAGGGGCCGGTCCTCCTTCAGAGTGTGTTGAGTAAAATGTGAATGAAGCAGGAACATATACAACAATACAAACAAACTGGAATAAACAAATTACAATTTTTATATCAATTTGAATAGCACTTCGGTGCATTAGAACTTACATAAAACACAAAAAAGAACTTTGGTGTTTTAGGAATAGGAGGATTGAAAGAGACAACTACTAGGATATGAAAAAAAATAAATTATTTATATAGTGTTAATTACTATATGAGGGGAAGTTTACAACTTTTGTATGTATTCATGAACTACTTATTTATAACATGATAATGGTCTATTAGAGATGTAAGTGCAATGACTCATAAGGACCTTGAAGAGTTATTTTGTATGGGATTAATTGACATAGATTATGATTCAATGATAATTGAGGTGTTTGTAAAGGCATTTTTGCTAGAGGTTGGGATTGGGAAATATGTCCCTATTACAATTTTTGGACATTTATCAAAGAGTTTTTTAATATATTAAATCCAATTATTGGTTGAAGTGATTACTTGGCTAGGATTACTAGCCAAGACAAGACTTCAACATAGATTATCATTTGAAAGTTCATGCAATTCTTGTAGCGTAGAACTCACTACAATGAGTTGTCTATGTGAAAGTTTAGATATTTATTTACATAAATTATCCTCTACAATTAATACTTAGGCATAAAAAAGTTTTGATATGGGGGAATCTATTTCACTATTAGTAAAATCACCTTGGATGTTTAGTGGAAACATTCCATTCTTAATAATTTATAGATTGGCAATTATAGTGCCACTTTCACTTTTATTCATTATTCATAACCTTTTCCTACAAGAAACCCAATATTCACGAGGTTATTTTTAAAACATATGATGTAAATCTGGTATATGCTTCTTTTTGTCATTCATTTTTTTAATGTTTATAGTTACCTTTCACATAACTAACACTATGCTCTAATGACCTAGTCTTACCTCTGATCTAACTAATTCATCCATGTATGCAAACATTACGTGAGGTCGCCATTGAGGTAACCTCGAATTGATGAAGTGCGGTCGCCATTGACGTCATTTCGAATTGATTAGGGAAGGCCCCGAACCAGAAGGATCCAACTTATTACAGGATTCTCTCCTCCTTCCAGAAGTTCTGCTACACAGAAAACGATTTGCGTGGTATACAAGTCGGTTAAATTTGACTTGTGACACATAACGCAAGCGGAGAAAGTGGAATATTGGCCACTGATTGTACCATTCATGACGGGTCGTTTTCTTCATTTCTTTGTTTCTTGGTTTCGTGAACGTTTGAGGATTGATAGAGGCATCTACTAAGACTTGAAAATAAATAGTTCTATATATAGCGCTACTCTCTTAGCGGCATTACACCAATCCGCATTACTGCTCTGCTGTGAACAAATTGAATTGAATTGAATTCTAGTCACCGCTATGGAGTCTAAGTTCTTCCTAGCCATGCCTTTCATTTTGTATTTCGTGCTTGGTTTGATGCCAACTGAAACAATGGGTGAGCTGGGCTGAGATCTGCAATTGATATTGTTTCTATGATTGGCTTGCAGGAATGCAATCGATTGTTGATGAAGATAAAGTTGATTTAATATATATGTGTTTTTCTATGCATATGCAGGTGCTCAAGTGTTTAGAGAATACATAGGCGCAGAGTTCAGCGGCGTAAAATTCTCGGATGTACCCATCGATGGGGGAATGGAGGTGCACTTCATTTTAGCCTTCGCCATAGACTACACCACGTCGGGCACTTCTCCTACAAACGGGGAGTTCAACATTTTCTGGGACAACGACAATCTTAGCCCCGGTGCGGTGCAGGCCATCAAATCCAAACATAACAATGTCAGGGTCGCTCTCAGCTTAGGCGGGGACAGCGTAGGCAACGGCTTCGCGCAGTTCAGGCCGTCTTCTGTGTCTTCGTGGGTGAACAACGCCGTGTCTTCTCTCACAAATATAATCCAACAATACCATCTTGACGGCATCGATATCGATTACGAGCACTTCGACTACTCCGATCCCAACACATTTGCTGAATGCATTGGACAACTCATCAAGCAATTAAAACAGAACAACGTCATCTCCTTTGCTTCTATTGCTCCCTTCGACGATGACCAAGTGCAGTCGCATTACAGTGCCCTGTGGAGAAAGTACGGCAGTGTCATTGACTATGTGAACTTCCAGTTCTATGCCTACGATTCCTCCACCACCGTCTCCCAGTTCATCCAATACTTTAACGCTCAGTCCTCCCGTTACAATGGTGGAAAAGTGCTCGCAAGTTTTATTACGGAAGGTACCGGAGGCCTCTCTCCTGCCAATGGCTTCTTTGACGCCTGCACCACATTAAAAAACTCCGGAAAGCTCAACGGCATATTTGTGTGGTGTGCCGACAGCTCCCTCTCAAATGGCTTCCATTACGAAAAACAATCTCAGGCTCTGTTGCAGGGATCCTGATTGAATTTTCACCGAAATCCACGATCCTATAGTTGATTACCCTGTATTCAGTGGGTTGCGTTTCATTTGGTCTTTTAGTCGGTTATATCATGTGGCCCATTCACCATTATCATATTACGTATGCGTTGAAATACAAATGCCTATCTACGCTTTAAAAGGCGTCCCAATTTATAATGTTTAATATCACGTCTCCATAAAAGTGCAACTTGTCTATTTTTTTTTGGTAATTACAAATATATTTATTCAATATTGCATTCACTTTTGTTTAAAGTTTTTTCATAACGACTCACAAGGCTATGGTGTCAAAGTTGAGGGCGTCCAAAATCTTTCAAGGGGTTTTTCCTGTTTCATTTCTCCAATCTTGAACATTGCAAGGCCATTGTGAACCATGGCCCCTAGTTTATTAGGAACACTTTGGTCATCTTTTCCCCCTCGACGCGTGACTTTCAGGTCTCCAAACATGCTAAGCTTAAATTTCATGTCTGGGTGGAATTTCCTGGTCAACCTTTTCCCCTATGGTGTTTTGTGGAAGAACTGGTCAAACCCATTGGGCGTTTCGTTTGTAATAAACCAAACAAGTTTTATGTGGCCGGTTCACATCACCGTGTCTTTATGGAAGTTGACCTAGCCAAAGAACTCAAGGAAACAAGTGATATCCATGCAGGTGACACTCGGTTATCTCAACGAATCCTCTACATTAATCTACCTAATACTTGCTCTCGCTACCAATCCACCGACCATATGATTTGTGAATGCCCTCTAATGGCTTCCTCAGCCCTGTCTCTCAATGAAAAGAAAAATGCTAACCCTAAATTGTCCTCCTCCTCTGGTGAGGGTTGGACTATGCTCACTAATAAGAAAAACCCTAAACCCCAGCCATATGTATACCGGCCTGTTGGAGGGTCTACCTCAGCTCCGACCTCCATGAACACCAAACAACTTGTTTCTCCTCTAGTTCATCCTTCCTTGCTTACGGCATCCACAATCGTGCCAACGCCTATAGTTTTGTAACATCATTCTGAGGATAATCTCGACACCTCTGACAACAAGTCTGCGTGCACGCGTTCTTGTATTCCCTCTACCTTTGAGGATGATGAGTATGTCCCGTCATAGAGACAAACTTTTCAGATAGGAAATTATGTTCTTTTTTCAAAAATCGTTAGTTCGTCCATTTATGCGAATAAGTTCACCATCTTGTGGGGCCTCGAGGACGAACTTGGCATGAACCTTCACAATTCTTAATGATTATGTTCTCCTCAAATGTTTTTGGTCTTAATGAATTGACCCATCGTTACACGGTTATGGATAGTTGTCAAAATTTTGATCACATGCATGCGCTTTATCTGTAGGAGGTTAAGCTTGTTGGATTTCTTTTGCATTCTTTTTCTCATACTATTTGGTCAGGTGCCATTTGTCACCATTCCAATCACGAGCCTAGGAAAGGGTGCATTTTTACTCTACTCTCTACTTCTCTACAAAAATCAATTATTTCTTGGGGTTCTGACCCCTCACATCGGGTTACGTGGTCCCTTTTAGATTTACATAATCAAATTTTTGGTATTTCTAATATTTATGCTTCCAATCATGATGTTGAGTGGTATTTACTTTGGCGGTGGCTTGCTGATGAGATGCCTGATGCACATTAGATCTTGTGTAGCAATATTAACATGGTGGAGTTTACTTATGATAAAGTGGGGCATCTTACTATGTAGTGGTGTGTGGGTGAGAGAGAAACATTGTTTTACATGTGTTACAAGCTCGGAATTTTTAATCCTAACCATTTTTTTTAGCATGACTCTAATGTACCCTGGTTCACTTGGGCCAGCCTATGAAAAGGTGATGAAAAAGTTGTCAAATGACTTGATCATGCTTTGTTTCAAGATTAAAGGGTATTTTCTTTCTCTACCAATTATGATAGACATGTTTTCGTTTGGTAAGGGACTTTACTCTCAGATCATCTACCTTTTTCTTTCAAAATTGAGTGGAATCCAACTACATTCTAACCCTTGAACTCCCAATTCTACCTTAACATTGTTCACCTACAACATAAGAGAATTTTGGATCACATTCTACACATTTGGAACCTGTTTGAGCACCCTTCTTGTCCATCTGGGTGGATTTTTTGGTGGCATGATGTTGTTATTAGTGTTACGCCTTTTCTCCACTTGTATGGGAAATAAGTTGCATTATTCAGACAAAGGGCGCATAAGGCCTCATCCTGGGAATATGTCAAAAGTTCTAGAGCTCTTGACCGCTCTCCCTTTAAAACCCACCTTCAGACGAAGGTGGCATAACAGAAATGAAAACTCAAGATGGAAGAGGTATATGAGGCCCGCGGGATGCAAATTAGATCTTGGTGCATTGGCTTGAGATCAGTTACTGAGTTATTAAAGAATTATTTTCTTTCCTTTGGCCTTGCCATGCCTGCAGTTCAATTTGGGTGATCAAGGGTGCTGCTGGTCGTATCACTGACCTCCCTGATTTCCTGGAGAAATTTCTTCATCATTACCATGGTGTATTTGTAGCGTAACCATACACTCTAGAGAGTGATTACACTTTGGTACAGTGCCTTCACGTAGTTCCGTGTAAAATTTCTAAGACTCAGAGAGTTTCCTGTGATCATCCCCTTTCTGTCAATGACCTTAAGGAAGTTCTTATGCAAATGAAAATAGAAAAATCTCCTGGTACTGATGGCTTCTCTTTTGAGTTTTATCGGTTGTTATGGGACACTGTTGGTCCTAACCATAGACTCTTTGTGGAGTCTACAAATGATAAAGTGAGGGATCTTATTATGTGGTGGTGTGTGGGTGAGATAGAAGCATAGTTTTACATGCATTACAAGATTGTTATTTTTAATCCTAGCCACTGTTTTTAGCATGACTCTAATACACCCTGGTTCACCTGGTCCAGCCTACGACAAGGTGATGAAAAAATTTCAAACAACTTGATCATGCTTTCCTTCTAGATCAAAGGGCATTTTCTTTCTCTACCAATTATGACAAACCTGTTTCCGTCTGGGAAGGGACTTTTCTATCAGATCATCTACCTATTTTTTTCAAAATTGAGTGGAATCCAACTACTTTCTAACCCTTGAACTCCCAATTCTACCTTAACAGTACTCACCTGCAGTATAAGAGAATTGTGGATCACATTCTACACATTTGGAACCTGTTTGAGCACCCTTCATTTCCATCTGGGTGGATTTTTTGGTTTTTGGATGTTGTTATCAGAGTTACGCCATTTCTCCACTTATATTAGAAATAGGCTGCATTATTAAGACAAAGGGCACATAAGGACTTTTCCTGGGAATATGTTAAAAGTTCCAAAGCTCTTGACCACTCTCCCTTTAACACCCGCCTGCCAACTAAGGTGGCATAATGGAAACACAAACTCAAGAAGGAAGAGGTATATAAGGCCAACGGGGCACAAGTGGGGGCACAAATTAGAGCTTGGTTGCATTGGCTTAAAATCAGTGACTGAGTTATTAAAGAATTATTTTACTTTCCTTTAGCCTCACCATGCCTGCAGTTCAATTTTATCGATCAAGGGTGCTGCTGGTCGTATTATTGACCTACCTGATTTCCTGTAGGAATTTATTCATCATTACCATGGTGTATTTGTACCACAAACATACACTCCAGAGAGGGATGCCGCTTTGGTACAATGCTTTCAGGGAGTTTTGTGTAAACTTTCTAAGACTCAGAGAGTTTCTTGTGATTGTCCCCTTTTTGTGAATGACCTTAAGGAAGTTGTTATGCAAATGAAAATAGACAAAGCTCTTGGTATTTATGGATTTTCTTGTGATTTTTATCAGATGTTAGGGGATACTATTGGTTCTGACCTTCATCATGTTTATTGTGAAGCTATGGCCAACAATAATCTCGGGGCTTTGATAAATCAAGCTAATATTAATTTCATTCCCAAGGATGAAGATCTTGAAGTTCTCATCATGACTTGGAGACCGATCACTTTGATGAATGTGTCATACAAGATCATTGCCAAGGCCTTATCCCTCTGGATCCGTAATCTTTTTCCTCTTATTTTACATAGTAAAAAAAAATGAATTTATTAAGATTAGATTAATTTTGGACAACATCATTTCTATTTGGGAAGGGATGGAGTGAGCTTGAGTTTCTAATCAAATGGCTCTCTTCATTAACATTGATTTTGAAAAATCTTATGACAAGATTTAATGGCCTTTCATTATTTCCATGGTACAAGCTCTTGGCTTCAGCCCTAGGTTCATCTGGTATATCAATATTTCGTTGTAGGATGCTAATGTCAGGCTTACAATTAATGGAGTCCATTCTGACATGTTTGAGTTTAACAGGTCCATTCAAAAAGGTTTTCCCTTAGCTCTGATGCTTTATGTTCTTACTACTGAGGGTTTCAATTATCTTCTTTCCAAGTTTTCTTTGTAAGGGTTAGTTAAGGGCATTTCTCTTCGTAATTCTGAGGTGTAACTTATTAATGGTCACTTTGTTGATGATTCTTTCTTAAATCTATCTGATAATAAATATTTTGTTACCAACACCTTGTAGTGTTTGGATACTTTTTACTTGGCTTCAATTTCTTCCATTCAATCAAAAAATAATCAATGCTACAAACAGTTTATGGATCCCATGCCTCCAGGGCTGAAATAATATGCTTGGAAGTGGATACAATGCACGGTTCAATTCAAGTTTCTAGGCATTCATTATGCTTTCCAGGGTACTCGTACTACTTTTTGGTCTTATGTTATCCAAGGAGTTGAGAAAAAAAATTCTTATTGGATTACCAAACCACTTGTTAGCGTAATTACATTATAAATGGATGGTTCCTTCTAACTGTTTTGTAACCGTCTTCTATTCCTATTTATTTCTCCCATTCATGGGTGCTTAATATACACACATTGAATACATTGAATATATTTTGTCTTCTGCTATCATTGGTATCAGAGTGAGCTAGGCTGGGATATGCATTGTAGTGGTGAGATGATGTGAAGAAGTGGGAATTGTAAGTATCCTTCTAGTCATTTTTTTTTGTTGGAAGATGATTTGTCTCGCTACGTGGCCTTCCCTATCTTGGTGCTGAAACTTGCAATAAGACAGGAGTGGTTGTTAGTTTTTGTCTCTTCTGTTTGTGTGGCCTTGAGTAACCAGTGCTCTAAAGGAAACTTGTATGTGTATATGAGAGAATTGGAAGTGACAATTATTAACGGTTGTAACAGATTTTTTTTCACACGATTTGGAAAATAACAGAGGAGTCAGAACAAGGGCAAGGTTTACATGCTTGGGATATTGGAAATGTGTCGAAGGTATGTAAAGAATTACGAATGAAGCATGTGGTACTAATCTCAACAATCGGTGCCGCTTAGCATGACCCCAATAGAACTCTGAAAATATTAGTCTGAAATGGTTTTGGTGAGACACGTTTGGAGGAGCAGACATGAAGGAGTTCTGTTTACAGTTCCAAAGATCAAAGGAACCATCGCTTGATGCATTAGTGCAGATGATACATTTCTAGATTAGAGCAATGTGAGGCAGCAGGAGCGTGGGTAGGGACTTGTTGCAGTCCTAACAACACTTGGAGGATTCTGCAGACATTTGTGCATTTTGTATACATTTGTTAATTCAAGGCAAGTAGGATTCTACATTGCTCCATAATCAGTTAAAGGAATTTATTAGTATAGCCATTAAATTTCCTTGAACTGCATCTGTATTGAGAGAGACGTGAAACCCTTGAAAATGTGGAGCGATTTGTTCACATGCTGAGAAAAATCGGTTTCAATAGAGATGAATGCCAAAAGAGGCCGACCAAAGATGCTAATCCTGCAAAGAAAGGAGAAAAGAGAGAATTCAATAGAAGATCCACCAGACTCAGATGAGAGTGAGGAATTTATTGATGAGATTGTCTTCCCATCATCTCTAGTGTTGTAAGTAGCAACACATGAAGGAGGATGGAGGAAAACAGAGTCTAGAGGAAATCCAACGACCTCTTACAAGCCGCAAGTGACGAGGCTTCCGTTAGAGATTGTGGCAGAATAAGGTATTGAGGACCTATTCCTTAATTTTGGTTTGTGTTTATTTCAGTTTCTATTTTTTTTTCTGTGTTTTGTTGTTTTGTGATCGGATGCTAAAAATGGATTATTCTGGAGCATCATTTTCTAGAGCATGTTCCTTGATGTGATTTATTTCTCAGTGTTCATATTTGACATTATGGGAAAAAATGACTTAGTCAAGGGCAACATTTGGGTGGTAGTGATTTGTTTCCTTTGCTGTTGAAGATTGGCTAAACGACGATCGACATCGGTGGCTACAACTAAGAACATGATTGCTATGATTCTTAGAAGTGAATGTGGAATATTTTTCAGTATTGTTTGTTGTTTTCCTATGTTGTTTGGTTGTTCAATAAAGTGCAGATGGTGCATAGTTTCCTTTTTGGGACCTCCTAAATTAAAAATCATTGTGGGGAACAGAAAAGCACTGAAAGTAGCGCATGGTAATCAAAGTTGGGTTCGTGCTAATCCTATAAAACCATTGAGGTATCATCCTCTTGGGTTCGTGGTACGCCTGTAAAACCACCGAGCTAAAATCCTCTTGGTTCATGGTAATCCTGTAAAATCACCGAGGTGAACAGTCGGAAAGTTTTCCTGTCCTCTCTAGGTTTATGGTCAGCCTTAGAAAAACCATGTGAATTGAGACCATGTAGGCATGCTCGTGTGAATACCCTCTTTGCGGTGCTTTCATTGAGGGGGGGACTCTCTATCTGGAAATGTATGTTTGTACGAAAAATGTAATAAGGGGGGGAATGTTAGCATAATTACATTATAAATAGACGGTTTCCTTCTAACTGTTCTGTAACCATCTTCTATTCCTATTTATTTCTCCCATTCGTGGGTGATTAATATACACACATTGAATACATTGAATATATTCTATCTTCCTGCTATCACCACTCTCTCTTGCTAGTAAGTTTCATAGTTTCTCTAAGGTGCTCGTTGTTACTCATGTGTATTATTCTTCGTACTGGGAACCCTCTAAGGCTTCATATGTTTAGGTGGAAAATTTTCTTAGAGATATCTTAGGGGCTAATACTCTTGGTCAAAAAGGCTTCCACAGAGCGGGTTGGGACATTTTTTGCTATACTATGGAGGTAGGTGGCTTAACGATTATTGAAATTTGGCTGTAAGGCATTTCTCTTAGTGTTAAATGGATTGTCTAGGGTTTAGAAAGATCTGAGGCATGGAAAATCTTACTTCAACATTACATTTTTCAAGGGGATCCTTTTGGCAAGCAACAGTGGAAAAAAGTGGGTCTGTAAAGCCTATTGCTATCCCCTATTCCAGTTAAAATTGAAGGAACATTTGTTATGAAGAGTATCTAGAAGGCATGGAAACTGGTTAGATCTCACTTGAGCTGGGCCAAGGATGGTTTTAGAACATGGGATGTATATCAACTCGCACTCTTTATGGTGGTGTCTTCTTATAAATTTTCACAATGTTCCCTTTTTTATGGTCTCATGGATTAAAATCCTTCAGATTTTTAAACATGACATCAAATTGCTGAGGGATCTTTTCTATAATGCTACTCGTTCTTGGAAACCTTGGGTCCTTATGAAATTGAAATCTATCCTTATCAATGGTCATAAAGAATTTATACATGAAATATAAAATGAAATACATAAAGATACACTTCACAAAATTGGGGTTTCTCCTCCTATTCAGTGGTGGCGTGATTTGCACTAGCCCATTGTGACTCCCTTTAGTCAGTAACAACCCTATCTTGGTTACCATATTTTTTCTCCTGCCCACATCCATTTATAAAAATTAAACAAGACCTAGAAGCTAAATTCCCCACATAGGGTCTGGAAACGTAAATTTGATAATATTTGGAAATCTCTTATTGAACTGAAAAAGGATCATTTCCTTTGGTCCATTCTTTATTATGGTTTTCTGGTTGGAAAACGTCTTCAACATCTTGGGGTGGCTAATCCCTTGTGTCCTTCTTGTAAACGTCTTGAGTCTCTTATGCATTTGTTCTTGTTATCCCCGCTTTCTTAGTTCACCTGGAAGTGGACTCATTACCTCTTCCAACCTTTCCATCCCGAACACTTGACCTAGAAAATTGTTTTACTAGGGGACTCAACTTTGCTTATTGCAAAATTCAAGAAATGTTTAAAAATCTTTTGTGCATAAATTCTTTTTGAAATTTTGAATATTATAAATGACTCCATTTTTAATCAAATGTTTCTTGGTCTATATTTTAATATGTATCCTAAAACTAGAATTATTTCTCATGTTTTCTTTAGATCCAGGTCTAGGAAGAGAAAGTCTACTTGGAGGTGGAACATCTGCAGGATCTTCTTTGCCGCTTGGGTAATGCCCCGTGCTCTGTCATTCAGTTTGTGTCTCTGCCGCATCATCCTTCTTAGCCACAACAAAATTCCCCAATTCACCCTCGGCCTCGGTCTCATGGTTAGGGCACCCAAAAGAGGTAGCATGCCTGAGCTTGGTGTAATTCCTCACCTCCTTGGTGGTAGGCTGGTGGAATTTTCTAGTGGATTAGTAGCAATGGCTGGGGGTATCCTCCCCGAACCTTGGATGGTGATGTATTTGGTTGAGGGGATCTTCCCTCTAGCTACAACAGTGGAAGTTTATCTTAGTGGCATTCTTCTTCTCCAGCTTTTGATTCCATATAGGGTGCTCCTTGATAATTTTTTACACTTAGCTCTTGGGATTTCTCCGACCAAATAAGATTCTTTAGCCCACGATCAGGGTGGTAGATGGGATCCTGCACCGAATTCTATCAATCCCCCATTAACAAATTATTTTCATGTTTCATGCATGCTTCCTTCTCCTCCTCCTCCTCCTCCTCCTCCTCCTTCCACCATGTTCACTTCTACTGCTTAATTAGCTTCTCTGCAACTTGTCACTTTTGTGACTTGTTCTTTCTTCATTTGTATTTTGTATCTTCTAGCATGTGTATGTCTGGTGTGGCATATTTTGGGGTGTGACTTCTCCACCCTAATTACTTTTCGTGATCATATCAATATAAAAGTTTGGTTCAGTAAAAAAATGTAATTTTTCATCTACTTAGCTTTTTTTTTATATCGTATTTTTAAAAATTCAATACCTATACAAATTGAAATACAAAAACACTGAAATAAAATGAATGATTTCACAAATATAATACCTTCCAAAGATGGATCTAAAGCAACATAAATAATACTTATACTATAAATGAGATAAAATACATGAGCAATATAAATTTTCGTATATAATTAAGAAGATATATGCAATTACATCTCAAATGAGAAGCTCGATATAAAAATAAAATAATGTAATGACTATAGATAAAATTACCATGTAAAATGATGATGGTTTGTGTAAAGAACCATGAAGAGATGCCCTATCTATTATCTCCACGTGTTTGATTATTATAAGCCCTTCTCTCACATTTCCATATGATGAAGTATAATTCCATTTCTTCAAAAGGCTACCATGCATTTGTATTATTCCTTGTGTCTACTTCCCAATATGTACAAGTTTCATAATAAAAGTTCAATGCTATGACTTTTCACACATTGGTATTGTCTAACAATACGTTAATTACATATCATTTATTTATTGATAATTTGTAAAAGGAGGGTTTTGATAGGGTGCCTTCCCCGTGACATCAATGACCTAATGTCCAGATATATCTAAGTGAATATCAAGAAATGATAATCTGAAATAATAGTAACAATAAGTCCAGGAGCGGGCTAACATATCACATATTACATAGCCTCGCCAAAAACAACTTTACAAGAACATTGTCCTTTTTTTACATGATGGAATTGGTTTACATCACTTGCAAAAATTGATCTATAATAATCTTGGAGATAAAACATTTTAGAGTTTGGTAATCATCAACTCATTCTCAATTATTATTGATGAATCCAATAGTTGTGACACGAACATGTTTAAAAATATAAATGTGATATCCAATTTCTGTATATGGTGGCAAAGGAAATTTTTTAACCCCATTATTGACATCAATAAGTACATGTATAAAAACTTGAGAATATTATTTCCATTGTGTTTTCATGTAATACTAACTTGTGTGGCTTGGTTTTTTCTAAAAAACCCTAAAATGGGTCACTGTCGATCGTATGAAATAGGTAGGATTTCCTTGCTACATTGTTGTACGTAAGATATTCAAAGCTATAAAGAACCATGAATATATGCCATATCTATTATCTCCATGTTTTATATTTATTATAATCCCTTCCCTCGTATTTCCTTATGGCGAAGTATAATTCTAATTCTTCAAAAGGGTACCATGTCTTTGTCTTATTCCTTGTCTCTACTTCTGAATATGTAATAATAATTCAATGCTATGACACAGTGAACATTGGTATGCATCAAAATATGTTAATTTCATATCTTATATTGCATAGCATTATCAATCATATTTTGCATAACATTGTGCATTTTTGACATGGTGGAACTGGATTACATCACTTGCAAAAAATGATCTTGTAATATTCTGAGAGATAAAAAAAATTTCCAGTGTGGTATTCATGAACTCATTCTCAATTATTTTTGATGAATCCAATAGATTTGAATTGGACATGTTTAAAAATATAAATGCGATATCTAATTTCTCTATATTGTGGTAAAAAAACAATTTATTCATAGCTCTAAATAATATGAATTTATTTCCTGCAACAAATATACATAAACAATACGTTCACATAATCCAAAATATGTGAGTAAATTTAATTTTTTCTTTGATATCCAATTCGAGTACAATTTATCCACTATCATATTGTAACGCCCACAATAATCATGCACAAACCACGATAGAACCCAATAATTAATTTGGGGAAAAATTATGAACTAATTTTTTTGAAGGGTTGCAAGGGAAAACATTAGCCATGATTTAATTAAATCCCGATTATAAAATTCTAAAAAATACATGGCAGTCAAAAATTAAAATGACAACTAAATATTTTGACCCAATTTGATATTACGATTTAATTCTTTTTCTCACTAAGCTTCAATATTGTATTTAAAATATTATTCATCTTTCTTTTCATTACATAGCCCCTTTCTTTTCATTAATCCCTTTCCCTTTTAAATTTTTTTATTTAAGGGCCCCTAATTAAATTTAAAATTTAATTAGGCAAGTCTAAAAATCCTAAAGTTTAGAACCATGCACATTAGTATTTAGTTTATTACTTAAAAGGGTCAAAGTTGCACATCTTGGGCTATCCCCCTAGTCCCAATTAAAACATTACCCATACTTTTTTATTTATGTATTTCATTCACACCTAAATACCCTATCACTTAAGTGATGTATGGTTCATCCTACACCATTGGATAAGATCTATCTAAGCCCTTAGATTTAGGTTACACTAATGAAATTCTATAAATCCTTATGGTTTCTCTTATATTCATTTTTAATACCTATTATCTCATTTCTTTGTTTTTTTTTACAGGTGAAGGAAGAAGGGAGGCCATGGAATATGACTCCCAGGTCACCCAAGATAGAGATTTGTGTGCATCCATTTGCTAAGGTTTATTTGAAATATATTTATCATTTTCTTTATCTCATTTATTTTTTTATACCATATTTGGGTTGTGGGTATTTACCCATTTTTCACTTTCTTAGAGAGTAAATTCTCTTTGTTTTTCCGGCCTGAATAAAAACATTGTATATATATCATTTGAGTGAGCATGTATATGTAAATACACATATAATATATATTTTAAAAATATATCTGTATTTATATGGACATTTAAAATATACCTTCAACCTTTTAATAACAATTTTTAAATGTTATTCGACTAAATGGATATATATATTCACATTTATTAATAAGTTCGGCTTGAGAAAAACTTTATACGACTAGAGGTGGAGATGTCATGGATTTATGTATGCATAGGGGGACTGTGAATAAGTCACGACCTAAGCCGTGTTAGCAAGGTTTGAGCCACATTAATGGCAGGGAACAATGTTGGGAGGAGGGGCATAGATCCCACCCCAACCTCTTATATAAATAAGAGTTGGGGTGGGGTCGTCGCCCCTCCCCCCAACCTTTTAATGAAAACTTAATTAGTTTCCCACAGTGGCCACAACCTATTTGGCCGAGCAACAAAACATTCATTTTATTATTATTATTATAGTCACTTACTTTCAACATGAATTATATATATATATATATATATATATATATATAATATATATATATTAATATTTATATTTGTTAATTATATAAACATTTAATATACATGTTTTTTTTTTAATAATTATTATATACTGATATAATAAATTTTTAATATAATCCATATATACTATTAATATACATCTATTATATATTAATAATATGTATTGGATTATTAGTTAAGTTTTCCATTAATATAGCAAGTTGCAAAAAATCGTATGGTTATATGGGTCTCTAGCCACAATACTAAATTAATAAAGAAATTTTGTAATAATATGTATTTTTGTTTTTGTGATCAAATATACACACCATATCATTTCAAGTTCATTTTTAAAAGAGAGATGAGGTATAGGAAAATGATACATTTCACTCCTATTCTATATGTTGGTATTTAAAGTAGATTTCCTTTGCAACCAACTAAAATATTGGGTCTAAAATGAACTCAATATACCTTCTTACACAATCATTTGAATAGGAGAAATAAGACACAACTGAATGAAGTTTATCCATTTTCTATTAAAACAACTTGCCAATCATGCAAGCAGGTCAACATTCAGTTCCACCAAAAAAAACTAATATTTTAATAACAGATTTACAATACAACTCCTAAACACTAATTTAGATGTGAGAGAACTTTATTTCCATTACAAATCATTGCCAAGTTTCATTTAATGTGAATAATGCAAGTCATAATAACCCATTTACAAGAACTATCCAATAAATTATAAGGTTACATCCAATTTAGTATAGGTACAATTTACAAGTTGTAGAGTCATAATACAACAAGCTACAACTTTCACATGTCTTTCTCCAACAAGAGTAATTCTTCCATTGAGCTCTACCATCTTCTTAAAATAAAACACACAACAAAATGGCGGAGTACAAAACACTCTCCACCCAACCAATAATCTAATGAGGAAGAAAATCCTTATTCATCATTGGCCCCTAAGCCCCAACAAAGAAGTAATGAGGGGATATAAAACAACCATTAACAACTCTAAATGGATTCCACAATCACAATCAATCAATACATTCAACACAATAAACATATTACAAAAATCAAAACAAAAACTTCAAGTTTCTAAGCACAAAGGCTTCATAGTAAATACAAGGAGGAGAAAGGAACATTTGGATCTACTTATTCCTCTTTAGGGTTTGGATGTCCACCTTTGAGCCTCCAAAAATTCCATCACAATACCCACAACAACTCTTATACCCCCCTCAATTAAATACACAAATCTTATGCCTCCCATCAAGAAAATACACAAGTCTTATGCCTCCCTCAAGAAAATGCACAACTCTTATTCCTCCCTCACTCTTATGCCTCCCTGACGAAAATACACAACTTTTATGCATCCATCACTCTTAGGACTCCCTAAAGAAAATACACTAGCTATTATGCCTCCCTCACTCTTATGTCTCCCTCAAGAAAATACACAACTCTTATGCCTCCCTCACTCTTATGCCTCCCTCACGAAAATACACAACAAGATAAGCACAAATATTAATTATCAACAAGGTGGAACATCCCAACCCAACTCCCTCCTAAAATACCCAATAACACTCTTATCCCTCCCTCCAAGTTATCCCCATTTCCATTTTACCTAAAACCCATTTTATTTCCCACAAACAAAAGCATACAAAAATCATTATTCACACACATGAGCACAACAAAAATAGAAAAGGAAACAAAGGTTAGTGTATACCTTGCCATTGTAAGATGGTCAAATCCACAAGAAATCTCTAAGAATTTCAAAATCCCCCAAGTAAGAACAATCCACTCCAATATCTAAACAACCATTCCAAAATAAATCTCTTCCCAAAGTTGCAAGAGTCCCAAAAAAATGAACAAGTAACCCCAAACAAATTCAAGAAATATGAATAAATAGAAAACAGAGGAGGAAGATGTGATGTGGCTCCATGTAGGATGCAACATCATTTCACCTCCAATCCACCTCACAAGGTCAAACCAAATCTCCAAATAACAATAAATTGGTGGTTGGGGGAATGACAACACTCTCACAAATTTCAACTTAAACCCACACCCTTGAAGGACACAATTAAAGGCTTTTGTAAGAAAAGTTCATTTAATTTATCTTTTTCTCCATTAAAACACATAAAACGGCCTAAAATAAGCCCCTCACAACATAGACATAGTGGGTGGGTGAATTTAAGTGGTGTGGTACAATCTTAACTTGTGTTACAAGCCTAAAAAATTGGCTTGGAATTTAAAATCAGAAATTTACATGTAAGGTTGAGTGTACAACACTCAAAATTAATTAAATTATTTCAAATTCAACACAAACTAAGAACTACCTACTCACATTCATTACCCCCCTTTGGTCACATCTCAAATTACACTAATTAATCAAGTTTAATCAACTTAAATGGATCATTTTAAGTAAGACTAATAAAGGTGACTCATAAAACTAAAATAATTAAAATACTCACCAATAAATAAAACAAAAAGGGAAAACAAAAAAATTACCCAAGGTAACTTTTGAGCCCACCTCCCCAATGGGGAATTTCCTAACAATCTAACAAAAACAAACAACACAAATTACATGAGTTGCCTAGGTGACATTTGACCAATACCCCAAATTGCTTCACTATTGGTCTCCTATCCCCCTTTTGTTTGCGATATAATTACCTGCAAAATCAAACAATTTGTCCTTCGGCCTAGCTGCTACATCAACTACATCAATGATAAAATATATGTACATCTGTCAGTAAACATCATAATATAACAAAATCAACACAATCTAAAATAAGCAATGCCATCGAATTTCTCATATATTTCCAATTCCACTATTTCTTCAATATCATAGAAATTGAAAAATAAATTCAAACATCATAATATGATCAATACAAAGAAAATTCAGAATGTCACTATATATATATATAGGATAAAAACACATCATTGTATTCCATACTAAATGTCTATCCACTGTCTCTAAGAATCCATACAAATGATTACTATGATTCACATTATATCAGTACTCACAATAACTCTATTGTCTCACATCACTGCTAAGAAAATAATATACAATAATGTACATCAAAGTCCACACTAGAACCATATAGTCAAAATAACAACCAAAACACAATAGTAATCATGATGTCCTGCATATCTTATAAGTATGATAACTAGAATATAGGAGCAATGTCCAAGATTATAATCAAACTGAAATTGAAATCATAGTTCAATTATTGTTGAAGAGGAGTGGGAATTATATCCCCCTACCTTTAGATATGACTTCCTCCTAGAAGTCACGGAAAAGAGGTAGGGAAACAATGCATATGAATAGAAGTCACACCCTCTATGGAATTTATTTATTTCAAACAAAAGTGGGTTCTGTTAGAGTAGGTATTTACCTTAGCTCATGTTCACCTAGGTACATTATTTACCTTTATTGTATTTATCCTCACCCACTTAGGTGTGTGGATTATTATTTTATCTTTTTAAATATTAGGAGATATTATCTAGTTGTCAGGTATAGTTCTTTACTTAATCTATGGTATTGACTAGTTCTTTCCTTGATCTATGGTATTGACTAGATCTTTGATTTCTAGTTCTCTACTAAATCTATGGTCTTTAATAGTTCTTTTATGACTAGTTATTTCCTTGATTTATGTCTTGATCTACGACCTTGACTGGTTCTTAGATTATTATTCCTTACCCATATAAGCAAGGCCCATTCTCATTGTATGAAATCCTTAGCCCTGTGGTCATATTGTATGGCCATATGAGAGCTTAAATCTTGTGATTCCTACTAGTAGGTTCTTAATTCTAGCCCCCTTACATTTTGTTTGTGTGGTCAAGGAAAAAGAATTTTATTTTGTTTTAGTGGCAACTAAAATAAATAGCAGAGCATAATATTGAAAATCTTGTATCTTTCGATCGGTAACTTGGTTTTGAGTGCCACTTCTGGAAAAAGTGATTATTTTTTCATTCTCTTTCCATTGAATTTTTTTTTTGATAATTTCACTATAATTATAAAGTTTCCTATTGTAACATGCACTCATTATAAAGTGTCAAATATGGAGAAGTGTTGTAATTAATTGTGGACGTAATTTTGGGTGATCCCGACATCCTAAATTTTTTGGAGTTACATTCTTGTATCTATGATGGATTATGGGAATGATATGATTTTATATGAAGTGTGTGAACTTCAAGAGGATATCATAAAATTTTTGGAAGAAAATAGATCACTCAAGAAGTAAAATTATCTTCTACAATCACTCGTCCATGATAAGGATACACTAATACACTCCTTACAGCAAAAACTTGCTAGCCTACAACATCACCATCATATTGTGGGAACCATATCCATGCTCCTATGCCACTTGCATCTGTTTCTCTTATACCCACTAACATTGATATACCATGCTTTGAGCTTCTTACTACTCTTGATGCTCCTAAGTCTATGAGGCTTGTTACTACATGCTCTTCCACACATCTTCCTATTCTAGTAACACATGTTGTGTATCCTACTTCTGCTCACATGCATGGATCTTTTGAGAATCATACCACTAAATTAAGTTCTCGTATACTCCGTTCTATGGGTTTCATTGGTGGAGGTATTGTCACAAATTCATAGGGTATTGTCTCCCCTGTTCCACATGTTAAGTGGAATTCTCACCATGACATTGATTTTTGAATAGATCCTTCATTGGGAACACACATTGACAGAGCTCGTTCTTTTGTGCTCTCACCTCTTCCTGAGGATCATGAGAAACACATGAGTTATGTACCTTCACTCAAACTTGAGAAACCTGAGATTTCAGCTGTCAAACATGATCAACCTAACACACATTCTGATGTTCCTTTACATGTGCCCATTTTGAATTTTGCACCAAGTCATATGCAAACATCTTCTTCATCCATCTCTATCTATTTGGGGTGGATATTTGATCACTCATGGTGGCGACATAGGCATTCGTTGAGAGGAATCTACAAGAATGGATCCTCCACCATTTGGCCTCTTGCTCCACTTTCTATATCTTATGCATTGTAATGCTTCTTATTTTAAGCATTTTTCTTTAGCAGGAGTAGTGTATCTCTCTTGTTTGTTAAGAGATTTTGTATCTGTATTTTTGACACTTTTGGCATGTTGACATTGTCTCTTGTTGGTGAGCTATTCTAGTGAATCCCAGTATTATTTTGTTAGTGTTTGAGTAGTTGATTTTGGAAAACTCATACAAATTATGTGGCATCACTCCACCCATTCAGCAGTATGGGAGGGTGTGGTGTTGATCTTGCTTCTTCGGGTTTTGTGTCCTTGGATTGTTACCTTTAATTTTCTTGGATCGTGACACTCTAGATTTTGTGTCCTCGCCTTGTTGCTTTGGTTATTATTCTTAGATCGTGGTACACCTATCTATAGTAGTTGATCAAATTATGTTTGGTGTTTTTTCTTATACTTTTGACATCACTCCGTTGACAGTATCCTTGTATGGAGCTATTCTGGTGAAGCCTAGTGTTAGTTGTTTTTGATTTTTTTGACCGAGCAGTGGATTCAGACCATAGTGCACACCGAACTTCTTCAACATTGTACAATTTTTTTTGAGCCGAGCTTATTGGGATGCTTTACAGTGGGTTCTTACTCTCTTTACTTTTTTGTTACTAGTTTTAGATACCTTGAGGTGTCCTTTTTTCCCATTTATTGTACATGAGCACCTCATCAAGCCTAGTTTACAAGATTTATACTATGCACATGCCACTTCTATTTTGGCCCCTAGCTTCACTTGAGGGGGGTGTTAGAGTAGGTATTTACCTTATATCATGTTCACCTAGGTACATTATTTACCTTTATTGTATTTATCCTCACCCACTTATTTGTGTGAATATTTATTCTATCTTATTTAGATATTAGGAGATATTGTCTAATTGTTAGTTATAGTTCTTTCCTTGATCTATGGTATTGACTAGATCTTTGATGTCTAGTTCTCTCCTAAATATATGGTCTTGACTAGTTCTTTGATGACTAGTTATTTCCTTTATTTATGGCTTGATCTATGACATTGACTGGTTCTTAGATTGTTATTCCTTGCCTATATAAGAAACGCCAATTCTCATTGTATTTCATTGAGTTCCATAATAATATATGATATTTATGCTCATTGTTTTGCAAAGGTTTTATGTAAAGTTATTTTGGCGAATTTCTTTAATCTTATTGATCGTGGTGTTTGATTAACATATGTGTTATTTGTTTGGTACAATTTGGTTATCATTCCTTTTAGGTTCTCAGAACCTAGGTTTGGTTCAACGTTATTCAACAACGAGAAGGGAGATTATTAGACATGAATTCTAAAATTTCTCCAAACAAGGTTGCAAGTATTTAATTCTACAAAGTAACTCTACGTGGTCAACTAAGCTACATCACAGAGCATCTAAACAAGAAATTTTTGAAGGAATTTAAAGAATAACCACCAAGGAGAAATATATATACTCGAGATGACCACGTAGTCACCCATTGATACAACACACTGCAATAATAAAGGTTAAAACTTCCACTTAGGTTGGATTAAACTTCAATGTTTGTTATTTAGACAAGGTTGACATTTACCAATCCTAACACTCAATTTTACACGAGGGTACACACCTACTCCTAGACCTAACAAAATATGGACCACACAAGATGAGGTTTAACAACAAGGAATGCACATAAATTAGCAAAAAAATTTACAATTATGTAAAGTATTCAATGGAATAACTTTTATAACTCGAAAGAACTCAATTAATTTTCATTATGTTGGTGCTCAAAATAGTCTCACCCCATTTTCCCCTAATTTCTTCAAAATCCACGGGCTCTGCCATTTTCCCTATTTTTCCTCGACCAAGGAAGCTTGAGAATGATTTATATATTTGTATGCCTTTGAAAATCCAAATCCATGGTCGAAAATATGCTTGGAACCATGATTCACTTATTTTTGTTTGAAAACAAATTTTCATCCTTAGCGAAAAATCAGGTTCTAGGCATGAATGGTGATTTTCTATATTCTGACGGTCTGACGGGTGTCTTTTTCCTGTCAAATTTATTCCTTAGTGTTCGACGATCACATGGATTCTTTTGGTTGTTCAAGGGATGGCCAGAAAATGCTTTAACTTATCACTTTTTACTTTTTTGGTAAAAAGGAAAATTTGGTCCTGTAGCCCCGCTCAAATTTGATTGGTTCTTTTGGTGCTTATGTGGCTTATTTTAATTAGATGGGGTGCAGTGGGTCTGTTCTTGAACTTGTTATTTTTGGATACTTTGGCAAAAAGTTTGAACCCACCCCGCGGCCCTGCTAAGCTCTAATTGGAGAAATTTTAAGTGGCAGGGAAAAAGTCTTACCTTGACCCTGCAGGAGCACACGTGGTGAGCCCGCACTCATCCAAAGTCTCAAATTTTGGGGATCTTCTCAAGATGCGCCATAGTGACACATGGAAATTTTAAAATTCAAAGGGGCGGGGAAGCGAACAATTGGGGGTAACTTGGATTTTTTTCCCCCTGATATTCAAAAGATTAAAACATCAAAATGGCCCACAATACTGATAAAGGAAAAGTCAAAGCTTGCTCCAGTCAATGGCAGAGGTATGGACTCTTAGGGGAAATTTAGAAAAAAATATTTTTGAGAGAAAAAAGCTAAAAGTAAAAAAGGAAGCACGGTTCCGCTGGGACCCACATCCAGACATATGTTATGCCCATTTTTCGATGGCGGAGCTGCGGGGAAAACTTGGAAAATTTTCCCTTTTCCAAAAAGGAGGTAAAACGGTAGAATTTCACCATGGTTCCACTGGGACCCACCTTAGGACACATGCTAGTCTCATTTCCCAAGGGCGGAGGTTAGGAGAAAAATGGATTTTTTTTCCATTTTTGCAAAAGGTTGTAAAAATTCAAAGGAAGCCCCGAGGCCTGTTTTAAAGTTGAATCTTCCACGTGGATGGCCTAAATTCAAAGTAAATATCAACGGAAAATATGAGTCTGGATCTTATTTTCCCCCCCATTTTTACTTAAACATGCTTGGAAGTGTGATTCTTCACGATTTCTTGGTATTTCCTACATGCCAAACAAAGAGGGGAGTTAATTTTGATATCTAATTTTGGTGGGAGAGATATGGAGACATCCTTCACCATTAAAATGGTCTGACTATCAAGCTTGATCTAATTTTCTGTTTATCTTCTCCTTAGTATGCAAGGAACTAGATTTGACAAATTAGGGGTAGAAGTTGTTGGCGAGTTGAAGGAGGAGTGTTCTACTAGATAAAGGAGTTGAATGCTAAGATTTTCAAAGAGAGCTACCCCATGAACATATGACAAATTTTTAAAGATCTGATTCTAAGAATCATGATCGAGATCATGGCGAGCACTGGTGCATTAAATGTTTTTGTCTTTTTGAGAAGAAGGGGCTCTATTGTAAATGTTATAAATGGCACAAATTTTTTGTGCAAAGGGTTGGAGTGTTAGAGGTTGAAGAAAATCTCCAAGAGAAAAATTTGATAAAGCCCGTCTTTTGAGAATCCGTCTAAGAAGCCCGTATATTTCTTTTGTATAAAGTTTGATCGTGTCAAAGTGGTTGCAAGTGTACAACCATTGACAAGCTCTGATATTGTTCTATAAACTTTCCCTTGTTGATAAATTTAATAAAACTCAAGTTATTCTATGTTGATCTTGACAAAAATGTGTTTGTTTCATTTCTAAATGTCTGCAAATAGTTTTTCTTGTTCTTGTTGCAACCTTGTATCAAAATCTATCTCAATGACACAAGTCTCAATCCTTGTGACAGTTTAGTGGCATCTCCAATATCATTTCTTAGAAGATCTTTCATCTGGGGGTGAAATAAATGATTTAAAATCACTTTTCTTTCATTTGTTGAGAGAGATTATTTGTAAGCCTCTGGGTGTACCTTATGGATGATTGATCTTAGGTTTTGATGCTTAATTGGGTTTTCTAATTCGATCCTTCATGTTATAATATCATATATTGTGTGAAAAGGTTCCAATCTGGGCCTCCATTCAAGCACATATTCTAGTTAAAGGAACATTTTAACTATTCTGAAGTATTTTGTTGTCTAGACTTTTCAGTTTGTAAGAGTTTTCAAAGATTTGGAAAATCAAGTTTATTCTGCCTCGCCTCCCACCAAAATTTATTTAAAAACAACCAATCCTACCCATACTACCCCTATTTGTCATGTGTGTATACAAATGCATAAATTTTTTTGCCAAAAAATGTAGAAAAAATAAGGATTCCAAATGTATTTAGTAGCCTGAACCTTGCCTAGAGAATATCTCCTTTATCTAGAGTGATAACTCATGAGAGTTAGATTTTGTTGTTTTGATCATATTTTCTTCAAGGTCTCCTTGACAAATTCTTTAGGAAGGATATCTCCATCTCCTCCATAAACAACATGCTACAAAAGGTTTTTCTTACCTTAGTTGGAAGGCACAAAAAAAAATAGTGAGGATAGATCAAATCGTCTTAAGGTGCTACCCACTCTTGTTCAAAGCCTGAGTGCCAAAAAGTTAGATAGATTGCTTCCCTAATCACAAAATGACATACACGATCATCTGTCTGCCTCTGAGCATCTTTCCAGGTTCATGATGTTGCTCATCCTTTAAAGGAAATTAAGTTTGGGTACCAACACGCTTCTAGCACCGTTACTGGGGACTATAGTTCATATTCAGATCCTAGCGTTGTATGCAATTTCTCCAGTCTTTACAAGTTTGCACTAGCTTTCATTGATAAATATGGATAAAGAAAAGTCAGATTATTTCCATTTCTAGTTTCTAGTGTTGGCAGACATTTAACAGATCATATTTTAGTGCATTTGCGCAACTAAGGTGGAAATCCTTAGTGGCGACTCTCTGTGATTTGATTCTTGATGAGTACCAGTGTCATAACCTATGTCAAGTGAGTTTTGTTACTAAATCTTGCAAATATTGAAGGAAGAATGTCTTTCTTTCCTAGGGATCCTACTAGGACATTATTTCCAGAGCTAGGAAAAGTAAATTCAGAAGGAAGAAAACCCTGGAGAGCTATGGGAAATCAAAAGACAAGAAAGGGGATCTCCATTGATGAAAGTGACCGGCCTATTATTGAAGATTGCAATTCAAGTTCTTCTGAATCAAGTAGCCTCTTTGTGAAATTGAGTTCTCCATCTAGAGAAGGGCCTTTATTTAAATTTGAAAAGTTTTCTTCTCATTTTGCCCCTGTCTTTTCAGAAGTTGATAGGGATTTCCAAGAAACTAGGCCTTTAGGGGATTTCTAGTTTGAAAGCTATACCCCTGTGTTTCAAATAACTTCTTCCCCTCATAAATTTTTCACCCCTCCAGGGTCACCTCCTCAAAACAACATGGCCTTGCCCCCACCCATACCTCCATTTGTTGTGAATACCTTTGGACCTATAAATTTTGTAGGGATGGATGGTTATCCAATTGTAGTTCCTCAAGAAGTAAGAAACAAATTACCAAAGTTCCAAGGAAACAAGCCTATAACTGATGATCAACATTTAAAGCTTTTTATCAATATGAGGAAGACTTTGAGATTGAACATGAAGATGTGTATATCAAGCTATTTATCCATACTTTGGAAGAAGATGCAAGGGACTAGTATAAAGCTTTGCCAGATAATTCAATTGATTCTTGGGCAGAGATGAGAAATGCATTTAGATTGTAGTATGGTCATAGAACTGGCCCTAGGTTTCTTTTGATAGAATTTAAAAACATTAAATAGAATCCTAATGAGTCAGTAAATGATTTCAACGCAAGGTTTAATAAGACCCTAAGGAGATTACCTGTTAGGATAATGCCATGTGATGAATCGTGTTTAATCAAATATTCAGATGGATTTGATAAAAAGGTTGCTTACTGCTTAAGGGACAAAAACCCTACTAATTTGAGGTAGGCCTTCATTATGGATTTAAAAATTGAAAACAATATCAAATAAATTGGAAAACCTCCTAAGATGGATGGTGTGAAGCTAGTTAACACAGAAAAAACCCAAACAAGCAAGGCTGTAGATTTGGAAGAAGTTGTGAAGAATTTGGCAGGGGATGTCAAAGAAATATCATACAAACTAGCTTGGGATGCGAAAGGAATTGGGCAGAGTTCACAGGGTCAACACAAGCAGCAAGGCCAAGATAGGTTCATAAGTCACCAAATATCTAATGAAAAAGGCAAAGGACCTATTGGATTTGGAAATAGGCAGCCCCAAGGTAGAGAAAACAGAATGGTCCCTGACCCCTTGGCTGCTAGAGTTGCTGTTATAGAGGAGACAACTATCATTGATTGGTGTGGCAGATGTTTCATGCCCCATGCTCCTTGTGAAGAAGATACGAAAGAAGAAGAAGAAGCTGATGATGATAATGATGATGATGTCTGCATGATGGGTTGTTCCATGAGCTCACAAAAAGGGGAAACTTTAACCGAGGTGATAAGTACCTGAACTGCTACATCTTTTTGGGACTACATTCATAGGGTACTTATTCTTCATCCCTCCCATTATTTAGAAGTAGATACTGTACAAGATTTTGAACTGGCCAATATGAATTTGAATATCTAAGGGATTTAATGATAAATAAGTATGATGGAGGAATCCCATATGAGGAAGATAGACATTTACTAATGAATGTTGTTGTTGCCTAAGAGAAGGAATAAAACACAAGACGTAGGGCTGTCAAAGGGGTAGGGCCTCAAGCCAAGCCAAAAGATCCCTTACTTTCAAACATTCCTAAAGAGGCTCCTAAGAAAGATGCATTTGCCAAAATCCCTGCAGTTTCAAACAAAAATCATACCCCTCCTCATTCCCAAGCTGTCAAAAATCTTGTACCACCTAGTGAGTGTGTTGTCTTTCCTTCCAATACTACCTTGCCAAAGAGTGTCCCATATTATAGTTCCCAAGTGTTGAGTCAAATAAAAGTCTCTGTTTTGATTTTTGAGTTTCCTAGGATTCTTGAGCACAAAAAGAGAGGATTTGAATACTTGGGATTGAAAGAAGAGAAGATTAGCCTTAGGTAGAAATGTAAACATTGTGGAGACTCCACCAATCAATGAAGAGTTAGAAACACCACCAACATTGGAAGAAATAGGTGAACCACTTGAGGTCCATTTGGGGACATCCTTGTTGGACACTCAGCTAAATGTGGATACATTCTTCACTACCCTAATCTTTAAGGAAAAACTGTTGCATGACTATATGTTTGAATCAGGGGCATCATGCAATGCCATGCATTTAGAAGTAATGAATGAGTTGGATATTAATTTTACAATAGAATATGGGAAGTGTACTGCTATGGACTCGAGATAGGTTTCAGTGGTAGGGTGTGTGAAGGGTTTAGTGGTAAAACTTGTAGCCTACCAAGGTAAAAAATTTAAAACTTGATGTTGTCATTGTTGACTTCCCAGCCAAGTGGGGCATGCTATTATCTATAAAATGGGCTGTAAGTGTTGGTGGGAGTGTCCAAGTGGACATTTACTATGCTACCATCCCAATTTAGGGAAGACTTGTCAGGTTGTATGGGGAAAATAAGATGTTGCACCTTATTCAAGATCCCAACAATGCATCCTATGAAGTATTGTACACAAGTGTTGATGCAGATAAATTTGTAGGATTTGCAAATGGAAAGGAGCACAAGATTGAAGAATGCAAATTCCTTGAAAAAATGGTATCTCCTTGGACTCTATTGTTTGATGGATCTTTCTCCAAGTTTGGGAATGGTGCTGGTGTTGTTCTGCTTTCTCGAGGTCAAGAAAAAATTATTTTTTCCTTCAAACTCAATTTTGAGTGCACTAACAACATTGCTGAGTATGAGGCACTATTGTTAGCTTTAAGAATTTCTTTGAAATATGGTTTCAAGGAAATCATTATTAAAGGAGAATCATAATTAATAGTAAAACAAGTCAGAAAACTATATGCCACAAATAATAAGCGAATGAAATAATATAAGCATGTAGTTTGGGATTTCATTGAGATGTTTGATTCATTCAACATTGTGCACCATGATAGGAAGTTCAATGACTTGGCAGAAAAAATTGCAGTGTTGTGGTATCATTTTCACAATTATGTAGTGTCCCCATATTGTGAATATAATGTGGAAGTGTTGAAGAGACCCTCTTTGCTTGATAACATTAAACACTGACACGTATTGTATGATGATGCTCATATCAGAAGATTTTATGTAGAACAAGGGAGAATTTGTTGATCAAAGTATTGATTGGGAGCTAATGGTACGTGCCATAGAGGGGAAGGAAACCTTGTTTGGAAAGGGCATCATCTAGCTAAATACTAATAGCATTCCTAGAGGGCTAGTCGCTCTTGAGTCCAATTTTGATAATGTTGATCACATTTTTAATAGATTCATGGTAGCCTCAAGGGATATTGAGGAGCATGACCTTGGTAGAAAGGAGAACCCAAGGAAAATTTGGTTAGGAAGCAATCTTAGTAAGGAGGAAAGGAATTCATACATCTAATTGTTGAAAAGGTATCAAGATTGCTTCGTTTGGACTTATTCTGAGTTGAAGGCATACAAAGAATATCTTTTTCAACATGAGATTCCTTTAGAGTCTAATGCAAATCCATTTAGGAATAAGTGGAGGCCCATCAATCCACTCTTATCCCTCAAAATGCAAGAACAATTGAAAAAGCTAAGAGATGGAGGGATCATGCAACCCATAAGATATTCTTCTTGGGTTGCAAACCTGAGTACCAGTGAGGAAGATGAATGGTGACATGAGGCTGTGTGTGGATTTAGGAAAATAGAACAGAGCATCAATGAAGGATAATTATCCTTTACCAAACATGGAAAACATACTATATTTAGTGACTCATTTTGAATTACTTTGTACCTTGGATGATTTCTTTGGTTATAACCAAGATGTGGTGAAGGAGTAAAAAAGAATCAAAACAACCTTTACTACTCCTTATGGGTACATATGTATATGTTAGGATGCCCTTCAGTTTGATGAATGTTAGAACCACCTTTCAAAGAGAAATGGATGTTTATTTTTCTGGTTACATCAATGATTTTATTACAGTTTATCAACATGATGTAACTATATTTTCGAGGAAGAGGAG
Source organism: Taxus chinensis (assembly GCA_019776745.2). NCBI lineage: Eukaryota > Viridiplantae > Streptophyta > Pinopsida > Cupressales > Taxaceae > Taxus > Taxus chinensis. The sequence continues at coordinate 742,963,270 of CM034147.1, read as the reverse complement.
TGATCACATCCTACACTTGGAGGAAGATGTTGATAAGATGTAGGGAATATGGCATCTCACTCAATGAAAAGAATTTCCATTTTGGAGTGTAGAAGGAAAAATTTCTTGGCCACATTATGTCACAAGAAGGGGTGATGATTGATCTAGAAAGGGTAGAATCCATCAGCAAAGTCCCAATTCCAAGAGACCAAGAAAGGGATTTAGTCTTTCTTTGGGAAGATAAAATTCATCAGGATATTCATATCAAACTTTTTTGAGTTGACCATTCCAATCACTTCCATTCTAAAAAAGGACCAAGCAATCAAATGGGAGGAGGCTATCATCCAAGCTATAAATGGAATTAAAGAAGCACTAAAGCATGCACCTGTTCTAGCAAATCCTGATTATAAGAAGCCCTTTCAACTGTTCTCTTTTACTTCAAAGAAAACTATTACTTATGTCCTACTACCAAAGGATGATGAAGGGGTGGAGAGGCCAATCGCATTTTTTAGCAAGGCATTGTAGGGGGGCTGAGCTAAAGTACATTATTATGGAGAAGCAAGTGTTTGTCCTTAGTAAAATAGAAAAAGGTTTTCAGGCCTTATATTCTAAGTTCTAAAATTGTTGCTTATGTTCCCCACAACATGGTCAAGGACATCTTATCAGAGATGGAAGTCTCAAGCAAGAGGTGCAGGTGGGTGAAAAATTTGCAAGAATATGACATGGATATCCAAACCACTAAGTTGGTGAGAGGTTTAGGCTTGGCTAATCTTATGGCTGAGAGAAACTTGCAAAATTTTTAGGTAAATGAGGTAGAAGAAGGTAGGGTAGATGTTTTTCAAACATTGATGAATTCTGAGTGGTACAAAGATATAATTTTTTTTTCTCAAACATGTGAACTGCCTTGAGTATTTAAGTAAGAATCAAAAGAGAGCCCATAAATTGGCTTCCCAGAAATATGTCATTACTAATTATTGGTTAGCTTGGAAGAACCTAGAGGGAGTCCTCTTACGGTGCATTACTAAAGAAGAATACCCCAAGATAATTACTGATCTCCATGGATGATTTTGTGGGGGAAATTTTTCTGTAAGAGTCAGAACACACAAGATCCTGAGGGCTGGTTATTGGTGTCAAACTCTATTCAAGGATACAACCTTGTTGGTTAGAAGATGTGACAGTTGCCAACACTTCTCTGGAAGACTGAAATCTTTTGGCTCCCTTCCTTTCCAACCTGTATCAATTGAAGCTCCATTCAAGTAATGGGGAATGAATTTCATTGGTGAGATTTCAGACCCTTCAAGTGCTGTCCATAAGTCGATTATTTTAGCCAATGATTAATTTACTAAATTAGTGGAGGTAATCCCCACCAATAAGAAAACACACCAAGTTGTCATGGACTTTGTGCTAAACAACATCATCTGTAGGTTTGGGGTGCCAGTCAAGATTGTAATTGATAATTCCATGAGCTTCAGAGATAAACCCTTTGGTGGCAATGTGTGAAGAATATGGGATCCACTTTGACATATGCATCTAATTACAACCCCCCAAGTAAATGGACAAGCTGAGTCCAGTAATAAAAACCTGCTAAAGGATTATCAAAAAAACCTTGGAGCTGAACAAGAGAAAATGGGGTTAAAAGTTGCAGTTTGTTGTTTGGGCTGATAGAATCACTGTTAAAAGATCCACGGAAAATATTCCATTTGAATTGGTGTATGAAACTCAGGCCCTGCTGCCCCTGTATATTCAATTATTCTCATCTCAGTTCATTCAATAACTGGAGGATCAAGAAGTAATTCCTTATGATGATCGCATTAACCAGATTATTGAAATTGATGAAGAAAGGAGGGCATCGCACCTGAGGCATGTAAAGTTCAGAGAGCAACTTGAAGAAGTTATTTGACAAGAGGGTAACTCCTAGATATTTCAATGTTGGATATCTTGTGATGCTATGGGATAGTAGGCATGAAGATAAGGGAAAGCATGGCAAGTTTGACTCATTATGGATGGGCCCTTATTCCATTGATATTAGGATTGGTGAACACACCTTCTTCTTGAAGGATTTAGATGGTGAATTTCTTGAGATACTTGTTAATGGTAGGAATTTGAAGCATTTATTGGATTGATCCCCCAGGATCAAGGTAAAAAAAAAATTGTACAGTGTATAGTTTGTTGTTTGTTTTCCTGTATTTTGTGTTTCCACTCATTCCTATCTTTGGTGACCTGTTTTTTGCTGGTTTCTCTATTCGTTTTTAGAAGATGGCTCTGTTTCCTTGCTCTACAAGATGAATATGTTACCTAATGGATATTTTTGGCACTTGATCTACTGTTTTTCTTGTGGCACTCACAGGGAGTTGCCCATCCTTGAGTGGGAGCCGATGTTGGTGCTCAACATAGTCTCACCCCATTTTTCCTTAATTTCTTCAAAATTTGCGAGCTTTGCCATTTTTAGTATTTTTCCTCGACCATGAAAGCTTGAGAATGGTTAATATATATTTGTATGCCTTTGAAAATTTAGATCCATGGTTGAAGAGATTATCAGAACCATGATTCAATTGTTTTTGTTTCAAAATAAATTTTCATCTTTAGCGAATAATTGGGTCCTGGGCGTGAATGGTGATTTTCTATATTTTGATGGTCTGACGGGTGTCTTTTTCCTATCAAATTTATTCCTTAGCATTTGGTGGTCATGTGTCTTATTTTGGTTGTTCAGGGGATGATAGGAAAATGCTTTAACTTATCACTTTTTTCTTTTTTGACAAAAAGGAAAATTTGGTACAGTAGTCCCACTCAAATCTGATTGGTTCTTTTGGTACTTACATGGCTTCTTCTAATTGGATGGGGAGCAGCGAGTCTATTTTTGATCTTGTTATTTTTTGGATACTTTGGTAAAAATTTTGAACCCACCTCACGGCCCCACCAAGCTCTGATTGGAGAAAATTTTAAGTGGCAGGGAAAAAGTCTTACTTTGACGCCGCAAGAGGACATGTGGCGAGCCCACGCTCAACCAAAGTCTCAACTTTTGGGGATCTACTCAAGATGATCCATAGTGACAAGTGGCAGTTTCAAAAGTCAAAGGGGTGGTGAAGCGAGGCCATCAAAATGACCCACAACCTCGATAAAGGAAAAGTCAAAGCTTGCTCCAATCAATGGCAGAGGTACAAAATCTCAGGGGAAAATTTGGAAAAATTTCCGTTTGGGAGAAAAAAGTTAAAAGTAGAAAAGGAAGCACGGTTTTGCTGGGACCCACATCGGGACATGTGTTAGGCCCATTTTTTGAGCGCGAAGCTACGGGGAAAACTTGGGAAATTTTCCCTTTTCCAAAAAGGAGGTAAAATGGCAAAAATTTTCCGTGGTTCCATTGGGATCCACCTTAGGGACATGTGTGGAAGCTCATTTCCCAAGGGAAAAGGTGCAGAGTGAAATGGAAATTTTTTCCATTTTTCCAAAAGGTTGTAAAAAGTCAAAAGAATCCCTCGGGCTTGTTTTAAAGTTGAATCTTCCACATGGATGGGCTAAATTCAAAGTAAAGATCAACGAAAACTATGACTCCTAATATAATTTCCCCCCCATTTTTACTGAAACATGCCTGGAAGTGTGGAGCCTTAATGTATTTCTTGGTATTTCCTACATGCCAAAAGGAGAGGGGGATTAAGTTGGATATCTAAGTTTTGTGAGAGAGATATGGAGACATATTTTGCTGTTAAAATGGTCTGAACTATCAGGCTTGATCCGATTATCCACTTTTATTCTCCCGAGCACGCAAGGAACCAAATTTTATAGATTAGGGGTAGAAGTTGTTGGTGAGTTAGAGGAGTGTTCTACCAGATAAAGGAGTTAAATGGTAATATTTTCGAATAACTCTACCCCATGAATTCCTGACAAATTTTAATAGATCTGATTCTGTGAATCATGATCGAGATCATGGTGAGAAATTGGTGCATTAAATGCTTTTGTCTTTTGGGGAATAAGGAGATCTATTGTAAACATTATTAATGGCACAAATTTTTCGTGCAAAGGGTTGGAGTGTTAGAGGTAAAAAAAATTCCCAAGAGGAAAATTTGGAAAAGCATGTATTTTGAGAAGCTGTCTTAGAAGCCTATATATCTCTTTTGTATTAAGTTTGATTGTTTCAGCGTGGTTTCAAGTGTACATCCATTGATAAGCTTTTAGATTGTTTCTAGAAACTTTCCCATGCTGATAAATTCAATCAAACTTGATTTATTCTATGTTGATCTTGAAAAAAATGTGTTTGTTTCATTTCTGAATGTATGTTCTTGTTCTTGTTACAATCTTGAATCAAAATCTGTCTCAATCACACAGGTCTCAATCCTTGTGATAGTTTAGTGCCATCTGTAATCTCATTTCTTAGAAGATCTTTCATCTGGGGGTGAAATAAATGATTTAAAATCACTTTTCTTTCATTTGTTAACAAAGATTGTTTGTAAGCCTCTGGGTGTACCTCAAGCATGACCGATCTTAGGTTTTCATGCTTTATTTGGTATAATAATTCGAGCCTTCATGTTCGAATATCATATATTGTGTGAAAAGGTGCCAATCCAGGCCTTTATTGGAGCACATATTCTGGTTAAAACGAACATTTTAGATATTCTAAAGTATTATGTTGTCTAGACTTTCCATTTTGTAGGATTTCTGAGAGATTTGGAAAATCAAGTTTATTCTCCCTCACCTCCCACCAAAATTTATTTAAAAACAACAAATCCTACCCATACTACCCCTATTTGTCATGTGTGTATACAAATGCATAATTTTTTTTTTCCAAAAACATGTAGAAATAATCAGGATTCCAAATGTCTTTAGTAGCTTGAACATTGCCTAGTGAATATATCCACTATTTAGAGTGACAACTCGCGAGAGTTAGATTTTGTGGTATTGATCATATTTTCTTCAATTTTTCCTTGACAAATTCATTAGGAAGGATATCTCAATGTCCTCCATAAACAACAGGCTACAAAAGGGTTCTCCTACCTTGGTTGAAAGGCACAACCTAAAATAGTGAGGATAGATCAAATACTCTTAAGGGTGCTACCCACTCCTATTCAAATCCTGAGTGCCAAAAAGTTAGATAGGTTTCTTCTCCAGCCACAAAATGACATACATGATCATATATATTCCTCTGAGCGTCCTGCTAAGTTCATGATGTTGCTCAGCCTTTGAAGGAGATTAAGTTTGGTTACCAACACATGGTAATACTAAGCATAATCTTGACCACCAGGTTTTCTATAACTTGAATTTGCACTCAAAATCAAACACAAATCACTAACCTTTCTTTAGAAGCTTTAAACACTTATATAATATTTCCACTTTGAAAGATATACAATTCTTGACCAAACTAGCATATAAACACAAGAGACACCAATCACCCTATATAACACAATGGAAGTATATTAACCTTAAATCATGCCTAAGTTAAAAATAATGATAAAGAGAGCACATGCTTAAATCATAACACAAAAGAACACTCAAGGGAGCTAGGAAAATAAAAAGGTAACGAGAGGGGGGGGGGTCCAACTAGAATCTACTAGTGCACCACACTAGTTACTCGAGTAACAACTTATGAAAAAAACTTGCACTTCGCCTTCCCAACGATAAAATGGGATGAACAACAACAAGGTTTCCCAAGAAAATAAAAAAAGAACTTCCCAAAATTCTTTCATATCCTTTACATATGTTTCCTAGATTTATCAATAAACCTAGGTCACCAAGGACTTAATCAACACACAAGGAGGTTTCCTTTCTTAAAACAAGAGAGAAAAACCTACTCATAAAAGGACACAATTCATACTAAAAAGGGGATAAAATATTTTTGTATTTGTAAAGTTTTACACTAATCAAAGAGAGGTCCAAAAATGACCTGGCATATACTTGTGTCATAATAATTTTACATAATTTTATTGTTTTAGAAAACAAAGGGTATGGAAAGTAATCTAACCATATCATAACCAAAAAATCTTAGGCCACAAAAGAGTTCAGTTAATCCTACACTAGTTCAAGGAAACCTTTCAATTAGCTCAAACTTGTCAAATTATGTATTTTAGAATTTTAGGCCATGCAATAGCCATATTATACAATTATGGTTATTTAATTATACATTTGAGTTCAAAATCATAAAATTATTCATTCCATTATCGAAACTGTAAGTCACAAGTTATAGTTAATCTCACTAAGAAAATTTCTTATAAGTTTTCTTAATTAATGCATTCCTTTTATTATGATATCACCTATTTTGTGTCATTAAGAAATGCACAACCAAAGTTGACATGACATCTGCGACATTGTATATAGGCATGGCAAGAGTTTATTTATTTTACTTCTATGGAAGGCAAAGGAGACAAAGGTCTTACTATTTTTCACATAGTTTTATTTCTTTTATTAATCCACCAAGATTCAGATTAAGGAGCCATTTTTCCTTTTTCTAATGTTCTAGTTTACTTGATAAGTCTCAAAGTCCAAGCCCCTCAATTATTGTTTTGTTATGTTCAGGTTAATCATATTACCAATTATATTTTCATTATGTAGGAAGATTCAAACATATCACATTATTACTTTTATAATAATTAAGAGGCAAATCAACATATCACTTTTTTTAATTCCATAAGAACAAGAGATCGATTAACATATCACATCTTTAATTTATAGGAACTAGATATCAATAAACCAATATTCAACACACTATGATTTCCAATATTTTACCAAAGAATTATAAGCATCATTTATGTACTCTAATTGGGCCACCACAATTATCAAAAGGAGTTGCGCTGAAAAGGTCCCATTAGAGATGTAAATTTAATTTTTATGAGTTTAAGGGGTTTAGATCAGTTTGGGAAAGATAAACAATGTTTGTTGTTTAGGGTCAAAATTAGGTTCACCTAATATAGATAATGGAGAGTTTCCAACCAGAACTCATACTTCCACAAGATACCACCAAGCAAGCAACAAGATGATAAGGGAAAATTTTACTCAAAGGGCACCATATTTCCCATCAATAAGACATCAAATACAAGAAGAAAATCAACTAATTTACCCAATCATAGTCTCTACAACCAAGGGTTTATAGACTTTAAAATAAAATGGCATGTCATAAGCACAACTAACATTATAATTTTAAGATTTACAAAAGCCCAAAATCTCTAAGAGCAAGGTCCAAAAGACCCAAATGCATCCATAAGTGTCTTGACATCACCCAATACAAATATATTATAGAGTGGTATACCTAGAATTATTTAAAATTTTAAGGCAATGATATATCTATTTATGTTTCATTGAGAGAAAAACAAGTACACTCAATTAAAAAGATTTCCCAAATGGGCTTAAATCTAGCCATAATTGCCAAGGTACATATAGTCCACCTTTCAATCCTTTATGATATGTAACAAGGAAACCATGATAAAACTTAGCATGTCTTCTGTGGAACACCAAATCCAAAACAAAACAAAACACATATCCACTAAAATCCACAATCATCCAAGAGTTAATGTGATCCTAACACAATCCAAAACCTCATGACCAAAACACATCTACTCTGACGAGGAACAAATGGCTCTTTCCAGGGTGCAAGAGAATTGCAACCACTACTATCAAGAATGCCAACTAGGCTGTACAACACAAATAACTCTCTGGAAAGGTTGAGTAACAAAAGAGTCACTCCAAGGTCCTAGATACACATAAGGTTACGTCCTTCCAATACCAAGGCATAACTTGAAGCACCTAAGAAGACAATCAAAGCGAACCTAGGGTGTACACACCATATGACGAAAGATCACAATTACAAACAGTGTAGAACCAACTCATTAATAGACAAGAAAGAATCACGTAACATTATAGCTAATATTTAGCCAAGTATCCAACAAGATAAATGAGCTTCGAGTCACTAACCAAAAGTAAAATCCTACATAATATCTTGGTAATCAAAGAAAATGGCTAAGTAGTCGCATTGCAATCCTAGAAAATCCTCACAAAAGATTTAACCATAACAAAAGACTCCTCAGAGCTTCTCAATCGAATTATAAAATAAAATGATGGTCCATAATATAAATAACTGAATGTTTACGAATATAAAATATAGAAAATTCCACATCACATTCACTTCGTAGCATCCCTTCATGTGGTTGCCATTAGTAGGGGTACTATACATAGAGTTTAGATCTAAGAGTGCATATGCAAAACTAGATCAAAAGCAACACCAATGTCCTGATATCTACTCTCCCATATGGGTATTAAGTCAACAAAGCAGACATCCAAACACCAACTCGTCTAAAAACTAGAATGAAGGAGAGATTTCTAAAAAACTAATCAAATTCTAATTTCCCCCTCAATTGACCTCTGAACGCAACACTAGCACTAATCCACAAGAGTCACACCACACAAATAAGCATTCCAAACAAGGAGGATTGTCAATGGGGTCATCATATCACACAATTAAAATTAAGAGCTAGGACTCACCAAATAACATCTTTGCAAGGAAACCAAGTTCCTAATACACCAGAAGTTCACAAGAATATCAATCTAATAAAAAAATTCCCGTTAATAGGGTATGCTAGAAACGTACCACTAGGCGAGTACAACAATAGAAACAACTTTATTATTTTATTGTTATTTTTTAATCATAAAGGTTCAAATTTCACTCACTGGTTGTCGGGTTCCCATGTTGACCTAGGGTCCAAGCATTGAACCCACAACTTTGATACCAAGTGTAACACCCATATTAATTTCCCAAACCAGAAAAAGTCAATAATTAATTTGGGGGAACCCGATAGGATATAATTTTATTTTCAAATGTTGTAAGGCAAAACATTAGCCGGGATTTAATTTAATCTGAATTATAAAATTTTATACAAATCACAAGAGCAGTTCAGAAAGTAAAATGATCGACTAATTAAAATTTGACTCAATTTCCAAAATTATGATAATCATTCTAAATTCTCTTACTAAGCTTCAGTATTGCATTTAAAATATTCCTATCTTTCTTTTCATTACTTAGTGCCCATTAATGGCCCCCTTTAATTTTATTTAATCAAGGGCTCCCTAATTAAATTTCATAATTTAATTAGGAAAGACTAAATATCCTAAAGTTTTAGAACCATGTACATTAATATTTAGTATTATTACTCAAAAGGGTCAAGGGGTGCACAACTTGGGCTAACCCCCTTAGGCCCCTTTAAAACATTACACGCACACCTTTTTTTATTTATTTCATTCCCACAAAAATTTCCTTATCACTAAACTGATGTAGGGTTGATCTTACACCACTTAGATCAAAACTATCAAAGACATTAGATCTGGGTTAGTCTAATGAGAACCCTATAAATCCTTATGAGTTTCTCTTATATACTATTTCTTAAACATCATTCTTTCATTTTCTTTTTTTGTTTTGTAGGTTAAGGAAGAAGGCAAGAAGATGAAGCCATGGACGAAATGGCTCAAGTTCTAGGGTGAATGCTCACAAGATAGAGGAGTTAGTTTTAGCATCCCTCTCCTAGGGTTTATCTTGTCTTCTAATTGTCATTTTACTTATTTGCATTGCATCTCATTTGTAAAAGATCTACCCAAATCAAGTTTGTGGGTATTTATCCTATTTTATTCTTGGTTTATACAAGAATTTTTCTTTGTGTTGTAGGCTCTGAATATATAACATTATATGTATATATATTATTTAAAATTGTGTGTGTGTGTGTGTGTGTGTGTGTGTGTGTGTGTGTGTGTGTACATAATTAATATATTTCTATGACCTGTGAAAATAACCATTTAGTGTGTGTGTTTTGGCCACACACACACACACACACACACACACACATATATATATCTGTGTGTGTAAACATAGGTCGTATGTATATATACATATACACATAGTCGCATTAAATAATAAATTCAACCTGATAGAGCATTTATGTGACCACAGGTGGAGAGATTGTGGATTACTGTTTGTGGAGTGGGACTGCCCATAGGCCAACCAGAGACGTGGTAGCAATTTTTGGCCACATTAGGCATGGTAGGGAATATTGTTGGGGGGAGGGGTGTAGGATCCCTACCCCCACCTCTTATATAAGTATGGGTTAGGGGTGGGATCAGAGCCCCTCCTCCCTTACATGTTTATTTATTAAAACAAACTCCATTTCCCAAAGTGGTCGTGACCCACTTGACCGACCACCCACACATTTTTTTTTGTTATAACTATTTACTTATTAAAGTCAATGACTTTAAATCTTAGCTGATTTAATTGTATTAAAATAATATGAATTTTAAATCACTATATATATATATATATATATTTGAATGTTAGGTAAATGTTAATATGTACCAATAATATGATTATATCCTGATATTATAAATTTATAATATAATCAAAATGTGTTACTAAATATACATTTATTGTATATTAATAATATGTATTTGTTTCTTAGATTATGATTTTCCATTAATATAGTAGTTTGCAAAAATTGTGTGGGATGAATAAATGGTTGCAATCTAGTAAATTCATATGGGTACAAATTTGCATACACGACATTTTGTACTAATATGGTAGTGTAAAACTTTGAGCATTTAATCAAATTTAAACACCATTTATCCATTTCAATTTCATTTATATAACTAGAGATGAGTTATAGGGTATAACTTGGTAAATGTTAAATCCTATTCTATATGTGGGTACTTAAAGACAAATTTCCTATTGCAACCAACTAGAGGAATTTATATTATAAATAAATTCCTATTTATTCCTTCTTTTACAATCTTTTGATTAGGAGAAATAAGTACACAACTATAATTAAATTAACCCATTTATCTCCATCAAAATAGGACTTGCCAATAATGCAAAAGGGTATCAACACTCTCTTTCCATTCAGGGACATTAACTTTTTCCACAATAGATTTACAATACAACTCCTGAATAACTAATTCATATTTACAGAGGTCTTTATTTCCATTACAAAACAGTTTCAAAGCTTCCCATTTCAAGAGAAATAATTCAGGATTCATAATAACTCATTTACAAAAACTATCCAATAACATATAAGGTTACATCCAATGTACTATAGGTACAATTTATAAGTTGTAGAGTACATAGTAGAAACATGTTTCAACTACACATATCCTTTCTCCATTTTCTTCAAGAGGCACTATGAGCCAATCTTTGTTGGAACTCCACCATCTTCATCAAGAGTCAAGCACACAATAAAATGGGGGAGTAGGTAACACTCTCCACCCAACCAATATATCCAATGAGGGAGAGAATCCTTCTTCTTCATTGGCCCCCGAGCCCCAAAAAGGAATCAATAAGGGGTATAAAACAACCATTGAGCAACTCTAAATGGCTTCCACAATACACATTCAATCAAGACATTCAACACAAGATAAAAATTACCAAAAGCACAACATAACCTTCAAGTTTACAAGCACAAAGGATTCATACCAAAGCCAAGGAGGATAAAGGAACACGGGGATCTACTTATTCCTTCCAAGGGTTTGGGTGTCCACCTTTGAGCCTCCAAAAATTCCATCACAATACTCTGAAACAAATCTTATGCCTCCATCAATAAAATACACAACTCTTATTCCTCCCTCAATCTTATGCATCCCTTAAGAAAATAAACCACTCTTATGCCTCCCTCAAGAAAATACACAACTCTTATGCCTCCCTCACTCTTATGCCTCCCTCAAGAAAATACACAACAAACTAAGAAAAAATATTACTTATCAACAATGTGGAATAGTCCAACCAAAATCCCTCCTAAATACCCAGTAACACTCATATGCCTCCCTCCAAGTTATCTCCTTTTCCATTTTCACCTACAACCTAAAACCCATTTTATTTCCCACAACCATAAGCATACAACAATCATTATTTACACACATGAGCACAACAAAAATAGGAAAGGAAACAAAGGTGAAGGTTTACCTTGCCATTGTAAGAGGTTCAAATCCACAAGAAAGCTCTAAGCATCTCAAAATACCAAAGAAAGCACAATCTACTCCAAGCTCTAAATAAACCATTCCAAAAGCAAGATCTTCCCAAATTTGCAAGAGTCCCAAAAAATTGAACAAGTAACACCAAACACATCCAAAAAAATATGAATAAATAGAAAAGAGAGGAGGAAGAGGTGATGTGGCTCCATGTATGATGCTGAATCATTTCTCCTTCACTCCACCTCATTAAGTCAATATTAATCTCCAAAGCACTGTAAATTTGTGGTTGGGGGAATGACAACCTTCTCACACATTCCACCTCAAACCCACACCCCTAAAGGACACAATTAAAGGATCTTTTCTCCATTAAAGAACACAATAATTCCTAAAATAGTCCCCTCACATCATATGCATAGTGTGTGGGTGAATTTAAGAGGTGTGTGACAAGCTTTACTTGTCCCACAAGCCTCCAAAATTGGCTTGCAAGTCAAAATCCGAAATTTATATGTAAGGTTGAGTGCACAACACTCAAAATTAATTAAATTATTTCAAATCTAACAAAAACCAAGAACTACCTACTCACATTAACTACCCCACCCTTTGGTCACATCTCAAATTACACTAATTAATCAAGTTTAATCAACTTAAATGGAGCATTTTAAGGAACAATAATAAAGGTGACTCATAAAACTAAAAAAATTCAAATACTCCCCAATAAATAAATAAAAAAGGGAAAACAAAAAAATTACCCAAGGTAACTTTTGAGGTCATCTCCCCCAATGTGTACTTTCTAAAAATCTAACAACAAAAAACAACAAAAATTACATGATTTGCCAAGGTGATCTGTTTCCAATAACCCAAATTCCTTCACTGATGGTCTCCTATCCATGTTTTGTTTGTGATATAATTACCTGAAAAATCAAACAATACCTCCTTCAGCCTGAAGGCTGCATCAAGTGCATAAATGATAAAATATATATACAAATATCAGTAAACATCATCATATCACGAAATCAACACCATTTAAACTAAGCAATGCCATCACTCGTTCACAATTTCACATATTTTTCCAATTCCACTCAGGGTTCATTTTAAGAGACCTCCTAGAAATCAGAGGTGGAGAATACCTGGTGAATATCCCCGGAACCGGTTTCACGGGAAGGTGAATTTTTTGAGGGTTAAATGAAAAAATTTCACCCGATTATCAAACACTACGACAGAAGGCTGCAGACGCGCGGCGGGATATTTTGCTGTCGCGCGTCAAAAAAAATGTAGTGACGCGCGACAGCAAAATATCCTGTCGCGCGTCTGTAGCCTCCGACCTTTGCTTTGTCATCAAAAAATCTCCGTGTTGCGCATTAACAAACTCTTTGTCGTGCGTCTACTATGCATCAATATCTATTGTACCTCCTTGTCGTGCGTCAAAAAAATGCAGTGACGCGTGTCAACAGGCCTTAGTGACGCGCGTCAATAAACCTTAGTGACACGCGTCACTAAGGTCTATTGACGCGTGTCACCAAGGCCTGTTGACGTGCGTCACTAAGGCGTCAACATGCCTTAGTGACGTGTGTCAACAGGCCTTAGTGACGCGTGTCAACAGACCTTAGTGAGGCACGTCACTAGGGTCTGTTGACGCGCGTCACTAAGGCCTGTTGACGTGCGTCAACAGACCTTAGTGACGCATGTCACTAGGGTCTGTTGACGCGCATCACTAAGGCCTGTTGACGCGCGTCACTAAGGCATCAACAGGCCTTAGTGACGCACGTCAACAGGCCTTAGTGACGCGCGTCAACAGACCTTAGTGACGCGCGTCACTAAGGTCTGTTGACGCGCGTCACTAAGGCCTGTTGACGTGCGTCACTGCATTTTTTTGATGCGCGACAGCAAATATCCTGTCGCGCATCTGCAACCTCTGCCCTCTTCTTGCTCATCGAAAAAAACTCCATGTCGCTCGTCAACAAAATCTTTGTCATGCATCTACTATGCGTCAATATCTATAGTATCTCCTTGTCTGCAAACCCTCCTTGTCGCGCGTTAATAACTTACCCCGTTGTCGCGTGTCTATAATACGAGATATATCATATTGTTGAAAAATGTGAAGTAGAAGTGTTCTACCTGGCGAATAATCTAGGTTTATATAGGGGATATTTTTCAAGGGTAGGCGAAGCCGACCCCTAAAAAAAATTAAAGTGTAATTTTTAGGTGAACAGGTCACTGGCCCGTGCCAAAAAATTCACCTTTTCAAAATTTTCAAAAATGGAATATTCGCCATATTACGAATATTCGCCACTAAAATTTTCCCTGATTCCACTATTTCTTCAGTATAAGAGAAATCACAAAAAAAATGAACATCATAATATGATCAATACAAAAAAATTGAAAATGTCAATATATATATAGGGTAACAACACAACATTATCTTCCATACTGAATGCATATCCATGTCTTTAAGAATTCATACAAATGGTATTATGATTCACAACATATCAATACTCATAATAACTCTATTTTCTTACATCACAATTAGCAAATCATATACAATAATGTACATCAATGTGCATACTATAACCATATAGTAAAAATAACAATCAGAACAAAATAGTAATCATGATGTCTCGTGTATCTTATCAGTATGCTAACTAGAATACATCAGCAAGGTTCAAGATTATAATAAACCGAAATTTAAATCATAGATCAATTAGTGTTGAAGAGGAGCGGGCATTACACTTATGAATAATGTAACCATGATCCACACAAACCATTTTAATTATTTGATTACTTAAGGAAAAAAGACACTCATCAAACAAAAAATCCATCTCCTTCTAAGTAATGCAAACATCCCTATTAGCTGCTCAAAGATGGTCATTACATATTATGAAACATAGAGTGATATATACCTAAAAAAGTTTCTAAAAAAGTGAATGTGACATAAAGCTGCAACATCGGATTATAAGAAAGTCCAAGATTACAACAAAAGATAGTAGAACAGTTCAAAATAAGGGTATGACCATATGGTCTAGCAAAATGATAATTTACATCTAGAGTATGAAATATGAAAAGTATTCAAGTTCATATCAATGTATTTACCATGTATACCCACTCATATTTCCTATATTATACTATGTATAGATAAGTTTTCATCTTCTCTTGTGTGTTTGAGCTATCTCTATATTGTTTATAACTTTTTTGATTATTAATTGAATATTATTTTTATGTATGTTTAATCGTAAATTAATCAATTTGTAATAAACTCTTGTAACAAACCCTTACATATTATATATTTACACATTGTATTCTAGCTAGAAAAGTTTACACTTGATACTAATACAAAAAATGAGCATATGCTTCTCCCTCTAACATTTGGCAATGTTACTATTCTTATTCCACTTTTGCATGCATCTTCTATTAAATCATGTATGTGTCTAGGTTTCCCTTATCTACATATATTTATGATTTTCCCAATTATATTTCATCAATGTGTTAACTCTATGCATAATAAAAAATGATTATGGTCAGAGGTATAACATTTGAGGTTCCTGATAATTAAGTGGCTTCACGAAAATGAAACAAACACCACTCCTACTCCTAGTAGATATCAACATAGGTATTCTGCTTCATATATTAGTTCTATATATTCGCTCTCTCCTATGCCTTATGTCAAGGATTCTAGTTCACATGCTAAATCTAGTGGGTTACTCTCTCCTAGTACATTTAGGCATATATTGTATTTCACATGTTATTTATATTAGATCACTCTCTCCAAAGCTCTCTACTAGAGATTGCCATTCATATTCTACTACTAGTAAGTTAATATATCCTAGTACATCTTGGCATCATTATTCTAGTTCACATGTTATTTCTAGTTAGTCTCACTCTTGTAGGCCTCTTGTTAGGTCAATATCTACGCATACTACTTCCCAAAATTATTTCTTCCTTAGGTCTCCTACAATGCATACTATCAATTCTACATAGATTCTACAATATTATCCTTCTTCTATCATGACAATTGTAAGGCCCAAGATTTCTCTACCTAGTCATTTCACCCCTGCCCTTAATGATTCTCTTATCGTATAGCTATTTGTACCCCGCAATGTTATGCATAGCTATTTTTAACTTGATAAAAATATTCTGATAATAACCTAATAAAACCACAGACATATTTGGAAAAATTAATAATTAATACTTGTTTATGATTTGGTCATTTAGTTAGTTCCTTTGCGCATGTTTTTTTTCATGTTAGTTTGATATGTACTATATCTATTTCTACATTATTTTTTACATATTTGTTCATGACATATATTGAGTTTGATTAAAAAAAAAATTAGATTGATACACAATGATTGGTGTTATCATAATCCTTTCCCAATGAAACTAATCTATGTGGACATATATTGCACTCTACATATGTTTTGTTGTCTAATTAATGATACGTAACACTTGTTCATTACACTTGATTGCATATATTTTATATGATATATTTTGTCATAATTTTGGATGTAACATTAACCTATGTTGACCCAAATATATTTTAATCATTTCTCTTTGATATAATTGCTGGTTATATTTCATTTTAACCTTCTTATGTTGAATACTTTATTTCTTATTGAATAAGGCCTTAGCACATTCCTTACCTTTTAACAGTGTGGGTGTCTCATTTTTGTGGCTCTTTACATATCTTGCATGTGCATAATTGCTTCTTTTTATATGGCCTAAATTTATTTCAATGTAATATGTTACCACACCTTAGTTTTACCACATTTTTAGTTGTATTCCTCCATATATGAATCTTTTACATATTAGTTCTTATGTTATCTTAATTCACTATCTCTTCAAAACTATTCTTCCATTATTATATGCACATGTATTATATGTAGTAATGATTATTTCATGATGCATTTTTTTTTTGTTTCTGAGATGTGGTATCTAGCATGCATAACCCTTTTCATAGGAAAACTATCCTAATGAAGGCCACTAATACAAAATTTTATGTGATATAACATATAATATTAGAATTATTCAATGCGGAAACACAATTTTTAATTTAACCCACTCAAACACTTAATTTGAATTTTTTTTGAATTTCTTGTATCATTCCCTTTTAATATATTAAGGTTTACTAACTAACATAGACTAAAAGGATGAAATAATGAAAAATTAGGATATTTTGATTTAATTAACTTCAAAAATTAATCACCCAAATAAAAATAATGTTTTAAAAAGTGATGATCAATGGAGTACCTATCAAAACACAAAGGAGATATTACACTTAGCTGATTTTGTGTGGATCTTGGAGATTCTAAGAGATATGGATGTGAGAACAGGATTATATAAGACTATAAGTGCTTTAATTTTGAGACTAGGACCTGAAAATTTACTTAGTTAAAGCCATACAACTAGCTCCAAACCAATCATACAATCTTGACCCTTCTGTATGGTCTTCGACCTACTTTGATTCTAGCTCTACAACCTTATTTTTGCCCTGCTCTCCTAGAGATAACTATTTCTATGTGTTGGTCTTCAATGTTCTTTTTCGTGATGGATCTAACACTCTACTCAAACCCTTAAACCCTCATAGTGTAAGATGGAGTTCCTTGAAAATAAAGTAATTTAGGGTGTGGGCACCCCTTTGCATCACTAACATCATCGTTACTCAAAATATTTCATAATAACCACATCTTTATCCTTTCATGTGATATATACCAAATAAAAATCATAATTTGACACAAATGCTTTTAAAAACACCTTTCATGAGATTCACACATGCTCAAATAATTGGGAACGGTCACTTTTATTTGTTGTGTAGAGAATATGGAGGCTCCTAGATCTTGTACGAGACTTCAGACCTATAGAGAGTACTAGCCTAATGGATGTGCATGAATTATTATTGATTTGGATCAGATTGCAAGCATTTTACAAAACAATTACAAATGATATTCAATATACACAGATGATATTCTATTCAGCATACCAATTACAAATAATACTGAGGCTAATAAATAGCCATATACTTAGGAAAACTGACTTCATATAAAATAGGTAAGTCAACAAACCATTTACCCGTTTACAACTTTACGGGTACAACAAAACACTATAATAATATATTGTTAAAACAATATATTATAATAATTGTAATATTAACTCAACCTAATTATAAACTAACTTTTATAATAATGTGAGCACTAATAATAATTCCTAACATTCCCCCCCTTAGTGCGAACATGGTAGAAAAACATCCACACACTCCTCTGCAGTATGCTCACCCCTGTGGCATGTCCAACTCTGTGACTCATGACCTTGATCCAAAAGAAAGGCTCGCTCCTTCCATGGTTTTAAACAGGCTTACCACAAACCTTGAAGTGATAGGAACCTCATCAACTGTCGACCTCATGTGGTTTTCTGGATCCTCCCACAAACCCTTTCAAGATCCATGAACTGACTTACTCTGGTGCTATTGTTCACCACTATGCTTATACATCAGGGAATTATGTAGGAAACACAACATGCATATCACAAAACTGCACAATAGAAGATATACTGAAAAGATTTCACATTACTTCCTATAAGAATCGTAATGTTCTTAATTGTAGTCTCTGTCTTTGATCGCTGCCACTCGATCTCGAACAGCATAGAAAACTGCCACTGCCACTGGAAGCTTTCCTTGACTAAGTCGTTTTGGGTACAGAATGGGAATGGAACATTGGTATGTATTCCCCCCCACAACGTGAAATTCCACACATATAGATACTGAGAAGCAAACTGCATCGAAGAACATACTCCTGAATGGATCTTGCTAGTTAGGTCTTGCTGCACATGGTCACTAATGCTAGTGAACGTATTCTACTAGCTGACCATCTTCCAACGAAGTACGGCAGTCAGAGGACCAAGTCAGTCAGAGAATCACTGACAGTCATCTGCGCTCCAACACAACTTTCTTTCCAACATCCATCAAATACCACACAAAACAGGAACACTGCAAATAGAAGCACTCTGAGAAAATGGAAACCACACTGAAAATCAAATACTCACACTGCACACCAGTGCCACCAAATCATTCTGTGCGGCCCCGTCGTTGGTGACTAACGAGAGGTTGCTGTCTGACCTCCAGCCTCCGATGCCTCCTTCCTCCATCAGTTTGCTACTTAGTTAGCAAATTTATCTTTGATGCTCATATTACAAATCTCTTGGGTGTCGGTTTCAACTGATAATGCACCCCCTCACTATGGACGTCGCGTACAAGCGAAAGTGCGTCCAGACAAAAGTGACACAATTTTTTTTTTTTAAAATACATATATATATATAATTTTTGAAATATTTTCCAAAAATAAAAAATTGGTCTAGCAGCAAAAAGCATATAATCAATGCAAAGATCTTAAAAAAACATACATTTTCAAAAAAAACATCACCTCAATCTGAGTTACGAGGTGAAAGATATAACACTTTTAAGCTCTAAGTCCAACTTCTTTCTTTTCCTTGTGATTTTTTTCGGTATGTCCAAAAACGGCTAAAAAATGAAAATGCCCAAAACAACGATAAATCTGATCACAGTTACCAAAATGGCGACGCAATACGCAGGTTGGTCAATACAATGCGCATGTGATTCTTCCAAGCGTGCGAATCTCCACTAATACAGGCACACAAATCTGCGTACAAGATTGTGTTTTCTAGATAACTCAAAGGCGAGATCAAAAGCGTCGATCCAATGATGCGCAAGAGAATTGTTTGACGTCTCCTCTTCTGGTTAATTATTTTGGCATTGACTGCAGCTGAGATCAAGGGTCATGCCAATATAAAACAACTCAAACATGCCAAGATCCAATGTAAAAAAAATCTATTGATCTTATACAGAATGCGCCAAACTTGAAAAAAATAATAATAATGCTTTCTTTCCTTCCGACGGCTGTAGGATTAAACGTGGCCAAACATCTTCTGCTGGAGATTTGATTACACAGCATCAGACACAGGAATGTTTAGATTCAAAATGCACATATCATATCAAATCAATTCATACACAGGGCAATAGCAAATAGCAAGCTGCCCTTTCACAGATTTAATAGAGCATCGAGTCGCTCTGATACCAAATATTGATTTGGATCAGATTGCAAGCATTTTACAAAACAATTACAAATGATATTCAATATACACAGATGATATTCTATTCAGCATACCAATTACAAATAATACTGAGGCTAATAAATAGCCATATACTTAGGAAAACTGACTTCCTATAAAATAGGTAAGTCAACAAACCATTTACCCGTTTACAACTTCATGGGTACAACAAAACACTATAATAATATATTGTTAAAACAATATATTATAATAATTGTAATATTAACTCAACATAATTATAAACTAACTTTTATAATAATGTGAGCACTAATAATAATTCCTAACAATTATTTTATGGTTTTGGGAGGTTATCATGACTTTTGTGCTTTATTTTACATGAGGATCTCTTAAAAGTGTTAGGATCCTAAATGAGGCATGATTGACTTACTTATACAAGATTCTAATGGTTATTATAACATCAAAATTCAACAAAGAGGAAATATTTGTATTCATAAGATGATTTAATTGAATATTTTAATGCATAATGTTTCCATCCCAAACATTACACTTTTTTATTAAGGGTAAAGATTTTTTGGTTGGGATCCTACTGAGTTACAAAAGAGGCCTACAACCTAGATTAATTATTGCATTAAAAGAGAGAAACAAGAATAGTAAGAAGCATATTAAATATGGAACCCAGAAGCAGTAAAAAGACAACACAATGTCAACACAATATAAGCACAAGGTCAACCCAAATCCCAAACACAACAAATAAATAAAAAACTTCACAAAAGTAATGAATAAACAAAAAAAAGAGAGAATCAAAGGGGCACATAATCAAGATACCATTTATATCTGCTCCTTATGATTCTGTTGGAGGGTGGAACACTAGGTTTGATCAATAGATTTTGAATTTTTTTACCAAAGTTGGTATTTTGGCCTAGAACAAAAAACGTCATACTGACTTCAGTGAGCTACTGATAAATGTTTCTAAGTATTTTTTTTGTAAATAAACTCCTCAAATGGATGAAAGAGAGATATGAAAAGATAAACAAGTGAGTAAAGGGATATTAGGATGTGCTAAGAAAGAGTGGGGAGGGTGTATTTATATATGCAAGTGTGGAATGTCAACACAATTAATGTCAAAGAATAGATTAAAAAATTTGAATTTCTATATTCCCTTGCTTTAAGTATGACATGAAATTACATGCTTAAAGGAAAATATGTGTGAGTGTGTAGACACACTTTGTATTTTCTCACGATAACTTATTTTTGCATTATCTCATTTTGTTGCGATTGAAATGCTCCAAAAAGAAGCCTGCAACACATAGTGTACTCAATGCCCGAGATAGGAAGATGAAATTTTACAAAAAATGTAATGGAAGTGTTATCTCACGAAAGTGCACCCTGTAGAGGGATGACTACAAGGATTATAAGCTTGCTATGGATCTCTCTTTTTCGTAGATATAATGGAAATTGTTATCCAAAATTCACCCCTCAAGGTAATTTTGATAACATGCATCAAATTCTCCAGTCTCGAGAAAGTAGAATTGATTCAAGGCCCAAAATCATGCTTTGGAAGATCCCTTTGGTTTCTCTCTAACTTCCCCATCCAAGGAAAAAATCCAACAAGTTAGAAAAAATTGAAAAAAAATCCAAAAAATGAAGTCGCTGGCTTGTTTTAATGCATTGAGGTTCTGGAGGCTGCGGCTTGTACCAGTGCGGATTGTACCAAGGTTCGTCGAACCAGGTTTGGAGAAAAAATACAAAGGAAATCGGAAAATTCAGAACTTTTTATCCCACATGGTCTGGAGGATAGTTGGGACAAGAGTACGCGTGGGACGTGCAAAGGTGAATAGGCCACAAAATGAGCCAGGCATTGCAGAGAATGAAGAGGTCAAAAAACCTCACGGCCCGGTCAATGGTGGATGCATAAGGACAAGGAATCCCAAATGGAGTGATGTAGAAGAATGTCTTTGGGAAATCTAGGGCATGTGGACCCGATTTTGCCGAAATAGCCGCAGTGAAGAGAAAAATTCAATGTTTGACCTCCCGAACTTCAAACGACCATAACTTTTGACTCTAAGCTCCGATTTTCATAAAATTGGACTTTTTGGAATGATCACGATGTCCTCCACATCATAATTTTGATGAGAGTAGATATATTAAAATAAAATAAACATATTTAGTTCCAATCAATTAATGCTCATTCCTGTTAAATGAGAGAAAATGCTTGGTAGACCCAAAATAGCTGCTTGCTTTCAAAAGGCCATAACTTTTGCATTTATCAACTAAATCACATGAAATTGGTACCGTTGGAATTGTGGATAAGATCCTAACTAAAATAAATCAAGAAATTTGGGATTTTATGAAGGATAGATAGATATTTTGTAGAAAATGGGGATGGATTCATAACAGTGTTTTATTTCGTGGTTGGGAGTGCAATTAAGAGGCATGGTCATCATTCTTTCTATCCTGTATCACATTGGACAATATGGGGAGCCTTTTTCAAACACATACCATCATTTCACAACATTTATGATCTCTTACAAGTGGTTGAAGGACTTATTTTGGTATTTCCATTTTCCCTCTATCGTATTCTTCTATATATTATAACACTTCTCATTTTTGAGGGAGAGGCATTCTGGGCATAGAGAAACTCTATCAATTTTTTTTCTTGATGCCATTTTTGAGTAGTGAACCTTCTCCCACACATCGAAAATGTATTTGTACCTCTCTTCAAAAAATTTAATGGTCTGTGCACCTTCTAGAGTAATAAAAAGGTGTTTTGTGGTGTTCTTCAACCCTTTGCATCATTTTTTTGTTTCTCCATGCCTCTTCTTTCCAGATTTGTTTTTTATGCATGTATTTCACATTTTTAGGTGTAGGATTTTGTGTTTCATGGAGTTTAATGGAAAATTTGAAGATCTGGGCCGTGTAACTTCTGTCTGACCTCCCTCATCTCCATTTTTTCTATTTCTTTCTCCCTCAATAGAATATCTTTCTTCCTTTGTTAGTGCATCACCACTTTAGTGTAGGCTCTATTTTTTCCTCTTTCTCTCTCCTTGGTTCCTTGGAATGGTTAGACTAGGTTAGATTTAGTTTTCCTGCACTGGATTAGCTCGTGGCAGGTAGTTTAGGAAGAGGAACCAACCTTTTTTGGAGAGCTTTCCTACTTTTGCAAGGTACCACACCTTGGGGAAAGTTCAATGTTATGCAATCACACACGATGATTCTACCTTAGAAAAGTAGATTTTTAGATCTCATTTGGGGGTGTTGTGCTTTCGCACTAAGAGAAACACCTCAGGTCTATGGGTATACCTATTTGGAGGTGAGTCTTTGTATCAAGGCTGGTTCCTTCTTGATGTATCCTAAAATATTTTTTTGGGGGGTTTTTGAGGGTAAAAATATGATTGAAAAATGAATTAAAACTAGGGTGATACACCAAACTTATTGAGGGATTTGACTGAGTACATGCATAAATACTTTTATAATGGATTCTGGATGCACAAACAAATAGTTGTCAATAAAACATTAAGGCAAAACACTTGAAGTATTAAGGGAATGATTTACAACAATATTGTTAAGATAAACATCCACACTAATATTATGAACAAATTACTAAATTTGTAGCAAGGTAAGATGATTAATCAGGGAAATTGATACTCACAAGAAATAATGAGGTATACACAACACTGCAAATAATTGGAAAGGCAAAAATTAATTCTCATTCAAAGGGAAAAACTGGAAAAATCTACTTAACCACTCATGTGTCCAAAAGTTCCTCCTTGTGGCTTGTAATTACACACAATATATAACAAGTTTATTCATCCCACCCTTCCTAAAAATAGAATAAAATTGTACTCGTCCATGCATCCTATTTTTATCCTTTATTATGAATAAATAAAGGAATAAAAATAAACATGCTAATACAATGAGGTGTTAATAGCCTTGGTTACAAAAATACAACTCAGTCAAACAGTAGTTGACTATTCTATTTTTAATAAAGTTGGATGAATAATTTGGCTAGTAATAAGATTTGATTGATGAGTAAGTTTTCTCCAATGCATGCAGTCTCTGTCTTCTAGATGATGATGTGACATCTGTAACTTGATCTACTTGCATTTATTAAAATAGCACTTTAATATTGCCCCTTGGGTGCACATGATAAAAATAAATCTCCTGTGAGCAAAAATAAATTCTTTATTTGCAATACTTTACAAAACTCTCCCAAAGTGTGGGGACCATGAAGATTCTGATGGCTAAAATATGCTTGTTCTTCATATGTTGCTTTTCTTCATATGCATGGTAAAATATTTTTCTTGTCACCTTTCTGTGGGGACCATCTTGATGTGACACTTTCCTGATATTCATGTTTGCATTGACCACCTTTTTGGGAAAACTAAGGATAATTTTATAAGAATAAAGGTAATTATCTTTGGCAAGGTATACATGCGAATCACTTTTGGGAAATCATGTGTGTAAGTGGCCACCCTAATAATCATCCTTAAGACTATAGTCATTGACTATAATCACATGATTTTGGTTCGAGTGACATATTATAGACTATCTTTTGATCAATCATTCAGTTAAATATTATGTTTGACATTAGGTCAAGGGACCCTTTGATTAGTCATTACATACAATACATATTTTGGTTTTGATTTGTATGGCCTAAGGCTAACGTTTTTGGCTTTTGATTAATAATCATTTGGTTGATTATTTTTTCGATGTTTGATTTTCTTGGCACATGATTTTAGACCTTTAACCAAGGTCAATGCAATTATTCTTTACTTTTGAGGTTGGCCCCTCCTCACACGATGACTCAACCCATTGAAAATTTTCGGTGGTGATGTTTAAACTTTGGTTGGGTTCTAAACTATGGTTAAGTTACTACTTTTGATGGGGATCGTTGATCCTTGTACTTTTGATGTTTGACTGTGTCGATCCTTCTATACCCTCAATTAGGGTTATGACTTTGTAATGAATGTTGTCGGTGCTCTTTGATCCATTGATTTGTGTACATCTTGATCTCTGCCATTAATTTTCTGACCAGTGTAAATAAGGAATTGATTGTGGTAACTTAAGTTTGCATTGAACTTGATGATTGAATCATAGCCATTGATTTTTGTACCCTTGAATCCTTGATCGTTGATCTTTAACCCAGATCAAATTAGGTGGAAAGCTAGTTGAGTTTGGGTGAGTAAAATAATTTGAATATTTGAACCATATTCAATTCTATCTTGTAGGGCGAATCCCTGGCAAAATTTGAAGTTGCTGATTTTCGATGTCTCAAGGTTGAGTTTATGCATTTTTAGCCTAAAGCTCTATGAGTGTGAATACTTGGTTTCTCTATCATTCTTAAGACATTCATTTCTATAATTTTAGGATGCACTTGTAGGGCATTAAGCCCTAGTAAAATCTTTCTTCATTTCTGAACATGAAGCATTGGTTCTATTTCTTGAGCTCAAGTTTTTTGCATTTTTAGCCATTTGTGAGGCTCTATCAGTGTGAATACTTGGTTTTGTCTACTATTATTAAGCCATTCAGCCGTTCTCTCTCATTTTCATGTAACTATACTTTGGAGCATTATCAAGCTCTTTAAACTCTGCAAAAACATCTTTTTTCCTTTGTGTTATGAACATTTGAAAGCTTTGGTTCTTTGTCATTTTGAAGGCTCTGACTTTGAAGTTTTTGGGCTTTTTCTTGAATTTCCATCTTGGCTACCGTTTTTTGTTATTTCACTAGCTCGAGTTTTTGGAAATACTTTGATCTTTGTGTCACTATTTATAGGAAAAAGGTAAAAATTATTATTCCTTCTCTGGCCAAAGAAATTATTTCTCAAATATTGTAAGCTTCTTCTTCCTATTTTCGTTTTGGTTTCAAAATGCACTAATACATTGTTTCTTTGATTATCCTTTGTGTTTTATGGGCTACTTTTGAGTTTCAAACTCATTCTGGGCATTCACTTTTCAATTTGCATTCAATGATCTTCTTTTAGGGTTTTCGTTACAAAACCATGACTATTCGAAATCGTAAAAAGTTTGGCATTCTATTATATGAATTTCTTATAAAACTTTGAAAAATATGGAATGGCCATGGAGTTTAAAATTATTATTCCTTCTTCTGTTTACTAGTTTTCAAGAATATTTTTATAATTTTCTTGGAGAATAAAACATGAAATCTGAGCTTTCATTACATTGTTCCCAATGTAAATAAGGGGTTTGCTTATCTTCATTATTCCCTTCTATAAAATATGTAAGTTTTTTGTTTCAGCATTTTCTTTAAAAATGTCTGGAAGCTATTTTCATTTTTGTAACTTTTGTCATGAAATACAAGAATGAACTTCTGGCTTTACTTATATACTCGATCTTTATGCTCAAATTTCTTCATGTGCTATTCTTACTATAGTTTGAAATAATAAACATTTATTTTCAACTGAAAATAGGTAGATCAAAATTTCTGTTTTATTCTTCTTCCGATTGGACTATCAAGTGCTATTTTGAATTCTCTTCTTTGGATCTTTTCTTTGAAATCCGAGTTCTTATGCCTGAAAATGTACTTTGAATATGAGGGGTTTCATTATGAAATTTTCCTTTCTTGCATTTTGTAACTGTAATGATCAGAATCATATTTAGCCTTGATGCTCTTGTAAATACAACTGGGTATACTTTCAGAATGTCAAGAACTTTTTGATATGGGTAGCATAATCCTTCCATGTCTTTTACAAATTCCTTCTTGTAGATGCATCTTATTTTGTTGATGAATGCACAAAAAAGTTTGTTCTTTATTCACCTTTCCTGTGAATCATTTACTTGAACAGTTTTGAAGCTATATTTTTGGTTTGAGATGTTCTTTCAATGCTTGATAACATTACTATTCAATGATTCCTGCATCTACATAAGTGATTTGAATGATGGAAACTATGAGTTCTAGAAGTGGAGTAATTGTGAATCTACTTGATGACATTTGCAATGGAAGTAACTTCTGAAAATGAAAAATGCAATATTTTATTGTCCTTTGATTATGAAAAGGTGCTATTTTGAATACTTCTTCATTCTATCAATATTCTTTGAATCTATAGCTCTTGATCTTCTGAACTTAAATGTACTTTAAGTATGTACTCTGGCATTTGCAATTGAAGTATACATATGGAAATAAGAGTTGTAATCTGTTTATCCTTTTTATTCTTCTCCTCGAACATTTGAATGCATGAGGGAGTCTTCTTTGGTAGTCTTTGAATTCTGTTTGGTAATTTAGTGCAATCTATACTTGATAGTACAAAAATTTAAAACATGCATTGATATCTTCTAATGCAACATGTACCTGCACACTTAAGAAAATAGTTAGGAAATAAACAAGATTTTTTGTCTCTCTCATGTTCCATAGTTTCTTTTTCTTCTTTCATCTTTCTTTCTCTGAATTCATTACTATTCAATGATTTTGGGAATCATATAAGCTGATGTAGAATATTGTTCTTATCAATTTTGTATTGTGTCTCTGATGAATCTTATGCAATGTAACTCATACCTTCCTGATGTCAAGATGATCCATTTGAATGAAATTAGATAGTATAGGAATATGGATTAACCTACAAGCTCTTGACTGATAGTTTTTCCCTTTTCTGTTTCTTAGGTACAATGCCAAGGTGGATAACGAGGATGAATTTTAAGTATGTACTATGGAGCTAGAAGTGGAGCAATAGAGATGAAAGAAACTTAAGGAAATGATGGGTTTTTCATACTCCTTTACTTTTCTTTTCATGGTATATGTACCTTCTACTTTAGTAGTTATGAATTGCTTTTGAGTTAAATCCCAAAACTTGTGTGGGAAAAATTTAAATTCCTTACCTGAATAAAACATTAAATTCTGGAACTGAGTTTTGTACTTCTTTCTACATTTCAGTTTCATGTATGGATTGTATAATGAATTAAACAAATTAATAACATAAGTGGATGTATTTAATCACTGAAGGAAAGAAAATTTAAAATATCTGCAACTTTAATAATGAACTCCCAATTACTGTAATCTATACCTCTTCTAGTTTCCAAAAGTTAACACTCCACCTATTAAATGTATTTCTGGTCTTAATCAAACTAACCTACATTTGTCCTGGAAGGTTTTTCCCTTATTCTTTTCTTAGGACAATCAAGATGGAATTGTAGACTTTTTGATTTATTACATTTTGTAAGTACACACATAGCTGTAAATTACATCAACCATCAATTGCATATCAACTGAAAAATGGGTTTTCCCCTAGTTAGGTTTACTTCATGTAATGCCATCCATCGTAATGAAGTTTTGAGTTAAATCCCATTTTTGGGACAAGTGCAAAACATTGTCAACATTTTTTGGTGATCCCGTGTACAACTTTCTACATTTGCTATGGATTGTAGAAATAAGTACCTTAATAACTCTTGGATCCATTGGATCATGGAGTTAAAGCATTTAACCAAAATGGACTCCCTTCCTGAAGGTCCAACTCTTCCAAAACAAACTAAAACTCCACTTAAAGGATCTGGTAAACCAGATCATTTGCACGGATGCACTTATTGAATTGAAAAGCATGTAATTATATACACTTATTGAAAGACTTTGTCCTACTCTAAACAGACACTGTAGGATTTTCAATAATAGTGTTTAAGAAACATACCATTCATAGGAATGGGAAGTTCTTCTCCAGTCAGCCTTGAAAGCTGAAATGCATTGTGTTATTTGCAAGCTGAAATCATATAAGGAACACTCCAGATTGTGTCAAACTTCATGTGGTTTCCTGGGTTTTTACGATCAGCATCCCATTTTAACACAATGTCTCTTTGATTGAAGATTTTGAACTTGGACTTTCTTATCGAAAGTTTTCTTCATTTGTTTTTTATTCTTTTCCATGTTTAGATGAGATTGATCTCTCAGCTCCTGTAACTCCATTAACTCTGCATAACGAACATGCAATGGTTCTTTTTCAAGTAATTCCTGTCGATATAGCAAATCTAATGTAGGCAACTCAACGGAGATGGCCATTCTTTCCTCTCTTCCATAAACAAGCTTAGTACGGTGAATTGCCAACTGATCTTTTAGGAGTAACTCTATCAGCCCAAAGTATTGAATTCAACATTAGATGCCAAGATCTTTGGTTATCTTTGAGTGTTCTTCTGATGATCCTTAAAATATTCTTATTAGTACTTTCAGCTAACCCATTAACTTGGGGGTATTAATTAGATGGCGTAATGAGAAAAATTTCGTGCTTAATAGCCCAATTCGTTACCTTTGCACCAAGAAATGCCAATGCATCATCTAAAATGATAGTTTCTGGAACACCAAATCTACAAACTATACCTTGCATAAAAAGATAGTATTGAAGTCTCATTGGCCTCTTTTAAGGGTATTGCTTTAGTCCAACATGTAAAGTAATCTGTAGTAGTCAAAATCCACTTGTGTCCTTGTGATGAAGGTGGATTTATCATGCCAATAAAGTCAAGACCCCACTGCATGAATGGTTGATCCACTGAAATTGGTTGTAGAGGTAGCAAATCTAAGCATTATTTTCCAACAAAGAAAGCACATTTCTTACACTTTCTGACCTATTTGAAGCAGTCTTTAATAATGTCTGGTCCAATAGTAACCAGCTTTCATAATTTTTAAAGTTGTAGTACATGCTAAAAAGTGACCTCCTGCAAGTACTTTCATGGAATTTGGATAATAATTGCTTAATTAAATCATAATCAATACATCGTAACAAGATTCTGTTTATATCTCTTTTGAATAACATGCCAGCAATAAAAACATAAGGTACAACTTGTAACTTGAAGTACCTTAATTTTTTCTTGTCCATACCTTCCAGATAAGTGTCATGCTATAGATAGCTAACTAAATCAGTCATCCAACTTGATTCTTGAACTTCTTGACTAAGCTCAAGTTATTGATTTTCTAGTTACACCAAAGTATTTGACTATCGATACGTAACTTCAACATGTTGTTCTTGATCATCTGATTATGCATCATGTTGTTTTTCCATATCAGCAATTAGATGCTCACATAAACAATTTTCTGCTTACTATTTTCACAACACGGATATTAACATCATATTCCATAACTTTCGTAATCCATCCTACTATGTTCTCATTCAGCTCTTTGTTCAACAAGAACGCTTTCACACTTGGATGAGAGACTAAGACATGTATCTTGTTATTGGAAAACATGTACTTGAAATTTTTTAATCCTCTAACTAGAACCTATTTTTCAAGAAAGGTTTACCTCATCTCGTAGTCATGTAAACTTTTTCCAAAGAAAGCAATTGGTTGCTTAGTGTTTTCATCATTAATTCGAGTTAAAATGGCTGAAATAGTATCTGCTCGTGCAAGTGCATACATTCTAAAATCTTTATCAAAATTTGGATTTACAAGAGTAGGATCCTTGTGAGATGGCTGTTTTAATTGCTTTGAATCCTTTTCACCCTTATGTTGGTCCCAGAGAAATTCTTCTCTTTCTTTAACATGGTTGTTAAAGGTTTGACTAATGCAAAAAAAGCTGGAACAAATCTTCTAACAAAGTTGATTTTTCTGAGAAAACTTTTAAGTGATTTCTTATGATGAGGTAAGGATAACTGTGAAATAGCTATCGATTCTGAAAGGATCAAATAGATAAACCTTGTTTAGAGACAATATGACTAAGCATTTACCCTGATGAACTAAAAAAATGGACTTTTTGGGGTTCAAGGATATTCCAAACTATCTACAAAGCTGAAAATTCTATTTTAAATGCATTAGATGTTCATCAAAATCTTTTGAAAACATAGTGACATCATCTAAATAAACAGTATACATTTATTTAATAAGCTGTGAAAATTCATATCCATTGCATGTTGAAACGTTGCATTGACATTTGAAAGACCGAAAGGCATTATTTTATAAGCATAAGTGCCCCATTTAGTGGTAAAGGTTGTTTTGTATCTATCTTCATCACAAACAAGGATCTGATTGTATCCACTTTAGCCATATAAAAGAGATAATCTGTCAGAACCAAAATGTGTTCTCAAAATCTAATCCATATTTGGCAGTGGATAATGATATTTTAATGAAGTTTTATTAAGGTCCCTGAAATCAACACATAGGCTAATTTTTCCATTCTTTTCCTGAACAAGAACAAGATTAGCTACCCAACTTGAATGCTTAACTAGAAAAATAATACCTGATTCGATTAACTTGGATAATTCTTTCCTCATCAATGGCTCAATTTTCAGGTTTACAGGCCTTTTCTTCTGTCTAACTGGCTTAGAATTTGGTTGT
This sequence comes from Taxus chinensis, assembly GCA_019776745.2. NCBI lineage: Eukaryota > Viridiplantae > Streptophyta > Pinopsida > Cupressales > Taxaceae > Taxus > Taxus chinensis. The sequence continues at coordinate 742,932,041 of CM034147.1, read as the reverse complement.
AACTCTATTGTATGCTGAGCTAGAATTGAATCAAACCCTCTCAGATCTTGGTACTTCCAAGAAAAAACATCTCTGAATTCTTTACATAATTTGATAAATCACTAATTTTTCAGCTAAAGAACATACCTTTCCAATAAGTAGATCTTTTTTCATCATCTACTAAGATTTCTTCGTAGTTATCTGCGTGAGTTGAAATATTTCCTTTGTCTTTCTTAACTGATCATCAAAACTGAAAATATCTTGTAGAGTGACCAATCCTTGAGGCAACTTGTTTGTTTTTAACTGAACAATTTGGTCACCATAGAAGTGCTGCAGTTTTTCCTGATTTATTGCAGAAAATTTAGCTTCTTGCTGCAAAAATCTACAAATTTGTTTATCATCTTCAAAAACCTACCAATTCTCTTCATTATCAGGCAATGAAGGTTTGATAATTAATTTAATATGTGGATGTACCTTGTTGTTTCAGATCTGTTGGTACATCAAAACTAGCACCAACTAGTGCAAGTCTGTCTATGTTTATTTTCGGCTCTTGGGACAGATTGAATGTTAATAGCATCAAAACCATCCATTAAGTTTGAAACTCTATGTTTGTAACACTTCAGCAATGAGTTCTTACACACATTAAAGTTTTTTACTTGATTAATAACTAATTCTAAATCACTAAAGACTTGTAAAGTACTGATACCTCTCTTTCTGGCCCATTACAAGCCATGAATTAATGCTTCGTATTTAGCTACATTACAAGTACAAGAAAAATACAAACTTAAAGCTAAAAAGTACCTTTCATTTGAAGGGAAAGTAAGCATTAAACCTTCTCCTTGTCCTTTCTTATTTTTAGTTCCATCAAAGTGAAGCTTCTAGCCCTTCTACTGCTTTGCTTCTGTTTTGGACAACAAGGGAATTGGTGCATTTTCTTCATGCAAGCAATAAACACCGAACAAATATTCTTCTACCTCCTTAAAAGGGTCATAAGCATGTTCTTCTTGAGTCTTATCATCCATGAACATATTAGAAACACCATCTAGTGTGGAAACATGAGATGTAACATCAAAATCAGATTGATCTAAAATTGAGTAATTTGCTACAGCATTTGAAGCATGAGGCTCAATATGAAACCTAGCTAGAGTCTCTGAATTTATGGTAACCTTAGTTCCATATCGTGTAGTAAAGAAAAAAAATGACCAATCTGAAGAAAGGTAACCTCCTATTTTTTCTATAAAATCTCGTGATAAACATAAGGCAAAATAGGGAGGCAAATCTACAACAGTCACATCTTGTAGAATTGTAATGTTAGGACAAACATGTAAAGTTACTTCCAGGTTTCTGATAATACCAACTGTATTATTTATTGTCCCATCTAGCTTGCAACACACTTTTCTCTGTAGGCTCATACTACAGGCCAACTTTTCTGCAATTACTTTTGGCATAACTATGCTACTTGCACCACTTGTCAACCATGCAGTTATGAACTAAATGGTCTCCAATAATTAGAGATACATAAAATGGTGCTGGCTTCTTGATATCATGAGCGTTTAAGACCTTTTGAACCATCCATTTAACTTCTTTAATGTGGTCATGTTCCATTGTTCCAAGGACCATGTCTATTTTCTGAACTTCCTTTTCTGCCGGTTTTGAAGAAATCTGCAGCTTAGCAAGTTCATGAGAAAACATCTCCTGGATTGTCTCAGGAATACTTAGAGCATCCCACATTGAGATATTAACATTATGATTTTTCATTACATCAAAAATGTTAAAAGAAGCAATAGTTTTGGAAACAAATTCTACTGTTTTAGCATAGGCTTTGGTGAAAACTGACTCTGCTTCAGCTGCTTTTGATATCTGAGGTATAAACAATAATCTTGGATCAGGTTGTGATTATTTTTGTTTCTTTACCAGCTGAAACACCTGCTATTTTATGAGGAAACAACAAAACCGTTAGCTGAATTTTGGCATGTAGTTGTTGTTTTATCAGTGACTCTGGGCAGAACAGCCATATTTTGTTGTTTTTCTCTCTCCTAAGCCTTTTCTTGGGCCCTAGTAGTAACGGCAATAAAATCATCTTCACTAAAACTGACCATGTTTTGTTCAGGTGCTTTTTGAACATGAGTTTCTTGTTGCCCACCTCCATTTGAGGCATGTATAATGCTTCAGAACTGAGGCTATGCAACAAGGCTTATATTCAGGAATGGATTTGGGGCAGTTGGTAGTTGAATGAGGTTGATTACAAGGTTGACACCATTTCTCAGAAAACGTGTTAACTGGAACAAGAGCGCTAGATGAACTAAGAGATTTTGGGTCGAATTACCTTTGTTGATATTGTTGTCTATAATATTAATTCTGTGGATATGGCTTCCTATTATGTTGATTTTTTTGGTTTTTTTTATAAGGAGCTTGATATGGCTTGCTAGGCTGGGCTAGTTTGTTTTCAATTAATGTTAATTTATTACCCATAGTCTGCAAATCTTTAAATACATCATCTGAAGGAGCTAAAATAGTAAGATCTATAATGGTAATAGGTTGTGGAATAGGTGACAAATTTGCTATAAGAGGCATTGAAAGCCTTGGTGCCAATTTACCATCTTAAATAAGGATTTTTTTAGCTCAGATAGCAATATCATAAGCTTTCAGGAGAGTATCTCCTCCCATAAACTGAATCATAGTTAAAATTCACTAATTATGGCTCTGAGATAATAAAGAAAAGAATGGTCAGCTTGAGGCTTGACACTTGCTAGAATTATTTCCCAAGTTAAAGCAATATGGATATTAAAACCGGCCATAAATTCATGAGGAACTCTCTTAATTATAGACAATTGTTCTATGAGGGATAAATGATCCAAAATGATCTTGAAATTATTTCAAGCAATTTCTCACCTAACTCATCCAAAGTTTCTTATGCTTCAGAATTTATAAGGTTCTATACCATTGTAACACTTAGCCCTTTAAATGATGCAGCTTAAAAGTCTCAAGGCTACATCTCCATGTGATTTATATTATGAACTACACATAGGGTTGCAACATCTTTAATGTGCTCTAGTAGGTGTAACCTGATTTTCACCAGTAAATGAAGGTAAAAGTTTCATGGAAGCATTAGGAATATCATGATAAACTGGAATTACTAATGGGATGCCATTAGTAAAGATCACAAAATTCTTAGGTGGTTGAATAGCCATTGGAAAAATTGGGATCTGAACAAAAAAATTAATACGTGGTGAAGGAAGATTAGAAGGAGGGTTGTTAAAACCAATCCTATTATAAGGTAGGGTGTTACCAACTCTTCTTACTTCTTACAGAATTCAAAGGTAAAGAAATAAAATTAGAACGAATTCCTATTACCAATGATCTTGTTAGTCACTTTAGGCATGGAACATGCTGCGAAACTAGTCTATAAATCAGCCTTACTAGAGTCGCCAAATAAATCTTTCGATCTTCTAGAATAAATTGTTCTAGCTTGTTGCTCCAAAACTAACTTTTCTTTGTTGTGAATATGCTATAAATTTCTATAATTTTACTCGCAGATTTGATTCCTGTGGCCCCACTGAGCATGCCCAATAACTATTATCTCTTGAAAGTTCACCCTATAGAGAGATGATTGCAATGGTTTTAATCTTTCTTTGGATCTCTCTCTTTCGTAGATACAATGGAAACACCTCAGGTTTGTAGGTATGCCTATTTTGAGGCGGGTCTCTAGTATCAATGCCATTTCGTTCTTGATGTATCCTAAACTATTTTTTTTGGTTTTGAGGGTGTTGGTGCTCATTTCAATCTCATCCTATTTGTTCAAAAACTTTCTTCTCGGTTTGAAGACTTTCTGTCTCCCTGTGTGGATGCATGAAGTATTGTCTTTATTAGGTTATTGTCATCAAATCCTTTTCTATGGTCATGGATCATGTCATGTCTGGTATTGTTTACTAGTTTCTTTCTGTGTTGACCAGTTTGTAATTTGGGAGTGAATGTTGGGGTTTCCCCTTAGTTTTATTTTTCCACTATCATATTTTCCTTGTCAAATTTTATCCCAACGCCCATGGATACGTGGTCTTCTTTGATTGTACATGACATGACAAGTCTATTTGGTTAACTTGCAACTTTTTGTCACTTTTGCAAAAAAATAATTGAGTTGGTCCTGTGACTCCAATGTTTTCTAATTGGATAGTCAAAATTGTGATGTGGTGGAGAAATTTCTTACTTGAGGCCCGAGAAGATGTACACTTGTCAATAAATCAAGCAGTTGTGGGAACACAGGTCGTCGGAGGTGTTTGAAACTTTTAGCTTTATTATGAAAAAAGAATAAAGTATAAAAGTGAAGTGCGGCCCTGCTAATAGCCACATTGAAAGTAAAAAGCGGGGAGGTGAGTCGCTGGGGCATTTTGATATTCTTAGCTTTATTTTGAAAAAGAATGGAATTCATAAAGTAAGTCCCAACCCCGTCAATGCCCAGGAAATCCATATGTAAAATCTATATCAAAAGCTGATGGGTGAGCCAAATTTTCCAAAAATGTAAAATTTCTTTAAGTGATACAAAATGTAAAATGTGCCCCCAGGCCTGCTTCATCTCAAATCTGTCCCACGTGGAGGTCCCATGCCTTTTTGGGGACCTTCCCCTGAATTTTACTTTTGAAAGAGCATAAAAGAGACATGTGGAGGTTTCCGCTAGATCTTCCCATACTTAGAATTTTCAAGCATCTGATGCAACTGTCTCAGACCCTAGGCACATGGCACCTTCTGCTAGTTCTTAAAAAATTTCAATGGCCGGTACAAATTTTCTAAGCCCCAGACACGTGGAGAACCCGTGCTTATCTGGGGTCTCAACTTTTCAGTACCATATCAAAAGTGTGCTGAAGAGACACATGGAGGATTCTGTTGGCTCCTCTTTATACTGAGACTTCTGAATGGCCGAGGAAACTTTCTTGGGCCCAGGGCACGTGGAGAGCTTACGCTCATTTGAGGTCCCACCTCTAGACTTCATGTTTGAAGTTACGCCGAATGGACACGTGGAAGCTTCCGCTAGACCTTCCCATGCTCGAACTTTTCAATGGCTGGTGTAACTCTCTTAGGTTCTGAACACATGAAGGACCGACACTCATTTGGGAACCTATTTATGGGCTTCACCTTTGTAGTTACGCCAAGGATAAACGTGGAGGATTCCATTGGCTCCTCTTTACACTTGGTCGACTCAGACTCGCAACATGGATATGTGGTATGATCCATGTGAGGACACTCATTTCTGAGAGGTATGAATGCAGGTATTTCTTCCTCAAGGTGTATTCTTGAAGGTGAAAAGGATTTCTTGTCAGATCAAGCCATATAGAGCCACCTGAGAATCATTAAAAGGGGGATTTATTACACAAAAAAATAAAATAATGATTAAAAATACTTTCAAGATTAATGACATGGCATCTTGGTCATAATTGAGGAACTCATAAACAAGATTAGTTCATGATTTATCTACCTAGCAAAAGAAAGTACCATATTTTTCAAGGGAATAAACATGACTAAATGGTATGTTATAAAAAGGAATATTCTCTTGAAGATTTAGAATTTTGGGGGCAAAACGTGGGATGAGTGAGCGAGTGAAATTTTATAAATGCAATGAGAATAATCATGTATAGGGGGTAAATTTATCTTATAAATTTTTGAGAAAAACCAATTTCTCGAGAGACTGTATGAGAAACCTGTTTATTTTCCCATGTTTTAGATTTAATCACATCAAGATGGTTATAAGTGTACAATGACTGACAAGCTCTGAGATTGTTAAAGAAACTCTCCCTTGCTGATGAATCTAATGAACCTTGAAATGAATTTGTGTTGACCATGAATACAATTGTGTTTGCTCTTATTTTAGAATGTTTTCAAATAGTTTTTCTTGTTCCTATTGCAATCTTATGTTGAAACCCCTTTGAATCACACAATATATTATCCCTGTGGTACTATTCTGGCATTTACTATTTCATCTTGTAATGAAATAAACAATTTAAAATAACTTTACTTTCACTAGGTTGAAAAATATTGTTTGTAAGTCTATGAGTGTATCTTAGGCATGAAAAATTAGGGACTTTCAACATTTAATTGAGTCTTTAGCGTGATCCTTTATGTTGAGTTCTTGAAGAGTGTATGAAAATGTGCATCTCTGGGCCTCCATTGATACACAACTTCTGGTTGAAGGAATATTTTGGCTATTTTGAAGCAATTTTTCTATGATTTTTTCAATATTTGTAAAGGTTCTCAAAGATATGGTATAATAAAATTTATCTTGCTTAACTTCCCACCAAAAACTTCTCAAATGATGAATACTACATGAACTACCCCTATTTGTACCGTGTACCACAAATGAACAAATTCCACTGCCAAAGTATGCAGAAACATTCAGGCTTCAATTATTGTCTTTAGTAACCCAAACCTTATGTAGAAAATATCTCCATTATCTAGAGTGACAACTCGTGCGAGTTAGATTATGTTGTATCGATCATATTTTCTAAAGGTTTTCCTCAAAGCTGTGTAAAGAAGGATCTATTGATATCCTTCATAAATATAGGTTATAGAACGGGTCCTCTCACCGTGGTTGAAGGCACATCCTAGAGTAGTAAGGATAGATCAAATCCTTTAATATGGTGTTATCCATTTCTCTAATGCCTGAGTGACAAAGAGTTAGCTGAATCCTCTCCCCAGCTACAAAATGACTTATACTATTATTTTTCTATCTCAAAACATCCTGTTGAATCTGTGATGCTACTCAACACCCAAAGAAAAATCAATTTGGGTACCATCATCAATCTAGCTCCGTTGCCATGTATTATTTTAACGTTGGGACTAATTTTTGTGGCAACAACACTAATATGGTGTCATTTTTGGGGATTATTTGAATTTTTGAGGATTATTTAAACACCAAGACCTATTTGTGTGGCAACAACACTGATATGGCACCATTGCAAGGGATTATTTGAATTGATGAGGATTTTTTTAACATCAGGACCTATTTGTGTGGAAACAACACCAATGTGGCACCGTTGCCATGGATTATTTGAATTACAGAGGATTATTTGAACACAGGGACCTATTTGTGCGGTAACAACACTGATCTGGTGTCATTGCTGGGGACTATTTTTACAAATGCATACACATGCCGATCCTGGTAATGCTTCTTACAAGGTTTAAGTACAAATAAGTTGTTTAAACATCATCCTTTGTTGAGATTTATAATATTTGTGCAAGATTGCAATTTCATTGTTTAGTATTTCCATTTTCTAGTGTTTATTGCACTAAATTTACATCAATAGTGATAAATGTGGGTAAATGAAGGTCAGATCTATTAAGTTTTGTAGAAATCAAGCATTGATAGACACTTAGCAAGTTACTTATAGTGCATCTGCACAACTTAGGTGAAAATCCTTGGTGACAACTCCATTTTGAATTGAAATTTTGATGATAACAAGTGTCTTAACCTGTGTCAAGTGAAATTAGTCATCGATACTTGCAAAGATGGAGGGAATAAGGTCTTTCTTTACCAGTGATCCTACTAGAAGGTTATTTCTAGAACTAGGAAAAGCAAATTCAGAAGGAAAAGAAGTCTGGAAAGTTATTGGAAATCAAGAATCAAAAAATGAGATATTAGCTCTAAAAGGTGACTAATCTATGGTTGAAGATTACCATACATCTTCAAGTGATTATGAACCAAGTAATATCTATATAAATTTGATTTCTCCAACTAGAGAGTGGCCATCATTTGTGTCTAAAAAGTGTGCCTCTCTGTTTTCCCCTGCTGCTTCCAAGGTTGATAGGGTTTTCCAAGAAATTGATTCATTAGAGGATATTTACTTTGATAATTATACCCTTGTGCTCCAAAGACCCCTCATTCCCTATCATTTTGTTTCTCCTGTAAATTCACCGCCTCAAGGCAATATGGCCCAACCTCCACCTAGACCTCCTAATGTTGTCAACAATTTTGGACCTATAGATTTCATAGGTATGGATGGATATCCTAATATGGTGCCACAGGATGTTAGAAATAGGTTGGAAAAATTTCAAGGGAATAATGCCATCACTGGTGACCAGCATTTAATACTCTTTGTCAATATGATGGAATATTTTGAAATAGATTTTGAAGACGTGTATATAAAGTTTTTTATTCATACTCTTGAGGAGGATGCACGTGACTGGTACAAGGCTTTACTAGATAATTCAATAGATTCATGGAACGAGATTAAAAAATCCTTTAGATTGCAATATGGGGATAAGACAGATCACAGGTTCCTTTTATCTGAATTTGAAAATATAAAGAAAAATCCAAATGAATCTGTCCATGATTTCAATACTCAGTTTAATAAGACCTTGAATAGGCTACCTATAATCCTAAGGCCAAGTGATGACTCTTGTTTAATAAAATATTCCAATGATTTCGATAAAAAGGTTGCTTATTACTTAAGAGATAAGAACTCGGGAACATTACGATAGGATTTCACCATGGCCTTACAAATAGAAAATAACATCAAAGTAGTTGGAAAGCCTCTTAAGAGAGAGGGTGTCAAGTTAATCAATACAGAGAGGCCTCAATCAAACAAAACTTTGTAAATGGAAGAGGTTGTAAAAACTTTGGTTGGAGCAGTTAAAGAGATATCCTATAAATTGGCCAGAGAAGAAAAAGGGATAGTAAAAATTTCCCAGGGTCAACACAAGCCACATGGTCAGAAGATATTTTAAAATCATCCCAGAGGTGATCACATAACAAATGAAAGAGGGAAAGGGCTCATGGGATCAAGAAATAAATAGCCTGAAGCTAGGGAGAATAGATTGGTTCCTGATCCTTTGACCTCCAGGGTTTCTACTGTGGAGGAGGCCAATGTTATCAAGTGGTGTGATAGGTGTTTATTACCACACTCCCCATGTGATGTAGATCAATAATTTGAGGAAGCTAATGATGATGAGACATGTGAAGATTTGTGCATGATGGAGAGCCCTACGAACTGACAACAGGGGGCAACCTCAACTGAATTGATAAGTGCCCGAATTGTTGAAGCTTTTTGGGATTATTTCCACCAGGTATAGCCTCTTCCTCCCATTAATTATTTTTAAATTGGTATGGTACGATAATTTTATTTGCCTAACCATGATTTCAAATACTTAAGGGCCTCGATGATTAAAAATTATGATGTATGGATCCCTTCTGAAGAGGACAAGAAACTGTTGATGAATGTAGTAGTTGTTTAGGAGAAAGACTATAACACCATAAGTAAGGTTGTCAAAGGGGGAGGGTCACAAACCAAGAAAAAAAATTCCAATTGTTACCAATGTCCCAATGGAAACCCCTATGAAATATACATCCGGCAAAGGCCTAATTACCTCAAATAAAACATATACTCCTACCCATGCCAAGACTCTGAAAACTACTATACTATCAAAGGAAGTGGTGAATTTCTCTACTAATATTGCCCTACCCAAATATGTTCCTTATGGCATAGCCCAAATATTGAGTTAGATAAATGTTACTGTTCCCATTGTTGAATTACTCAAGATCTATAAGCATAGGAAAAGGACATTCGAATATTTGGGATTTAAGGAAGAAAAGATTACTCAAGGAAAAAGTGTTAATAATATAGAGGTTCCTCCCATTATTACAGAATCAGAAATACCAAAAGTATTGGAGGAACTGGGAGAATCACCTGAGGTGTATTTGGGAACTTCTCTGGTTGAATCTCATCTTAATGTGGATCCATTTTTTACCACTTTGATTATTAAAGATAGGGTGGTACATAACTACATGTTTGATTCAGGAGCCTCATGTAATGTAATGCCTCTTGAGGTCATGAATGAGTTAAATATCAAGGTAACAATAGATTTTGGGAAATGTATTGCTATGGATTCAAGAGAAATTCCAATAGTTGGGTATGTCAAGGGATTAGTAGTGCAGTTGGTAGCTTTTCTAGGAAAATGCTTAACACTGAATGTGGTTATTGTGGACTATCCTGCCAAATGGGGGATGTTATTATCCAGAATGTGGGAAAATAGTGTGGGTGGAAGCATACAAATGGACATGTCATATGCAACCATACCAATTGATGGGAACCGTGTGAATTCTTACGGTGAGAAGAAAATGTTACATCTCATTGAGGACCCTAACAATGCTTCTTATGAAGTGTTGTATGCAGACATCGATGTCGACAACTTTGTGGGTTATGCTCATTTTAAGGAGCATAAAATTGATGTGTGCAAGCGTCCCAAGTAGATTGGTTATCCCTTGACTCTGATGTTTGATTTGGTTTGTTCTAGATCTAGTAAAGGCATAAAAAGTAAACCTCAGAAAATATGGCTAGGCAGCACTTAGATAGAGAAGAAAAACAACATATGTCCAGTTGTTAAAAAACAATCAAGACTTCTTGGCTTGGTCATACTCAAAATGGAAGACAATTGAAACATTTCCTTGATTGATTTATAAGAATCAAGGTACACATCATTTTTTAGTGTGTAGTATTTGGTTTGTTTTGTTTGTTTTTATGTTTTTTCTGTTTCGGTTTGTCCTGGTCCTTGGTGACCGGTTTTTGTTGGTTTCTCAGTTCATTCTTGGGAGGTTGGTTAGTGTTTATTTATTTTGGAGGTAATTTTTGACTCCATTTCCCAATGTATTTGTGGAACATGGTTTTCTATGTTGTTATTGCAACACTTGCTAGGAGTGCCCATCCCTGAGTCGGAGCCAATGTTGGTACTCGTTTCAATCTCAACCTATTCGTTAAAAAAAATTTAGTCTGCGTGGTTTGAAGTCTTTCTATCTCCTTGTGTGGATGCATGAAGTAGTATATTTATCAAGTTTTTGTTGTCAAATCATTTTCTATGGTTGTGGATTATTTCGTTCCTGGTATTGTTCATTGATTTCTTTTTGTGCGCACCAGTTTGTAATTTGGAAGTGAATGTTGGGGTTTCCCCTTCCTTTTATTTTTCCAGGGTCATGTTTTTCTTGTCAAATTTTATCCCAATGCCCTCAGATACATGGTATTCTTTGATTGGACATGGCATGGTGGTTCTATTTGGTGAAGTTGTCACTTTTTCACTTTTGCAAAAAAAAAATGTGGAGTTGGTCTCATGGCTCCAATGTTTTATAATTGGATAGTCAAAATTGTGATGTGGCAGAGAAATTTCTTACTTGAGGCCCCATAAGATGTAGAATTGTCAATAAATCAAGTGGTTGTGGGAAGGCGGGTTGCCGAAGGTGTTTGGAAATTTTAGCTTTATTATGAAAAAGGAATAAACTATTAGGACTTTACGAAGAGCAACAGTCAGGGGACAAGAAGTCCCTCCTCTTTAATGGGAGAGGTTCCCTTATTCAGAAACGAACCTATTTACAAATGTACAAAACATGATTTTCTAGTTGAACTTGGATATTATGAAAGTGTTTTCTATAAAGATCATCAATTACAAAAGGACTGAGGAATGAGAGTACGAGAATGAGCAGAAAGGCAACATGCAGAATTATAGATAACAGAGTAATTCTTTATGTATGCGAAGTTACAGTGAATTGAAACAAGATCATTTGTATCATATAAATAAGATGGAATTTAAAGACACAAAGTTCTACAGATTCATTAATCAAGGACACAAAGTTCCTTCTTGGTTATACAAGATCACCATGCTTGCAAAGTTGGAGAGTATGCAATCATAACAAACTAGAGACAAATGATCTTCACAAAAAATTAAATGAAAGCTTAGGGATAACAGAGATCAGATAGACAAAGAATGGAAAGCCCTTCTGTATTGATTTCTTTATGATCTATTTACACTTTCAAAAAATAAACCAAGTTCTTCCTCCTTTCAAAATGGCATGGAGAGGCCATTATATAGCTTACAAATCAGTTACTCTTTGTAACTACTTCTTTTAACTAAAGATTAGTTAAGGATTGCCAATCGCAATACCTCAACTAATTACAATGAATTCGAGAAAAAGAATTAGAAAAGAAGAGAAGAAAACGGAGAAGAAGACAGGTGGTTATGACTGGGAGGGACCCACTGACTTCAAAATTTGCTGCCTGAATCTCTTCAATGCCTCGGCTATGTCTCTGCCACGAGGGACTGACGTGTTGGCTGTAGAATGAGACCAAAATCTGAGACACTTCTCCATTTCCTTATCAAACTCGACATGAGTATGATAATCTTTATTTGCTTCTTCAATGGCAGATTGAAGAGAGCAGATCTCCTTCATTTTCTCTTTGGAGATGGAGCTTTCCTTGAATAGATTATCTTTGACAAAAGCTCTGAATTGAGCTTTGATTTCTTGCAAGGAAAGAGGCACACCAGAAGTTTCATCCTGAAGATGACAATGTATATCTTTGAAAGCAGATACAACCAGTGTCTTGAAAGCCTCACCCTTCTGCCAGCTATTCTTCAGCTCTCCCAAAGCCTCCTCCAAGACTTTGATCTTCCACTCCACGCTGTAAACCCAGGACTTTGACAGATTATCCTTTGCATCATCAAAAACCTTATTTGCCAATAAAATGTTCTCATCTGTCTGTCCCATGAGACGGAGGTCTACTATGCAACTGCTCCAGAGTTTGAGCTCTTTATCTATGACCCCGATAGTGGAGGAGAGCTTTTGTTGTAAATTATTCACCTTTCCGTGGAGTTTGAAAGCTTCATCGATGAAGTTCAATCCTGCAACAAGCATATCTTCCACCATGGCCTCCATAGCTCTGCCATAGACAGAATACTTGTGCATATCTTTGATACTCTGTACTTCATCTTGGCTCAAAATTACAGGTGGTGGAAGAGTAGTCAATGGGGTAGGGTCCAAAAATTTTTCCTTAGACAAAAGAGATTTGATGAAACCTGTGAGAATCTGGGCTTGTTCCTCCAACTGTTCAATAGTTTGCTGCCCTTTCTCTACCCTCCCAATGACTCTTGTGACTGTTTCCTGGAGGTTGTGGATCTCACCTTCAGGAGTAGACTCTCCCATTGGAATTCTTGAGAGTTCTAAGTCAGATGCCTGCAAGTCCTGCTCTGATTTGTCTACTGTAGGCTTAGCAATCTCCAGGAATTGCTGACCTTGAGCATCAGACACTATTCTGGAGGTGATTTTGGCTTTCTTGGCACGAGAAGGAGTAGTGCCCAACAAGGCTGCAACAGCATCAAAATTTGGCCCTGAGCTCCGAGAGGAAGATTTCCTCTTCCTACTGTCAACAAAAGGTTGCACCCACGCAAAAGAGGAAGAGGAAGCAGTAGGAGGGGCAAGAGGACTAAGAGACATAGAGCTCATGACGCTCAAGGTTTGCACAGCTGTGGTCTCAAGTTGAGATGTGAGTGGGGCGCTGGAGACAATTACTGCAGAGGAATCAATAGCACTTGGAAGTTCAGTGCTCTGGACTTCCTTATCTTTATCTGTTGGATCTTCAGGAGCATTTGCAGGGGCTGGCATTTCACTCTCTTCACTTTCACTGAGAACAATGATGTTCTCTGGTCCCAAAGGCACTTCTACCTGCTTTCTTTGAGGATCTTTTTCCACAGGCTCCTTCTTAACCTCTTTGAGTTTCTTCTGGTACACTTGAGTGGATGAAGGAGTGGAAGCTGTAGGTCCTTGCGTTGATGAGGCAGGAGGGGTTTGCACAGGTGTGTCTGATATGGGAGTCGATGCTTCCCTCCTTGGTGTTGAAACATCCTTAGAAAAGGATTCTCCTGAGTGCCTTCTGAGCTCTCGAACTTTCCTGTCAAACCAGACCTTAGTCCTGATTAAGACTGGAGCAAGGATCTCGGCTAGATCATCTTTCTCTTTCCTGTTCCAATCCAAGTCCTCCAAGGGAGTGTGCTTAACCACATTGTCATACTCATATGAGTATAGATCAGAATTTTCATCCTGGAGTCCTTCAGGAACTTGGTACAAGCCAAGTTCTTGAATCAATTGTAGAGAGAACCTGCCATAGTGCCTCCTTCTAGCTTCAAAATCATCCGCACAGTCAGCCCAATAGTCTTCTGTATCTGTCCTATGATGATAGATTATCTTGATGTTCTGTTCAATGAACTTATTCAAGTCGAAGCAAGTTCTTGGCTTGAAGAAATGAATAGTGATAGGAACCAGGGCTCTTTCTATGTTCTGTGCGTCCAGGGCTGTTTTACAAGTGTAATTTCCCAAAGAGATGGGAAAGTGCAAACCAGAAATCTTCTTGTCTCTGCAGGTTCTGTGTAATTTGTCTAACTTCCTGCATACTTCTATCAAGGCCATCTTATCACTGCAGAACATGGGAAGCCTCAAAGGGGTGCTCTCATAGCCAGCAAGCCTGATATAAGAGAATTTTCTGAATTGGATAAAATAAGCACCGTAGTGCGATATCAGATTCATGGCTTCATCAGAAAACCTTCTAGCAGTGTCACCTTCAAGCAGCCTGACCACGTACATGGTGAAAGCATCATTTACTCTTCTAAAATTGCAATTGTTGGTCTCTAGGGTGAACTGCGGGCAGTAGGCATATACAGGATCATCCTTGTGGGCATCAATGTAAGAAAAACCAAACCATTTCCTTGATGCCGCCAGAGTATACATCAGGTACGAAGTCATGTAGAACTTCTTCGTTTGTTGTACATTGGACAGCTGCTCCGCCAAGTTCATGCTGATGATCTCCGCCCAGTTGATATTTTGAGTTCCCTCGCACACCATGCTGATGAGCGGGCACATCCAGAAATGGAACTCGTTAGTAGAAGGTAAGCCCATAACCCGAGCCAGTAGGATTATGAAATCTGACAACTCTTCATTGAAATCTTCTCGGAAGAGAGTCTTGGATAGACGAGACACTCCCTTCTTAAGGTTTTTAAGCCATGACTTCGCCACCCGCGCCTTGTATTTGTCATTGTCTTGATTAAATAGGGCCTGTGCTTGATCCCGGGAAACAACTATGGCATTATCCATCTCTGGGATCCTCAGAGCAGTGCTAATGGTGGCAACATCCAGCTTGGCGATGAGTTCCCCGTGTACATTGGTTAATTCACTCGAATCAGGGTCGAAGTGAGCTCCGCATGAAAGCACTGTATCAGCACATTGCACCGAGATTGGGAAACCTCCAGCAAAAGCCAAACCACTATCGTGAATCATCTGCGCCATTGGTGTAGGGTTTGCGTCTGCCATCCTTGCCCAAAAATCACTGAAATCAAGATGACGAGCTTCACTGTCCCCAATATTGTGAACGGCAGACTCAAGTGGCGAGATTTGTTCCTGTCCCTGAAACTTGATCTTCATATTGATAGTAACTCGGAGGACAGAGACGCAAACTAGACTTGGGAAGGAAAAACAGAGGAAAAGGATACACGTGCAGGTTTTTAGATTGCAAGGGTTCGAGCAAAGGATAGCATGGAAGCAATGTGAAAAATGCAAAGGGGGTATGCTCGTTATATAGCCGATTAGGAGAGAGAAAGACAATGAATGCGCATTTAATACATACCTACCAATTTGAATAAGCATGATATTCGGGTAGAGTGGGAAAAATAAGCACGAATGGCGCTTGGTTCATTTGGGACATGTGAGACGCGAAAGCGCAAAACACGCGGCTCGGCCGATTCGGGCTAAGCGGGGAAAAGATGCACAAATGCCTTTTGGGACATGCGGGACATGAACGCATGAAAGGACTCGGTGAAACACGTGACTCGGAGTGGGATCGGACGAAAAACGTGACAATACGGGTTCGGGCTAATCGAAGAGTTTGGGACATTTGGGACGCGAAAGTGCGAAGTACGCGGTTCGGGTGTTTCGGCCGAAAATGGAACAACTTGCACAATTTGACTTGGGACATTTGGGACAAGAAGTTCCGACGGGCCGAAAAAGACAGACTTCGGGGAAACCGGCCGATCGGGGAACAGAGCGCACTTTTGAACTTGGGACGTGCGGGACAAAAATGTCCGACAGGCCTGAAAAACACACAAAATGACCCAAAAACACAGATTTTCTCAATTTCTCGACCTTTAACATTTTCAGTACAGCAGAGAAGACACTTAGACTCAAAATTTTGAATTTTCACTTTCTTAAGAGCAGGGAATTTTGAGTGGACAACAGCTGGCTCCTTCTGGGGATGACTTGGCATAAATTCAAGGAATGGGACAAGGTAAGAACTTAGACAAACTCAGGAAAGTAGACCAACACCTTATCCATTGGGCCACGGAGTCAAAAAGCAGACCAATACAGAGGACAACACACCAAAACAAAAAGGAAAGAAAAACAAAAACGCTGTACAGAATATACAAAGGACTCCCTAATCACCTAAGACTTGAACAACTTAAGGTACTGCCCACTATAAGGAAGTGGGAGAGGAGAACCATCCATGTAATCAAGATAAAAGGAATTCTTACCAGCAAAGTGTCTGATCTTGAAAGGTCCGAGCCAAAGGGAATCGAACTTGCCATGGCTGCCACGAGGTTCATGCCTTTTATCCCATAACAACACAGTGTCTCCAACTTGGAAATCTCTGAACCTGGCTTTCTTGTCAAACAGGACCTTTACCTTCTGCTAGTGAACAGATATCCTATCAGCAACCTCCAATCTGTCCTCATTCAGTTTGTGAAGGTACATAATTCTCTTATCCAAAGCATCACTGAAACTAGTATCTTCAATGGCCTTCATTAGATGCAAGGTTGGCAGTTCCACTGTTACTGGCAATTGAGCTTCTACTCCATATACCACTTGAAAAGGAGACATTCCAATAGCTCTCTTTGGTGTAATCCTGTCTGCCCAAAGAGCATCATAGAGCTTCTTGTGCCAGTTTTGTTGAGACTCATTGACTAATTTCCTTATAATAGTCACCAAATTTTTATTAGTGGATTCTGCTTGCCCATTTCCTTGAGGATAGTAATCTGAGGAGTGAGCCAAAGAAATGCCATACCCATAGCAAAAATCCATTATCTCAGTTGAAGAGAAATTCGAAGCATTATCTGTCACAATCTTGTTAGGTACACCATACCTTACCAAGATGTTCTCTTTGATGAAGCTGCATACCACTTCAGAAGTAGTACTCTTAACTGGAATAGCTTCCACCCATTTGGTGAAATAGTCCATGGCAGTTAGTACATGAGTATGACCAGCACTAGAAGTAGGATTAAGTGTTCCAATGAAGTCCAAACCCCACTGTTGAAAAGGTTCTTCAATTACAACTGGCTTAAGAGGCAAAGAGGCCAATTTGGGTCTTCCCACGAAGGTCTGACAAGCCTCACATTTATCAACCCACTTGGATGCATCCCTGAACAAGGAAGGCCAGTAATATCCTCCATGAAGTATCTTATGAGCAGTGACCATTGATGAATAGTGCCCTCCACATGCCTGATCATGAAAGGCTGAGAGAAACTTTTTCTGCTGTTCCTTGTCCACACATTTCAAAAATCTTCCATCTAATCCACGTTTGAACAAGGCGTTTTCCCACAACACATATTGCACTGACCTCAATTTAACAGTCCTCTTTTCTTTGGCAGTTAAATGAGAGGGGCATTCCCCATAGGTGAGAAAATGGGCGATGTCAGCATACCATTCATCAACTGAGCTAAGGAACAGAACGGTAGGAAGGCCAACTTTGTTCTCCAGTAATTCATGCTTAGCTCCTTCAGCAATGAGCTCACAAAGACCTTTTCCACGAACCAGCTTGGTCGGTTTGATGTCAATGTCATATTCTTGGACCTTAGCAACCCAGTTCCCTCTCTTGGATCCAAATTCTTGTTGTGTGAGAATTGACTTAACAGTTGTATCTGGAACCAACACCATGGAATGAGAATTGAGGATGTAAAAACGAAACTGCTTAACAGCTTTGACCACTGCAAAAGCATGTTTTTCCATCATGGTGTATTTTAACTCATGATCTTTCAGAATATAGCTCATGAATGCAATTGGGAGTTCATGCTCGTTAGAGTCTTCTTGAGTCAAAACAGCAGCCAAGGTATTATCTGTGGCATAGCAATAGATAATAAAATCTTTGCTGAAATCAGGACAGGCTAAAACAGGAGTTTTAGCAATAGCTCTCTTGATACCCTCAAAGGATTCCTTTCCTTCAGAATACCAACCAAACATTTGTTTCCCTTTCATCATCTGAGAAATATTCAAAGTTAACTCTGCAAAATCAGGGATGAACCTTCTTAAAAAATTGATCTTACCAAAGAAAGAGTGCACGCCCTTTTTACTGGTTGGGAGAGGAATTTGCTGGATAGCTTGTACTCGTTCAGGATCAATCTTAATACCATATTTGGAAACGATGTGCCCTAATAATTTCCCCTCGGTGACACAAAAGACAGATTTTTTAGGATTCAAAGAAATCCCATGCTCTCTGCATCTTAGCAGAACTGTTTCCAGGTGGTCAAAATGATCCGCCCTTGTTTTAGAAAACACGGTCAGGTCGTCAAGGTATATGACAATACACTTCCCTTTCAAACTTCCAAAATCCAGATCCATAGCTCTCTAAAAAGTGGCACCAGCATTAATGAGCCCAAAAGGCATTCTCTTGTAAGCAAAGGTACCCCAAGGAGTAGTGAAAGCTGTTTTGTGTTGATCTGCAGTATCAACCTCTACCTGATTATATCCCGAGAATCCATCAAGCATAGATAACATTTCAGATCCTGTTACTGCTTGCAAGACCTGATCCATCATAGGCAAAGGATAATTATCTTTCAAGGAAGCCTAATTCAGATTCCTGAAATCAACACAGATGTGGATCTCACCATTTTTCTTCCTAACAGGCACAATATTTGCAATCCATGTTGAATGGTGAATGGGAAAAATGATTTTGGCCTTCAACAACTTCTGAATTTCCTGAAAGATGGTGTCAGCTATTTTGGGGTTGTATTGCCTCTGTTTCTGCTTAAAAGGCTTGATTCCAGGCTTGAGTGGAATAAAATGCTGCATATCTTTTGGTTTGAAAGCTTTCAAATCTTCATAAGAGTAAGCAAGAACATCCTTATACCTCTTTAAAAGATCAATTGCTTTCTTCCTCTCATCTGCTGTGCAACATTTTCCAATGTTCACGAGCTTAGGATCAGTAGAACTCCCAATATCAATCTTGTCATACTCAGCTGATTGTTGAGGTCCAGTGGAAGCTCTAGACTTCACATACCTGTCATGTTTATCAAATAGTTCCTCCAAACTCACCAATCCTTTAGGAATCTTGTTTCCTTTGAGATTGATGCATCCATCCTGATCCGTTTCTTCTCCTTGGGTGACTGCTTTGTCAAAGGGCACACTTTCACGAGGCAGGTTGTCACTTCCTTCAAAATACAGCTGTTCAAAATTACCCTTGAGTTCAAGGAAAGAAAGCAAGTGTTGATCATCATTGAAAACTTGCCAGTTATTGGTATTATCAGGTACACTAGGCCGATGGACCATCTCAATGGTGAACTTATCCTGAGAGAAGTCAGGATGAGGAATCAGTAGTGACCCTGAGACTGCTAGCGAATCAGCCCTGCTGTTCTTCTCCCTAGGTATTGCTTCGATGGAGAAAGCATCAAGAAATTCAATGGAATCCCAAACCTGATTCCGGTAATGTTTCAACCTTCCATTTTTTACCTGGAAAAGGCTTCTCACTTGCTTTACAATCAATTCTGCATCACCACGAGCCAGAAGATTCTTTACACCTTGTTCTTTGGCCACTTGCAGTCCAAGAATGAGAGCCTCATACTCTGCTGTATTATTAGTATTTTCGAACTACAACTTGAATGAAAAAGGATGTAGGCTTCCTTCAGGGGACACCAGTAGGACACCAGCTCCAGAACCAGCTGAGGAACAACTTCCATCAAACTCTAAAATCCAAACACCATTAGGATCTTTAGGTGACACTTTGGGAGTTGGATTTCATCAGGGGACATAATCATATAGTTACCATGACCCATATCCTCATAGAGTATTTGTGCTTTAGGATCATCCGTTTTTTGTACAATATACTCAGATTGCTTCTCAGGCATCAACTTCTTCATTTGTCCATTAACAGGTACGAGTGCATGTGACCAATCCATTTGAATTTCTCCACCCACATCCTTACAGAAGTTCCTACTTAGCAACATCCCGTATGAAGGAGGAATATCTGCTACTAAGATGGTAGCCAAAACTCTCTTTTCAGGCAAAGCAGCAAAAGCCACTTGTGCATCTTTAATTCTTCCGACCAGGGGCACTTCCTTACTCTCCATGGAGTAACAAGATCCATAAGTGCGTGTGAGGGTCAAGCCTAAGGCATGAGCTACTTTAGCAGGCATCACATTGTCTGAGGCTCCTGAGTCAATGACACAATTACTGAGCCTATGGCCAGCTATAAGAAGTGTTACATAAAATGGTTTAATTTTGTCATTGGGTGAGGTGACAGCAGCTACCAGACTAGGCTGTGGTGTAGAAGAAGGAGTGGGTAAAAGGCCTTTAGAGGTGGTTTTAGAATGGGAATTAACAAAGTGAATCATTTTAGCAAAAGCTTTGGGATGGGTTTGATAATACTCAGCCTCTGAGATTTGAACCTTAGTCTTTTTCAGATGATCAATAATATCAAAAGACCCAGAAGTGGACGGGCCATCATCACTTGAGATCCTAGGTTTATCAACTTTAGGGGAAAAAGAAGTAACTTTAATAGCAGGATTGACAGGACTCACCTTTGGTGTAGATGAAGTGGGGATAGGAGATCCTCTTTTTGACAATTACAGGGATAGTTACCGGCTGCTCCTTAGATTTCTTGGGGGGCTGCGTCACTTTCTCCCTCTGATTTGTCTGCTCTCGAGTCATGACAGCAAATGATTCGCTATTCATGTCTGCTACTACTTCATCATAATCATCTCCATCATCAATGCCCTCAGTGGTGAAGAAATTAACTCGAGATCCCTCAAGTTCATCTGCTTCATCATCAACTTCTTCCACAAATTCCTCGCAAGCTTCATTATCCTCATCATCATCTGGTTCCTCAACTTCACAGGTTGCATTGACAGGAACTTTAACAGGAGGTCCTTCAAGCGCTAATCTTGTTTGAGAAGCAGGAAAATGATTTCTGGGCTGAAAATTTCTCCTTGGAACGTCTGCATAAGGAGCATGCTGAGCCAATTGTTTCTTTATAGCAATGAGATCATTCACAAGTTTTTGAACTAATGGATCAGTATTAGGTCCAGGGTGGAAGAGGAGGAAGCAACAGACTTAGATTTGGAAGGGTCTCTCCTCAACTTCCCTGACATGATCAAATCATCCTCGACACTAACAGCAAGAGTTTGATCCTCAACCAATGTTGCGAGATTAGCCCTTCTCAGCGCATAACTAACTTCAGGCGATTGGGCATTTAGGAAGAAACATTTTTGGATTTGATCAACAGGTCGAGTATTTACCGGAATTTTATTGATCAACCTGTTGAATCGGGCTACAAATTCTCTCATGGGCTCTGGTGAATCTTTCTTTATCTGAGAGATTTGGGCTAGCAAGGCATGCACATCTTCTGCTGGTTTGAAATGGTTTTCAAACCTAGTTCTCATGGTGTCCCAGCTAGTGATAGTACCAGCTGGAAGGTGATAGAACCAATCAGCAGCATTATCTTGTAAAGTCTCAATGAACAGTCTCACGGAGACGTCTTCATGTTCAACTCCCAGAACTCCACATGCAACTATGAAGGCTGCGATGTGTTCATCAGGATGCACTTTGCCATCACCTTTGAATTTAGGGAAGTTCTTCTGGTTACCTCTGGGTAACTCATGCAAAGGCTGAGGAAGAGCAAGGGGCCCGACACGATGACCCCAGGGCAATGGTACCGCCATTCTTGGAAAAACGGCTTGGAGAGGAACTGCAACACCAGCAAGAATCAAAGCTCGAAGATTAGGACTAGCTGGCTCTGAAGGAATACCACCCGTAGGAATTCTATCTTGAACAGGTGGAGTGCTTGTCGAACGAGTCCTTCTATTTCTTGTTGAAGGGAAAGGAAAACCCTGCTGCTCCAAAAGCTAAAACTGAGAATCTTCAATACCAAGGGCCCTTCTCCCTTGAGTAAAACGCGGAGTCGCCAGATCAAAGGATGATCAAAAATTACAGAACTGGAATATGATTTTCCCCAGCGGAGTCGCCAAAAACTGTTGGTCGTCAAATAGGACTTTACGAAGAGCAACAGTCAGGGGACAAGAAGTCCCTCCTCTTTAATGGGAGAGGTTCCCTTATTCAGAAACGAACCTATTTACAAATATACAAAACATGATTTTCTGGTTGAACTTGGATATTACGAAAGTGTTTTCTATAAAGATCATCAATTACAAAAGGACTGAGGAATGAGAGTACGAGAATGAGCAGAAAGGCAACATGCAGAATTATAGATAACAGAGTAATTCTTTATGTATGCGAAGTTACAGTGAATTGAAACAAGATCATTTGTATCATATAAATAAGATGAAATTTAAAGACACAAAGTTCTACAGATTCATTAATCAAGGACACAAAGTTCTTCTTGGTTATACAAGATCACCATGCTTGCAAAGTTGGAGAGTATGCAATCATAACAAATAGAGACAAATGATCTTCACAAAAATTAAATGAAAGCTTAGGGATAACAGAGATCAGATAGACAAAGAATGGAAAGCCCTTCTGTATTGATTTCTTTATGATCTATTTACACTTTCAGAAAATAAACCAAGTTCTTCCTCCTTTAAAAATGGCGTGGAGAGGCCATTATATAGCTTACAAATCAGTTACTCTTTGTAACTACTTCTTTTAACTAAAGATTAGTTAAGGATTGCCAATCGCAATACCTCAACTAATTACAATGAATTCGAGAAAAAGAATTAGAAAAGAAGAGAAGAAAACGGAGAAGAAGACAGGTGGTTATGACTGGGAGGGACCCACTGACTTCAAAATTCGCTGCCTGAATCTCTTCAATGCCTCGGCTATGTCTCTGCCATGAGGGACTGACATGTTGGCTGTAGACTGACCCCAAAATCCGAGACACTTCTCCATTTCTTTATCAAACTCGACATGAGTATGATAATCTTTATTTGCTTCTTCAATGGCAGATTGAAGAGAGCAGATCTCCTTCATTTTCTCTTTGGAGATGGAGCTTTCCTTGAATAGATTATCTTTGACAAAAGCTCTGAATTGAGCTTTGATTTCTTGCAGGGAAAGAGGCACACCAGAAGTTTCATCCTGAAGATGACAATGTATATCTTTGAAAGAAGATACAACCAGTGTCTTGAAAGCCTCACCCTTCTGCCAGCTATTCTTCAGCTCTCCCAAAGCCTCCTCCAAGACTTTGATCTTCCACTCCACGCTGTAAACCCAGGACTTTGACAGATTATCCTTTGCATCATCAAAAACCTTATTTGCCAATAAAATGTTCTCATCTGTCTGTCCCATGAGACGGAGGTCTACTATGCAACTACTCCAGAGTTTGAGCTCTTTATCTATGACCCCGATAGTGGAGGAGAACTTCTGTTGCAAATTGTTCACCTTTCCATGGAGTTTGAAAGCTTCATCGATGAAGTTCAATCCTGCAACAAGCATATCTTCCACCATGGCCTCCATAGCTCTACCATAGACAGAATACTTGTGCATGTATTTGATACTTTGTACTTCATCTTGGCTCAAAATTATAGGTGGTGGAAGAGTAGTCAATGGGGTAGGGTCCAAAACTTTGTCCTTAGACAAAAGAGATTTGATGAAACCTGTGAGAATCTGGGCTTGTTCCTCCAACTGTTCAATAGTTTGCTGCCCTTTCTCTACCCTCCCAATGACTCTTGTGACTGTTTCCTGGAGGTTGTGGATCTCACCTTCAGGAGTAGACTCTCCCATTGGAATTCTTGAGAGTTCTAAGTCAGATGCCTGCAAGTCCTGCTCTGATTTGTCTACTGTAGGCTTAGCAATCTCCAGGAATTGCTGACCTTGAGCATCAGACACTATTCTGGAGGTGATTTTGGCTTTCTTGGCATGAGAAGGAGTAGTGCCCAACAAGGCTGCGACAACATCAAAATTTGGCCCTGAGCTCCGAGAGGAAGATTTCCTCTTCCTACTGTCAACAAAAGGTTGCACCCACGCAAAAGAGGAAGAGGAAGCAGCAGGAGGGGCAAGAGGACCAAGAGACATAGAGCTCATGATGCTCAAGGTTTGCACAGCTGTGGTCTCAAGTTGAGATGTGAGTGGGGCGCTGGAGACAATTGCTGCAGAGGAATCAATAGCACTTGGAAGTTCAGTGCTCTGGACTTCCTTATCTTTATCCATTGGATCTTCAGGAGCATTTGCAGGGGTTGGCATTTCACTCTCTTCACTTTCACTGAGAACAATGATGTTCTGTGGTCCCAAAGGCACTTCTACCTGCTTTCTTTGAAGATCTTTTTCCACAGGCTCCTTCTTAACCTCTTTGAGTTTTCTTCTGGTACACTTGATTAGATGAATGGAGTGGAAGCTGTAGGTCCTTGTGTTGATGAGGCAGGAGGGGTTTGCACAGGTGTGTCTGATATGGGGGTCGATGCTTCCCTCCTTGGTGTTGAAACATCCTTAAAAGAGGATTCTCCTGAGTGCCTTCTAAGCTCTCAAACTTTCCTATCAAACCAGACCTTAGTCCTGACTAAGACTGCAGCAAGGATCTCGGCTAGATCATCTTTCTCTTTCCTGTCCCAATCCAATGTCCTCCAAGGGAGTGTGCTTAACCACATTTTCATACTCATATGAGTATAGATCAGAATTTTCATCCTGGAGTCCTTCAGGAACTTTTTGCAAGCCAAGTTCTTGAATCAATTATAGAGAGAACCTGCCATAGTGCCTCCTTCTAGCTTCAAAATCATCCACACAATCAGCCCAATAGTCTTCTGTATCTTCCCTATGATGATAGATAATCTTGATGTTTTATTCAATGAACTTATTCAAGTTGAAGCAAGTTCTTGGCTTGAATAAATGAATAGTGATAGGAACCATGGCTCTTTCTATGTTCTGTGCGTCCAGGGCTGCTTTACAAGTGTAGCTTCACAAAGAGATGGGAAAATGCAAACCAGAAATCTTCTTGTCTCTGCAGGTTCTGTGAAATTTGTCTAACTGCTTGCATACTTCTATCAAGGCCATCTTGTCACTGCACAGAACATGGGAAGCCTCAGAGGGGTGCTCTCATAGCCAGCAAACTTGATATAAGAGAATTTTCTGAATTGGATAAAATAGGCACCGTAGTGCGATATCATGATTCATGGCTTCATCAAAAAACCTTCTAGCAGTGTCACCTTCAAGCAGCCTGACCATGTACATGGTGAAAGCATCATTTACTCTTCTAAAATTGCGATTGTTAGTCTTTAGGGTGAACTGCGGGCAGTAGGCATATACAGGATCATCCTTGTGGGCATCAATGTAAGAAAAACCAAACCATTGCCTTGATGCCGCCAGAGTATACAACAGGTACGAAGTCATGTAGAACTTTTTTGTTTGTTGTACATTGGACAGCTGCTCCACCAAGTTCATGCTGATGATCTCCACCCAGTTGATATTTTGAGTTCCCTCGCACACCATGGAGATGAGTGGGCACATCTAGAAATGGAACTCGTTAGTAGAAGGTAAGCCCATAACCTGAGCTAGTAGGATTATGAAATCTGACAACTCTTCATTGAAATCTTCTCGGAAGAGAGTCTTGGATAGATGAGATGCTCCCTTCTTAGGGTTTTTAAGCCATGACTTCACCACCCGCGCCTTGTATTTGTCGTTGTCTTGATTAAATAGGGCCTGTGCTTGATCCCGGGAAACAACTATGGCATTATCAATTTTTGGGATCCTCAAAGCAGTGCTAATGGCGGGTAACATCCAACTTGGTGATGAGTTCCTCGTGTACATTGGTTAATTCACTCGAATCGGGGTCGAAGTGAGCTCCGCATGAAAGCACTGTATCAACACATTGCACCGAGATTGGGAAACCTCCAGCAAAATCCAAACCGCTATCATGAATCATCTGCGCCATTGGTGTAGGGTTTGCGTCTACCATCCTTGCCCAAAAATCACTGAAATCAAGATGACGAGCTTCACTGTCCCCAATATTGTGAACGGCAGACTCAAGTGGCGAGATTTGTTCTTGTCCTTGAAACTTGATCTTCATATTAATAGTAACTCGGAGGGCAGAGATGCAAACTAGACTTGGGAAGAAAAAATAGAGGAAAGGGATACACGCGCAGGTTTGTAGATTGCAAGGGTTCGAGTAAAGGATAGCATGAAAGTAATGTGAGAAATGCATAGCGGGTCATGCTCGTTATATAGACGATTAGGAGAGAGAAAGATAATGAATGTGCATTTAATACATACCTACCAATTTGAATAAGCATGATATTCGGGTAGATTGGGAAAAATAAGCACGAATGGCGCTTGGTTCATTTGGGACATGTGAGACGCGAAAGCACGAAACACGTGGCTTGGACGATTCGGGCTAAGCGGGGAAAAGATGCACAAATTCCTTTTGGGACATGCGGGATGCGAAGGACGCGAAACATGCGACTCAGCCGGATATCGAACGAAAAGGTGACAATATGTCTGGAAGAGTTTGGGACATTTGGGATGTAGAAACACGAAGTACGCGGTTCGGGCGAATCGACCGAAAATGGAACAACTTGCCCGATTGAACCTGGGACACTTGGGACAAGAAAGTGCGAAGTACGTGGTTCGGGTGTTTTGGCTGAAAATGGAACAACTTGCACAATTTGAACTTTGGGACATGCGGGACAAAAAGTTCTGACGGGCTCGAAAGAGACAGACTTCCGGGAAATCGGCCGATCGGGGAACAGAGCGCACTTTTGAACTTGGGACACGCGGGACAAAAATGTCCGACAGGCCCGAAAAAACACACAAAATGACCCAAAAACGTGGATTTTCTCATTTTCTCGACCTTTAACAATTTCAGTACAACAGAGAAAACACTTAAACTCAAAATTTTGAAAATTCACTTTCTTAAGAGTAGGGAATTTTGAGTGGACAACAGTTCTTAAACTTTTTCAACAATCGGTATAAATTTTCTTCACCCGAGACACATGGAGAGCCCGCTCTTATTTAGGGTCTCCACTTTCTGGCACCATATCAAAAGTGTGCTGAAGAGACACGTGTAGGCTTCCACCAGCTCCTCTTTATACTTAGACTTCTCAATGCATGAGGAAAATTTCTTGGGCCCAGGGCACGTGGAGAGCCTACGCTCATTTGGGGTCCCGCCTCTAGAATTTGTCTTTGAAGTTGTGCTAAACATACACGTGGAAGCTTCCGTTGGACCTTCCCATGCTCATACTTTTCAATTACTGGTGTAACTCTCTCGAGTTCTGAACATGTGGAGGTCCTGCACTTATTTGGTAACATTCCTCTTGGCTTCACCTTTGTAGTTATGCCAAGGAGACACGTGGAGGCTTCCACTCGATCCTCTTTACACTTTGCTGACTCAGAATCACAACGTAAATATGCTAAATAATCCATGGGAGGAAAATCATTTGAGAGACACATGAATGCATGAATGTATTCCTCAAGGTATATTCTCGAAGGTGAAAAGGATTGCTTGTTAGATCAAGCCATATGGATCCACTTGAGAATTATTAAAAAGGGGATTTATTGCATGAAAAAATAAATGAATGATTAAAAATACTATCTAAATTTATGACATGGCATCGTGGTCATAGTTGAGGAATTGAGAAACGTGATTAGTTCATGATTTATCCACCTAGCAAGAGAAAGTAACATATTTTTCAAAGGAATAAACATGATTAAATGGTATGTTGTAAAGAGGAATATTCTCTTGAATATTTAAAATTTTGGGGGGGGGAAATTTGGGATGAGTGAGTGAGTGAAATTGTATAAATGAAATGAGAATACACATGCATAGGGGGTTAATTTTTCTAAGAAAGTTTGAGAAAAACCATTTTCCTAAGAGACCATCTGAGAAACCTGTTTATTTTCCTATATTTTAGATTTAATCACGTTAAGATGGTTTTATGTGTACATCCATTAACAAGCTCTAAGATTGTTAAAGAAAATCTCCCCTTCTGATGAATCTAATGAACCTTGAAATGAATTTGTGTTTATCATGAGCACAATTGTGTTTGCTCTTATTTCAGAGTGTTTTAAAATAGTTTTTCTTGTTCATGTTGCAATATTATGTTGAAATCCCTCTGAGTCACATAATATCTTATCCCTGTGGTAGTATTCTAGCATTTACAATTTCATTTTCAGAAGATCTTTCATCTTGTAATGAAATAAACAATTTAAAATAACTTTACTTTCACTAGGTTGAAAAAATATTGTTTGTAAGTCTATGAGTGTATCTTACATGTGATGAATCAAGGAATTTCAATGTGTAATTGAGTCTTTAGCATGAGCCTTTATGTTAAATTCTTAAAGAGTGTATGAAACCATGCATCTTTTGGCATCTATTGATACACACCTTCTGGTTGAAGGTATATTTTGGCTATTTTGAAGCATTTTGTCTGTGAGTTTTCAAATATTTGTAAAGATTCTCAAATATTTGATATAATGAACTTTATCTTGCCTAACTTCCCACCAAAAACTTCTCAAATGATGAATCCTACATGTACTACCCCTTTTTTTACTGTGTATCCTCAAATGAACAAATTCCATTTCCAAAGTATGCAAAAACAATCAAGCTTCAATTATTTTCTTTAGTAACCTGAACCTTGTACATAATATATCTCCATTATATAGAGTGACAACTCATGAGAGATAGATTGTGTTGTATTGATCATATTTTCTCAAGGTTTTCGTCAAAGTTTTGCAAAGAAGGATCTATTGATATCCTTCATCGATATAGGTTACAGAATGGGGGGGGGGGGGGGGGGGGGGGGTCCTCTCATCATGGTTGAAGGCACAACCTAAAGTAGTAAGGATAGATCAAATCCTTTAATACAGTGCTATCCATTTCTCCAACACCTGAGTGAAAAAGAGTCAACTAAATCCCCTCTCAGCTACAAAATGACTTATATTATGATTTTTCTATCTCAAAGCATCCTACTGAATCCGTGATGTTTCTCTGCACTCAAGGGAGAATCAATTTGGGTACCAATAGAGGGTAAAAATAGGACTTTAAATAAATCAAAACAAGGGTGATACACCAATTTTTTTGAGGGATTTGAATGAGTACATGAATAAATAATTTGAGAATGGATTCTAGATGCATAAACCAATAGTTTTCAGCAGAATATTAAGCCAAAAGACTTGAAGTATTGAGGGAATGATTCACAACAATACTGTTAAGATAAACATCCACACTAATATGATGCATAAATTACTAAATTTGTAGTAAGTTAAGATGAATAATCAGGGAAATTTACATTCACAAGAAATAATGAGGTATACACAAAACTGCAAATAATTGGAAACGTAGAAATCAATTCTCATCCGAAGGGAAAAACCTGAAAATTTTTCTTCACCACTCCTATGTGCAAAAATTCCTCCTCTGTTCCTTGAATTTGGACAAAATATATAACAATTTTATTCCTCCCACCCTTCCTAAAAAGAGACTAAAATTGTATTCGCCCAAACATCCTATTTTTATCCTTTATCATGAAAAAATAAAGGAATAAAAATAAACATGCTAATACAATGAGGCATTAATAGTCTTGGTTATAAAATTACAACTCAGTCAAACTACAGTTCAATATTCTATTTTTAATAAAGTTAGATGAATAATTTGGATAATAATAATATTTTCTTGATGAGTAATTTTTCTCCAATGCATGCAATATTTTTCTTCTAGTTGACGATGTGACATCTGCAACTTGATCTACTTGCATTTATTAAAATAACACTTTAATACTGCCCTTTAGGTGCACATGCAAAAATAAATCTCGCTCTGTGTGAGCAAAAATAATTCCTTTATTTACAATACTTTGCAAAAATAATTGACCCATGCATTCATCCTGATGTGTACCACTTGTTCTAATATTCACATTTGCTTGTCTTCATATGCATGGTAAAATACTTCTCCTTTGTCACCTTTCTATGGGGACCATCTTGATGTGACACTTTCCTTATATTCATGTTTACATTGAACACCTTTTTGGGAAAACTAAGTATAATTTGATAAGACTAACGTAATTACCTTTGGCAAGGTATATATGCGAATCAATTTTGGGAAATCATGTGTGTAAGTGGCCACCCTAATAATCATCCCTAAGACTAAGGTCATTGACTATAATCACATGATTTTGGTTCAAGCAACATATTATAGACTATATTTTTATCAATCATTTGGAAAATATTATGTTTGACATTAGGTAAATGGACCCTTTGATTAGTCATTACATACAATACATATTTTGGCCCCCTTTGATTTGTATGGCCTAAGGCTAAATTTTTTGGTTTTTGATTACTAATCATTTGGTTGATTATTTTTTTGGTGTTTGATTTTCTTAGCACATGATTTTATACATTTAACCAAGGTCAATGCAATGATTCTTTAATTTTTTTAGGATTTCCCCCTCCTCGCACAATGACTCAACCCATTGAAAAATTTTCGGTGGCGATGTTTAAACTTTGGTTGGGTTTTGAACTCTGTTTAAGTTGCCTACCTTTGATGGGGAACATTGATCCTTGTACTGTTGATCTTCGACTGTTGATCCTTCTGTACCCTCAGTTAGGGTTTTGATTTTGTAATGAATGTTTTTGGTGCTTTTTGATCCATTGATTTGTTTACATATTGATCTTTGCCATTACTTTTTTGACCAGGGTAAATAAATATTTGACTGTGGTAGTTTAAGTTTCCATTGAACTTGATGATTGAATCACAACCATTCATTTCTTTACCCTTGCATCTTTGATTGTTTATCTTTAACCCATGGTGAGTGAGCTAGTTGGTTGTGGATTGAATTTTGATCGTTTGATCCTTACATGATTCGATCTAGTACCGTTGATTTCTAACTCACTTGTTGAGTTAGATCACTGTGATTTAATTTGGAGAAACTGCTCTATTTGCACCCCAAAATGATTATTTTCATGTAATTTCTAGTTTGTAGGGCGAATCCCTGAAAAAATTTCTTCTGAACCACCATTATTTGATTTCTTGAGATCGATTTTGTGCATTTTTAGCCTTTGTGAGGCTCTATGAGTGTGAATACTTGGTTTGTCTATCATCCTTAAGCCATTCGACTTATTTTTCATTTTTTTGGCTGCACTTTGGAGCATTATCGAGCTCTTAAAAATCTGTAAAAACATCTTTCTGTGATTTTTGAGCATGAAGCTTTGGTTCTTTATCATTTTTGAAGGCTCTGTTTGAAGTTTTTGGGCTTTGAATTCCATTTTGGCTGCCATTTTTGTTATTGCAAGCTCAAGCTTGGATACTTTGATCTTTGTGTTACTGTTTATAGAACAAGGTAAGGCCATATTTCTCATATATTGTAACTTCTTCTTCCTATTGTTTTGGTTTTAAAATTCACTAATACATCATTTCTTGTATTTCTTTTGTGTTTTATTGGCAGTTTCCAATTTGAATTTCAATCTAAGTGTTCATTTTTCACTCTGTATTTAATGATCTTCTGAGTGTTTTGAAAAAACTTGACTTCAAACTGGTAAGTTTGGCTTATTTCTTTGAATTTCTTGTAAAAATTTGAAAATAATGGAACGACGATGGAGTGTAACATTATTATTCCTTCTCTGTTTACTAGTTTCAAAGAAATTGTTTATGGTTTTCTGAGAATAACAGAAATAATTGACAACAATGTAAAGTAGGGGCCATTCTTATCTTCATTATGCCCTTCTATAAACTATATAAGTTTTTTTAGCATCTCTTTAAAAAATGGAAGCTATTTTAATTTTCGTAAGTATGTAAAATAAAGAATGAACTTTGCTTTACTTATGCAAGGATTTAAAATTTCTTCCTTTGCAATTCTTCTTCATTCGAGATATATGTTTGTCAAAACTTGCATTTGTTGATGCTTTCCAATAACCTCCAACTAGGTTTACATTTTTTTTATTTTCGTTGTATTCAAAACCATGCACTATACTCAAAATTGTACCAAAATTTCAAATGTAGCATTTATTAGTGTATTTTATATACAAGCTCAAACCTTATCTGGGTACTTACATTTTTTGTATTGTCATTCAGAATAATACACCCTTGTTCTTTCTTCAATGGGTATTCGAATTTTTGTTTCTGGTTCTCCATCTCTAAATAATTTTTCATGAACATACTGTGTCGAATTCTTCTCTCTGAACCATGGATTTTACTTGATATACTTGATCTTTATGCTCAAATCAGATCTCTATTAGTGTAGTTTGAAAGAATAAAGCTGTATTTTTGACTAAAAATAGGTAGATGGAAATTTATGTTTTATTCTGCTTGTGGTTGGATTATTAGGTGCTATTTGAATTCTCTATTTTGGATCTAGTCTCTGAAATCCAGGTTCTTATGCCTAAAAATGTACTTTAAATATGAAAATTTGTATTCTAAAACTTTCCTTTTTATTTTGTAACTGTAATGATGAGACCGTATTTATCCTTGATGCTCTTCTAAATAGCACTGATATACTTTTGGATGTTAGGAATGTTTTGATATGGGTAACATAATCATTCATGTCTTTTACAGATTCCTTCTTGTAGATGCATCTTATTTTGTTGGTGACTGCACAAAAAAAGTTGTTCTTTATTCACCTTTCCTCCAATCATGACTTGAATAGTTTCTTTAACTTGTATTGAGATGTTCTTCCAATGCTTGATAACATTACTATTCAATGATTCTTTCATCTGCAAAAGTTTTTTGAATGATAGAAAATGTGAGTTCTGGAAGTGGTCTAATTGTTCTTGTACTTGATGAAATTTGCAATGGAAGTAACTTTTGATTATGAAAAGATGTAATACTTCTTCATTATGTCAATCTTCCCTAATTTGTAGCTCTGATCTTATGAACTTAATGATGCACTTTAAGTATGTACTCTGGAATTTGCAATTGAAATATACATATGGAAATAAGAGTTGTAATCTGTTTATCCTTTTGATTCTTCTCCTAAAACATTTGAATGCATGAGCGAGTCTTCTTCGGTAATATTTTAATTTTGTTTGGTCATTGAGTGCAATCTATATTTGATGGTATATAATTTTAAAACATGCATTGGTCTCTTCTGCTACAACATGTACCTACACAGTTAGATAAACTAGTTAGAAAACATTAGGCTTTTTGGCCTCTCTCATGTTCCATTGTTTTTTCTTCTTTCATATTTCTTTTTCTGAAATGATTATCGAAATCATATATGCTGATGTAGAATATTGTTCTTGTCAATTTTGTATCTTTTTCTGATGTATCTTATGCCTGTAACTCATACCTCCTGATGTCAGGAGATGCATTTGCACGAAATTAGATATTACATGAATATGGATTAACCTTTAGCTCGAGACTAACACTCTTTCATTTTTCTATTTCTTAGGTAAAATGCCAATGTCGATAGCGAGGATGAAGATCAATTAAAGCTGGAGTTGGAAGTGGAGAAACAAAGATGAAATAAACTCAAGGAAATGATGGGTTTTCATACTCCTTTACTTTTATTTTCATGCATATGTACCTTCTACTTCAGTAGTTATGAATTGATTTTTATTTACATCACATGGATTGTGTGGGAAACATTTAAATTCCTTATGAATAAAACATTAAAATTTGTAATTGAGTTATGTACTTTTTTCTACATTTCAGTTTCATGTATGGATTGTATAACAAGTTAAACAACTCAATAACATAATTTGGATGTATTTAATCATGAAGGAAAGAAATTTAAAATATCTATAACTTTAATAATGAACTCCTAATTACTATAATCTGTAACTCTGTCTACTTTTCCAAAATTTAACACTCCACTTATTCTGTATATCTGGTCTTCATCAAAATAATACATTTATCCTTAGGGGTTTTGTAGTATTTTTCTGAATATCAACATCAAATTTCATACTACGTGGTTTGTTACATTTTGTAATAGCACACATAGCTGCAAATTACATGTAACCATTAATTTCTGCAACTGAAAAATGTATTCCCCTAGTTAGGTTCACTTCACCAATGCCATCCATCGTATCGAAGTTTCGAGTTGCCCATTTTTTCACAAGTGTAAACATTGTAAAAAGGAAGTATTGTAAAGGAATATGCAACAAGAAATACCAAAATGATATGCAAAACATGGAATGAATAGTACTATTTTTCATACACAAAGAATATCATCCTACTATTTTTCTTTAGAGATTGTATATTTTTGAAACTCAAATGAAGAATTATGGGTGATTAATCCCCACTTTCTGTCAAGGAGACATCGATGTGCTATTTATACTAACCCAAAACATGAATTTTGAAAAGAAGAACCAAAATAGGATCCAAAACACCCCTACTAAGGAGCAAGGCTATGTAAAAAATCCATTCAACAACTCTGATATATTCCACTTAATTAAAAAGAAGATAATAAATACTACCCTTGAAGAAATTAACTCCTTCATCACCCTCACTAACCCCAAAGGCCATACCACTACAAATGAATATATGACCAATTTTGTAAGTTGAGAGAAAAAATAGAAAAGAGAAATAAATGCCCCCATAATATTCTCATGTTTCATACAATTGAGTAGAAACTGAATATAATTGATTGCATGATAAAATATGAGTAAATAAATAATATCCATTCCCCTAATGTGTCTAAAACGAGAAGTGAAACTAAGTACCATGGAGAAAGAGAGAATGAAACATTTCATGCCCTATGAGTATTTGTGAAATTGATTGAATATAAGTATAAAACGATATGAAAATGTTGTAAATGTGATGAAAAATATGATGATGTTGAAAAAATAGGAGAAAATACTACTAGGAAAAATAATATGATAGGGTCAAAACCATCGATACGGTCATGACCAGGCTGTACATTTTTAACCTTTGATAAATTTTGTCGATTTTCTATATTTCAATCTAATTTTAAGTTTTTTTTTTTCCTTTATTAGCATGTCTATGGTCAACAAGATGTTTATACCTAAAGGAAATGTACAATAAATGTTTGAATGTTTTCTCCCGATTTTGAGGCATGTATGATGAATAATTTTAGCATACATATTAAAAGGAAATATGTATATCGATATTTAAGATGTTGATAAACTATGGATATCCTCAGAGAATCTGATGTGGTGGCCAACAAGATGAAATTTTACCTGCTAAAGTGGATGTGCATTTTAGAAACCATGATGCAAAAAAATAGCAACAGGAACAAGGAGTCTGATATCAAGAATAGTGTTGATTCAAAAAGTGACAATAACAACAATTGAAGAGCATATGTTAGTATGAAAAAAGTGCATACAATGTTGAAAGAAGTACAAACATGATAAAAAAATATCACAAAAAAGGAAAAACTACCTAAAAACATGGGACACCTATTGATTCACAAGACAATCTAAGATCATGAGCCAACAAACAAGAGATACACAAGGTATTTTTCTGCAAACACACAACACCCACTATGCCATACAAAAATTGAGGCCCTTAGGCCACAATCAGATCTAAAAACTATCATACATATATATACATGACAAGAAGACACGTATGAAAAGTATATGATGTAGGATATATGAACTATAGCAGTGATTATAAAAACTACACAATACGCATGTGTTAGTCCTATTTTTCATAAAAATAGAAAATATACAAGATATATCTCTAGTCAAGAGTAATGGGAAAAGAAAGGAACTATAATGGAAATATAACACCTAGATGTAGTATGAGAAACAAATATGCCCTCATAGATTAGCATTATGTGTAAAGTTAAGGCCAAAACCTATTATATATTTAAAATTCAATAAATTGAAATTGAAATCAAGATACATTAAATAAAATGAACGAGGTCATAAATATAATAGATCTTGCGAAGACGGATATGAAGCAACCAAAATATATCTATACTATAAATGAGACAAAACACACTAGAATTATAAATTTTCATATCTAATAAAGAAACTATATGCAATTAGATCCCAAATGAGAGACACAACAAAAAATAATATAATACAATGAATATAGATACTCAAGCCCATATTAGACCCCAAATGAGAGACGTTACATTAAAATAATATAGTAGAAGCCAATATTCAGTGAACGAGTCAAAAATATTTGTATCACCTGTCATATGCTTAATGACACCTAAGTCAATCAACCAAACATTATGCGAAGATTAATTTTTGGGAGACTAGTACAACATTCTGATGTGTGCCATAATTTGCTATCTCTTGTAATTTTTCCTTTGAGTCATCATCTTATTAAGTCCTTATATGTCGTTTATGCTTCCTATGATGAGGATGGCATTTGGATTTCTATGAATCAATGTAACAAAATGTGCTTTCATTGCAATATTTTACTTTATTCTAGCCATTATACTAACAACTATGACTGTCACACACATATTTTGTGCAAATTTGACACTGTCAATATGATTTCTAAGACTTTTGTTTTTGTGGTTTATTTTTTGGTCTACTTCCAAAAAACAATTCTTGTTGTCCATTTCGAGAATTCTTACTCTTATGTTATCTCAAGATTAGTTCCTTGTCTTCAAAATCCTCATGAATTTTCTAGATGAATTCTTGATTTTGGAGCATATTTTCCGATTCTTCAAATAACACCACTTTTTTATGATGTTCAATATCATGAAAAACATCCAGAACTGGGAAGGAATATCTCTCAAAGTGATCAGGATCAAAAAAATTTCCTTCACCTTTTCGTCAAGCACCAAAATATCTCCTTGTAGTTCTACTATATGATGTAATAAATCCTCTACTTTGTCACCATATTTCATAATAATTGTATTTTAAATCTTGGTATAAAGATGGTGGGTATTCATCTAGTTATTGGCTT
Organism: Taxus chinensis; assembly: GCA_019776745.2. Lineage (NCBI taxonomy): Eukaryota > Viridiplantae > Streptophyta > Pinopsida > Cupressales > Taxaceae > Taxus > Taxus chinensis. The sequence continues at coordinate 742,895,316 of CM034147.1, read as the reverse complement.
CGTAGATAGTTGATAGAGAATCTCAACACGCATTTGTTATCACTGCATCTCATACATGTGGTTAAACCTCATCGAAGATGCCGAGAGTTATCAAAATCAATGCTTTTGTATCATCTTTTTCATCTTTTTTTCTTTCATCAGTGTCAGTTGAATGCATCACATTTTACTTACAATTTCCTATAGTTCTTCAAAATTTAGTTTCTACACTTATTCATTTTATAGGTAGAATATTCTAGTCCTTTAAGAAACTGATCATCAAAACACAACAAATTTGAAGAAGACATGATGCAAGAACTAATTTTTTTTATTGTATTTAGAATTAAAAATACTTAAATATGAAAAATTTAAAGAAAGTGATCTCGGTATACTCGTGCAGTAAGATGAGGATAGTCATGGTGGCAATCTACCTCACATTCATTATCTACATTATATCCTTTTTCAAGTTTGGAAAACATCTTCTCTGCCTCGCATTGGATGTTGAATAAGAACTAATCAAGTAGTTCTTAACGCAATATATCCTCTAATCACAAGTTTATAATTTTATGGATACGTCTAAAAAACATAAACTAGAAACCGACATTATTTGGGACTTGATTTTGGTTTGTCAAAGGTTCCACATCTCTAGGATTTCTTGCAACAATGTAAGTATTTGATGGAAATAAAAAGATGTGCTCATGGGAATTGGGCTTCAATTCACCATAGATCCTCCACGCTTCATTGCTCCACACTTATTCAAACACAATTGGGACACTTGGCTTCCAAAATAGGTCTCTTACATTATACTCATTTAGTTTGGCTATACCACGAATGAGAGAAGAGAAAGACAATAGCAGGTGAATAATCCTCCACATTCCTTGTTCTACCTCCAAACAACAACATTTCTATTATTGGATATTACCCTATTTGAACATGTGTATGCGAGTTTGCTGATGGATTTTGGACGTTGCCTTAGATTTTTTAATGATTTCATGCCAAATGCGAATGATGGGAGAGTATTCTTCCATGCCCTCACATTTAGCTTATGGATTACACACTCATAAATGATGATCACTTTAGGTTTCTATCCAAAAATTACATGTTCCTCATCCATGGCGGTATAATGAAATCTTTTTCTTCAACCTTTCCACAAATTCTACATGCCTCTTTTTTGGTCTATGTCATATTTTCTCCATGTCTTCCTATAGGTTCGTGCTATGTTTTCAAATCATATCTAGTAAAGAAACCAATGTTTGTAAACACTAAAAGAAACAATGCTAAAGGAAAAAAATAGGTCAACAAATTTACATTGGTTTACTATCAGGTTTGAACCACCTCTACCACATATTTCCTCCAGGGAGGTCACTTCCAAATTCAGGTCTAAGAAATATCTACTGTAATATTTCGGTATACCCTCCAAGTCACCCAAGACATATACTTTTATACCAATGTTTTCCTATGCAGATAATACTAAAAAATATTCAATGATATTGCAAATGGAAAACATGTATGTGTGTCTATATATATATATATATTTCATAGCCGAACATCAAGACCGCATGATAAAGGGAGGTGAAAATTTAAAATATAACCAATGTGCCGAAACATAAATGACTACCTAATTAAAACTAACTTATTAACTAATTTTAAAAAATGAATACAGTGATGGTGAGAATTCAAATGACTACAATGATGGTGAAATTGACTACAGTGGCCACTACAAATCCATTGAAAATGGCATCTCTGATTGCTTCTGATAGCAGATTCAATAGATTTGATGGAGTATTTTATGTTAGGTCTGAGTCATACCTTGTTGAACAGGTCTCCCAAATTGAACCGTTGGAGAAAAAGGAAGTTAGTCCCTTTTTATTGGGACCTCTCACATCTTAGGGGAAGGGTGTTTTAAAAAAAGGTTTCATTTGAGAATTTCAAGGATTTAATGATAGAATCTTTACTCAATGATCTCGAATGGAAACATAGTGAGATGAATGAAATGAAAATACAAGTGGGAACTACAACTAATTTTATCGGTGCAACCAAGGATGTGAGTCCCCTCTCGATCAATGATAAAATTTTGTATTTACAAAGTCTCTGGAAAAGGTGGACATCATCGCTTCGAATGAGGGAGATGATGGATGGACATGCATTAAAAAGAAAATGTTACATACAGTTCATCCCGAATATCTAGCCAACCATCAAGTTAGGAATAATTTTTTAGTTTTGTTTTAAAGATTTAATAGCATAGAGCAGTTTCTAGGACATTTCCTTTCCGGTTCAAAATTTATTTTAGAAAAAATCATAACGGATGGTTTAATTTATTGTTATTTAACATTTACCTAAGTTTCCACTAGGATAGAACAATTTAAGCATTTTTCTACATCCATACAAAGCCAAATTTACCTAATGATAACAACAATAATGAATTTTCAATTAAATAGGACATATGTAAATTTTTACTTAAATTTTATCATTTCTTAATTACTATAATATAGAGAAAACATCAATGGGTAGGCAAAATAAAATTCATTCAAAGGGAATGTTTCGTAAACTTATTGAAATACTAGATAATTATTATTTTATCACATGGATGGGATAAAAAAATGTTCTGTTGATACCTTCCTTAAGAGTTCAAGAGGTCAATGCACATTTTTCTATAGGGAAAGGTATAGCCTAATGCTTCTCAATCCAAAACCTATGATAACCTTAACTCAACAATTTTTTTTTGCGATAATGACCTAGTAGGTCAAAAGAGATGTATATTAATATACTTCTTAACTAGAGGTTGAATTCTATTTCTAAATTTTTTTCCATCCTATTGAATGGTGAAACAAACGGGGGCAAGTTTCTAAGTGTACCCTTAAAAAACATAGCTTTCGTAACAACTCCAAATTTACATTTGCTAATTAGGGTTTATACTGATATCAAATGACATCTTCACCCAAGGTATTTGTAAGGAATCAACAATCATTATTCTTAGTCCTTACCGTAAGGGGTTAGATCAATTATCTTATAGTAAATTATTTATATTTTCCAATGTGAAGGATATCTTCATAAGAGTCTTCGTATATTTAAGTATCCAAAGGCATACTAAAGTTGTGAGACCATTGTAATCTTTGATTATTCACATTTCTTTCTCACCTAGCACTCAGGAATGTCAACACAATTCCCACGTTATGTAAAAATGACCAATAATTTAGAGTGCAATCCATATTATATTAATATCACATAACTAAGATTAATACACATTACTTATTCTATTTGAAACAATAACTTACAATTATCTCAATTTTAGATTTTAAGGGGTAATTATAATGACAACACTGTTGGTTAAACCAAGGCAATTTCAAATATGTATTCAACGAGTTTTTCCATTTACTTATAATTTGACGATTTTATTGTTGTTTATAAGGTATAAGTACACAATTTTCCTTATCGATTTATATATATTGTTTGGATTATGAAACATTGCATTTTCCATTAATACACCAAATTACTAGTAATTTCATGGCAATACTATCATTGTACACCATCTCACCCAAGCAAGAAAGAAATCGACACTAATTTAATCTATTTTATGTTTACAAAGGGTGAGAGAATGAGAGATTATTATTATTATTATTATTATTTCATAATCATTTTTCTTCTAGATCCACAAGATTAGATTAGAAAGATAGGATGATTCCATGATTTCTACAGATAAGTATTAGTGTTATAAAAATTATTATCTATGGACATTTAATCGATTCAAGGATGTATATAATCACAAGTGTACTTACTAAGGTGAAATGCTTTGATCTAGTAGCATTGCAACAAAACTTAGTAAGTGTTAATAGTATGGAAATAGGCTTATCAAGCTCAAGAAGGGTTAAAAATAACTAGAACATTACTTGAGTGAATCCCATAAGTTATGTTGAGAGATTTGATTAGGATTTTAAGTTGTATAAACTAGATTCGGTTTCCAATAGCTCAAGGGATACTTAGTTTACTCAGAAGAATATGAAATATCAGTTCGTATAAGGCCATCGTATAAAAAGAGACACTAATAATCATTTCCCCTTATCATACATTTATTGGTGACAAGTCGATGAGGTGACATTAGAAAACATTTTAATCCAAGTATGCTTATTTGGGATATACATTTTCAAAAGGATAAGTAAGGTTATAAGGTTGTTTGGTAAATTTCCTTGTAAAAAGGGTTATATATTTTAGATTAGTAACATAAACATGAGGCTATAAATTATTCTAATTAATAATAATGAAATTTCAAGATGTGTTAGACCATTTTATCTTGTTAAGTATGTCTATACAAGGTACAATTTTTTTATTTCACGCCCATATCAGAAGATTTTTGTTAGGTTTAAACATGGCGTACTTAAAATTGCTAGAGATATTCCCACAAAACATTGGATCACTCAAAGAGGAAACCAATTAACAAAACACCTTAAACATATTTCTTGGACTAAGGTAAAAATTCTACACTCTTATATCAAACTACTACTTATTTCAAAAACAACCAACTTAACTTTTTACGATGTCCAAAATGACCAAGCTAAACCAATGCGTTTAGCATTAAAGAATACCTCTTACCATATAATTTTTTTGGGTCATAAAATTCAACGAAATAATACATCATGATAATCATATTATAAAAGCTTGCACCCTCCAAGGGTGTCCTAAGATGTCAAATGGATTAAAAAAACCGAGTTCTTCTGTTCTATGATCTAGCCAAAATTACTACAAAAAGGGCCTACCAAAGAACTACGGAATACCAAAATGATAAAAAAACACATCCAACCAATTCTCCATTATATATGGATTCAAATAAGTCACACATCACCTAAAAATAGCGAGTATCGAAATGGAGGCACATTCTTTGGGCCAACTATTAAGGTTTTGTTATTAAATTTCAACATATTTTTTTAGTGAAATTGGCAAAAAAAATGGGTTTCGAAAATAGGAATTCCAAACTTAAAAACTTGTTCTATTAACTCCCATATACTCTCCTATATATATAGAATACGATGCAACTTACAGATTATAATCTTGATAACCAAAACTCTAGTTATGACCTCATTTCCATAGCAAATTAATGTGATTGACTAGTTTTTGTTTGTGCCAGATCGACTAGATGCCTCCTCAACATACTTGAAAAATTCACTCCCCATTCTATTTTCTCAAAATTGATTGTTTGAACTAATTTACATGTATAAATGCTAAAGTTAAGAATTCATAAGTTTTAATTTCCTACTAAAGCTCCCTAAACTATAGGTAAAAATCAAAACAAATTTTCTTAGATTTCAGATGTCGTCCCATGTAGAAATGTGATAAATTGCACTCAAATTGATTTAAAATAAATGATCAAATGATCTTATAATTTGGGTTTAATTTTTTTTATTACTTCACATGCCACTAGAGGACATGATCCACCTAAATAATTTTTTTTTGTGGGAGTCACAGAGCCATTTTTCACACTAATTTTGAATGACTTATTTCTAACATTTACAAGGTGCTTTAACATGGATAATTTCAATAAAAATTGCATTCCAATCAACCCCAATTGTTTCATTTCTCAACATATTCCTACCTAATCTGGAATTTGATGGAAAATCACATACTGTGAGTGGTAACACCACTCTCAAGTGAGTGTTTTAGATGTGTGACAAACATCTTCTTGTTATGGCATTCGGGACAACATAGAAAGGAAGTGAAAATTTTATCAGAAATGTTTTCATCAAATGGGAAAAAAAATAAAACCAGACTTATAAATATATTACACAACCTTACCCATTGCGTCTGGTGTTAGTACCCAAGCTTTGATACTAAATGTAATGCTTAAATTAAACAACACTAAATTCCACCTTAAGACTATTTAAAATTCGGTCTATTTTTTGTAACATATATTAACTTCTATTTTTTAGAGACTGCTTATTTCATGTAATAGATTTTATCACAGTCCATGAATATTTAAACATTACCAAAAATTTAATCAATTCATTAAAAGAATAACTCTTATTTTTTAGGTTTAATTTATACTTGTTTAATTCCCCACAAATTTTGTCAGGTTAAAATTCAACCTTAGTCAAAAATAAAATTATTTAATTTAAATGTCAATTAAATCTCATTTCACAAGTTAAATTAAAGTTACATACTAGCAAAGGTCTCTAATAATTCTAAGGTGTATATTAAATTTACTCCTTCAATACTAAAAAGGACACTCTAAATAAATATCCCATAAACAATTAAGTTACACCCAATTAATTTAAAAAAAGCACTATACTTATATTCACATAACCTAAGTAGGGAACTTTATTTTAAGTTTACCCCTAGACACCCACTTTAATTTTAATTATCTCTCTATCTCTTTTTGATTTCCCACTTAAATAATTTACTCCCATGAAAGTTTGTAGGGTCGAATTTAGGCCTTTTGATTGTTTTAATCCTAGCCCTAGATTTTAGGTTACATCGAAAAGGCATAAAAATATTTATGGGAGTTTATAACTTGTGTTTTTTGGTTTATTCTCACAATCATTTGAACATGTTTTCTATACAGGAAGAAGATAGAGAAGAAATGGAGCCTTGGAATCCATTGATACTTCTTTCCAACTAGCAGTAGATCTCTGATTTTTTTTTTTGTTCCTATATTCCCCCCATTTCATTGTTTACAGGTGTGTGGAGATTCCTTAAGATTTATAGGTTGGCGAAAGATTTCAAGCATACACAAGTAATTAAGGCTTGTTTATTAGGACTTTCATGTATTTTTATTTAGAAGGAGTGGAGGAATTATAACTTGTGGATGCTACAAGTTATAGCGGTTTTAACCAGTTTAACAATTTAAGATTATTTCTTCTTCCATGCTCACAATATGAAATATATGAGATCAAAGTATGATTTTTTTTCTACAAAAATTAATATGTTTTCCTTCACAATTTCCTTTAGAGTTTTGACATTTATTTAGGGGCTAAGAGTCGATGGCGACATATGGGTTTTATGTGTATTTTAGGCTATGTATATGTGGGTGATGTACATGTAATAAGCGCATTATGCATTTAAAATCATGATTTTTCTATCGGTATAGCCACTGCCAAAATGCTGAAATAACAATAAAGGGCTGGGGGAGGAGGGTCACGACCCCTTCACCCAAAACCATCCCTACTCTGCACACTAGGTTACATGGTTTAAAACCCTATTACAAAGGAACATACACTTGGGGTGAGTAAACCTATATAAATATAAAAAATATAATCATGTACAGTAATGAACATATATATAGATATGTTTTAATCAAACTTTGCTTACAATTAATGGGATTTTAAAAAATGAAATTAATTGTCTTTGATTCAATTAAAACTCCATTTCTTCTTTTATATGTGTAAATATTTAAAACTAGATTATAACTTCATCTCCTCTTGTATATTAGCAAAATATGTATTCCATTTTTAAATTCTCCAATGTCAAAACTTGAGATATGATTAAGAATAATTAAATCATATACATCCTATTAACAGATAAAACAAGATATGTTTTCCCTAGCTGAGATTAGGATTAATAACTTCTTGCAATAAGTGTATCACAAATTTTGGTGGAATCTCTAAATAAAGTTTGTTATATTGAAATCCATTGATGTTTTAAAAAATTAAAGGATATTCAAACAAGCATTAGAGATAGATTGACTAAAAAAAATCCCTTTTCTTTTATCCATAAAAAAGCTCATTATACACAACTATCCATTCTCCATATATATTTTGCAATTCATACATGCTCAATGATATGAAATTAAATTAGGTAAAGAATATTTTGCAAGTTACGTAAGGAATTTTTTTCATATAAAACCTCTAACTTGTAACAAGCCATTATTTATCCTTATTTCAATACTTTTATAAATAGACAATTGAGTATCTCTTTGGAGGGGTGGGTAGCAAAAATTAAATACTATTTGAAACAATTCACGAGATCCAAAAAGAAGGCCATTTTCCTTTTCAACTAGGACTATTAAATATTTCAAAATTTTTGATTAATCAATAAGATTATATGAAAAATATGACCACTTCTTTTAGTTTTACAAGAAAAGAACATTATATAAAAACAAGAAATGTATAAGCGATAATAATGGAGTTTTCAAATCCATTCCAAACCCCCTTACAATATTATTTATTTAACAAAGCTTAAAAGAAGATGATCAAACATAGCTATCTCTTCCATTTGAAAATGATTAAACCAAAATCCTAAAATAATAGTAGGGAATATTTTACATGTACATATCATGGAGGAGAAAAACAAAATGCTCTAATCATTAATGAAGCACATTGTAACAACAAGAAAAAACAAGCTCACAAAGAAAAATATTCCTTTTCCATATAGAGGATGAGTCAACACAACTCCATTCAACTACCAAAAGATGTAGTTTATCCCAAGAATAGGAATGTTTAACTATTAACAATACATCGATTTCAAAATAAATTTAAACACAAGTGAAGAAATATCCCAAAATTTGATAACCATGAAACAAGTCTTGTATCTTCTCTAATAATCTTCAAGGTGAAATTTACACGTTTTTCATTCCATAAGGTCTTGAAAACACAAGGAGATAGGCCCAGTTACCTCCCAACTGATTGGAATCATCACATGTCATCTCCAAAGGGTTGAGGACATGTTATCCTCCCTCTAACCCATTGGAGAGAGAAAAATTACAATCCTCAAGTATGAAAAATTGGGTAGGGAAGATTAACAAGCAACCAAAATCAAAATACACCACAACTTATAACACACAAAATACCAAAAAGAAGCCACGAAACACAAGGGGATAAAACTCCATGTTTTCTCTACCAATGGGGAAGAGTGGATGAGAAATCCAAAGTATTCCAAATTTTTGATCCAACCATAGGAAAAACTCAAAAAATAACTCCATAAACCATCAGTATCACTCCATGCAAATACCCCCTCTTTATTTCTCCTCCTCAGCACAAAACTCCCTCATTGGGAGGATTTTCAAATGTCATAGGGATTACTTTCCAAGCATGGGGAAGGAGGTTCAAATCATATTGAACAACCTTTCCCACCTCAAACCTTGTTAGGGGACAAAGATAAAGAATTCCAACATGGATTTCCCATCAAGCCATGTGGTAAGAGGGAAATTCCCTCCCTCTTCCCCCACACTACTCCATTATCCATCGCTACTCATGGTGGATGAAGAAAATAAAGTAAATTCATACAAGCATAACCATGTAACAAAATTCAAAAAACATAGCGACACACAACATATATTTTCTTCTTAAAATACATACAATAAAATAAAATGTGGCACAAGATTCCGATTTCAAAAATCTCTCCAAGTCTCTAAGTTATCCAGTCCAATCCAAAGCCAAAAATCCAAGCTCAACTCCCAAATTCAAAATGCAAAAATGACAAGATAAAATCACTTTTCCTCCTTCATGAGGAAGTATATGATGAGAATCAAGGAACATATCCTCCTAAATGAGACGGTGAAATGTTTCATCCCTCTCTTTTCCCAACCCAAGATTCTAAATAATTCTAAAGAGAGCCACATAATTTTTTTTAAGAACTAATCCCGCAAATTTTCCTAAGTACTAATAATTCAAACAACTTCCAACTTTGTAGAAACACACCACACAACCACTTTTGCAAAAGTGGTGACTTGTGAGAAGTTGTAGTGGCCACTTCCCTTTGAAACCTTTTTTGTTATTGATTTCGATACTGTCGAATATACTTATGGATATTATTGTAGATTTTGATTTAGCATGATGTTAGATGTTAGAGATACTGAAGTGTTGTTGATTTAGATTCATACATGATGCATGTGGATTATTAGAGACATTTTATATCGATGTTGATATATTGTTGACATGGTTATAATTCTATATTTCAGACATGTGATATTTCTTCATATTGAGTAGACCTATACAATTGAACTAATATTATGATCATATGGATATTGATGAAATGTAGAATCGATATGTTGTTAGAAATTGTAAATGATATTGTAGTTACTTAGATGATTATTTGATGCATATAAAGATGATTGTGGATTTATATTACATATTTTATCTTGGATATTTTAATGCGGCCACGAGGCCGAACGAGATATTTATGTGTTTTCTAGGTAAATTTATTCACAACAAATAATGGGGTGATTGGAAACCAACCACATTGGAATTATAGGTGAATTCAACAAGGGTCACCATGAAAACATGTGTTTGTGTGTGTGTTTTAATTATTGTTAGGGGGAAATTGTGACCAAGGGATTATGTGTTGTATATTTTTTAGTTTCCTTTATTTAATGTAGTATGTGATTTTTAGTGATGTAATTTCCTTGTTTTAATTATTTAGAATTGATGCATTTTTCCCCTTTATCTTAATGGGTTTAAGTGTCTCAATTAAAGTAAATTAATATTATTATTAACTAATTATGGATGTGACCAAAATTTTTTAGTTATTAGACTAGATGCTTCTTGGGTTTTGTGTTGTAAGATTGAGTGTTTGTGATCTTGAGTGTTGTACACTCTACCCCCTCATGAAAATTCGAATTTGGCCTTAAGGGCCAATTTTGAAGGCTTGTAGGACAAGTTAAACTTTTCCCGCAACTCTTAAATTTCTATGCCAACCCTACCTATGGGTTGGGGGGTCAAAAATAAACCCCTTTAGGTGTTTTCGGAAGATAAAAAGGTAAAATGTTTATTACACTTTCTTTCTTGTAATTAATTTTGTCCTTAAGGTGTGTGGGCTTGGATTGTGTGTGTAAGTAAAATTTCATTTCTTCAACCACTTATTAATTGTTCTTTGGAGTATGGGGTTAACTAGGGTGATGTGGAGTGTACAGGAAATGAGGTGGAATCCTACTTGGGGACACATCATCCTCCTCTCTCCCTATTCTATTTATTCAAGTTCTTTTGCTTGTTTGGGGGTTACTTCATTTCTTTGTGCTCTTACATTTTTGGGAGTTAGAGGATTTTATAATGCTTGTGGATTTTTGGGCACTTTTGGTGATTGTTTGGGCTTTAAGAAGCTTGGTATGGAAATATTGGATCTAGCTTTACCATGGAAATCTAAGAGTTATACCCTTCTAAAATAATTTCCTTTTTATATTGTGTATATGTGCATGTTTTTGAGTTTTTGGTATGCTTGTTTGGTTGCTTCGGTAGATTTCTTAAGTGCTGTGTAGGAGGGGAATATGGGGATATTATTTGTGGGGAGGGATAAGAGTTCATTTTATGTTTTGAGGGAGTTGGGTTGGGTGCCCCACCTTCGACAAGAAATTGCTTGCATTTCTTACTTGGTCTATTTTTATGAGGGAGCCATAAGAGACTTGTAGGGAGGCATAAGAGAATGTGGGAGGTGCTTGAGGGAGGCATAAGAGTGTGAAGGGGTTTTGAGATGTTTTAGTGGATGGTTTTTTAGGTGGGCACCCATTTCCCATTGGGAGGCATAAGTGACTTCCCCATAGATCTTACTCCTTTGGCGTTTGCATGTTGAAGCCTTGTGTACTTTGTTGTTTTTCCTTCTTGAGATTGTACTTGTAATGTTTGGATTTTGGTATGGTTGTAGAATCTTGTTTTTTGATGTGGAAGCTTGTTTTTTTTCCATGAGTTGAATCCATTTTTCATTGCAATGTGGTTTGGACTCGGGGGCAATGAGGAGGATGGCTTCTACTTCTCATTGGAATTCTTGGTTGGGTGGAAAGTGTTGCCTCTCCCCCCTTTTTTGTTGTGATCAAATGAAGCATGGTGGATATCTCTTGTTGGTGATGTGAAGCATGTAGCTTTCTCGGTGTCCTCATGAAATCTCTTCTTGGGAGAAAACCTTCTTGTTATTCCCACTTAGGGTGGAAGACTTGTAATATTGTATTTCCTTTTAGGTTTCATTTTTGTAAGTTTTTCCCACTTCAAGTGGAAGACATTATATGAGTATTTGTGGAAGAAACATTGTTGATTATTGGGTTTCAAATTTGAGTTGTATATTACAAAGAAAGGAAAGAAATGTATTTGTAGAGTTAGTTGTTGAGATAGAAAATAAGCTTATAAAAAAAGGGGCAAATAACTTATTCCATTGAAGTTGATTTATTTTCCACAAAATAATGGTGTTCTTATTCTAAATAAGTTATTGGAAAGTTATCAGCTCTCATTTTAAGACTTATTAAAAAAATGGGTTATAATTGTTTGTGAGAATAGTTGGTGTTGGTGCTCAAAATATTCTCACCCCAGTTTTCCTTTGAAAGATATATCAATTTCCTGCCCTTGTTGTTTTTTCCCCAAATACTTGATGAAAATTGAGTGGATGTATCTCTGATGAACATATTTGAGCCTTCTAACATTTCTAAATTCTCCATCCTTCGAGAAATTTTCATTCAGGGTCTCTGCTTTGTGCACCATTTTGAAATTGTGCCATGGAGACACGTGGACGCTTCCACTATGTCTTCCCATAATTAGTCTCTTTCAAAGGGTTTTGGGAGGTCTAGGACACATGGAGGAACCACACATGCTTGGGGACCAGCCCTTGAGTTTCATTTTAAAGAAGTGCTAGGAGGAAACGTGGAGGCCTCCGTTCACTTTGCATTTTGCTTAGACTTTTCAATGGCCAAAGAAGACTACCTCGGAGCATGACACATGGCACCTTCCACTGAGCTTCAAGAATTCAGACAAACTTTGTCGGGCTAGGACATGTGGTGAGCCCATGCTCATATAAGGTATCAAATGTTTGGGACCATCTCAAGGTGTGCCATGGTGACACGTGGCAGTTTGAAAAGTCAAAGGAGTGGAAGCAGACCATTAGAGGTAATTTTGATTTTTTTCCTCTTGTCCTCAAAAGGATTAAAATCTCCAAATGACATGTAATCCTTATAAAGTATGGGTCAAAGCTTGCTCCAATTGATGGAAGAGGTTCGGAATCTTAGGGGAAATTAGGAAAAAAAATCCTTTTGGGAGAAATGGAGTTAAAACATCAAAATGGCCCACAAACCTGACAGGAAATAGTCAATATTTTACACCGGTCAATGGTAGAAGGGCGTAGCTACGAGGAAAACTTGGAAATCTTTCCTTTTTCTAAAAAGGGAGTAAAATGGAAGAATTTTTCCATGGTTCCACTAGGGCCCACCTTAGGACACATGTCAAGCTCATTTCCCAAGGATAGAGGTGTGGAGAAAAATGAATTCTTTTTCCATTTTTCCAAAAGGTTGTAAAAAGTTAGAGGAAGCCCCTAGGTCTGATTTTAAGTTTGAATCTTCCACGTGGATGGCCAAAATTCAAAGTAAATATCAATGACAGTTGAGAGTCTGAATCTGATTTCCCCCCATTTTACTGAAAAATGTGTTAAAGTGTGAGTCTTCATGATTTCTTGGTGTTTCCTAACTGCCAAGTAGAGAGGGGAGTTCATGTTGATATCTAAGTTTGGTGGGAAGATTTGGAAGACATCGTTCACCATAAAAATAGTCTGACTATTGTGCTCGATTGAATTTACCATTTTTCTAATCTCGAGCACACAAGGAGCTAGATTTGACAGATTAGGGTGGAAGTGGTTGGAAAATTGAAGAAAGAGTGATCTACCAGAGGAAGGAATTGAATGTAGGAGATATTCGATGAGATCTACCCCCTCGAGCACCTGAAGACTTTTTGTAGATTTGATTATGAGAATCATGATCATGATCATGGCAAGCATTGGTAGAACTCAAGGTCTAGATTTTTAAGGGTAAAAGGGTCCCTATTGTAAATTTATAAAAGTCACAGATGTTTCGTGCAAGGGTTGGACTGTGAGGGGTCAGGACTGAATTTTCTAATAGAAAAAAGCTTGACAGAGCCCATCATTTTTTGAGAAGCCATCTGAGAAGCTTGTATATCTCTCTTGTATTAAATCTGATCATGTCAAGGTGCTTGCAAGTGTAAAACCATTGACAAGCTCTGAGACTATTCTAGAAACTTTCCCCTGCTGATAGATTTAATCAAATTCAAGTTATTCTATGTTTTCTTGAGAAAAATGTGTTTGTTTTATTTCTGAATGTATGTGAGTAGTTTTTCTTGTTTTTATTACAATCTTGTATTAAATCTGATTCAATCACATAGGCCTTAATCCTTATGACAGTTTAGTGGCATCTGCAATTCCATTTCTCAGAAGAGATTTCATCTGGGATTGGAATAAATGATTTAAAATCACTTTCCTTTCATCTTTTGACAGATATTTTCTATAAGACTCTTTGTGTACCTTAGGCATGATTTGACTCAGATTCTAATGCTTTTTTGGGTTCTCTAACTCGACCCTTAATGATAGAATCTCAAAGATTGTGTGAAAGAGTGCTAATTTGGGCCTCCATTGAAGCACATATTCTAGTTAAAGAAACATTTTAGCTATTCTGTGGAATTCTATTGCTTTAACATTCCATTTTGTAATATTCCACAAGGATCTAGTGAATCGAGTTCATCTTGCCCCACCTCCCACCAAAAATTCATTTAAAACAACGAGTCCTACCCAAACTAGCCCTGTTTTTCCTATGTGTGCACAAATGCATAATTTCCATTACCAAAGCATGCAGAAACAACTAGGATTTCAAATTTCATTAGTAGCCTAAACCTTGCTGAGAAAATATCTCCACTATCTGGAGTGACAAATATTGAGAGTTAGATTTTTTTCCATTGATCATATTTTCTCCAAGGTCTCTCTAACATCTCCATTAGGAAGGATATCTCCATGTCCTCCATAAACAATATGCTACAAAATGGTCATCTTACCCTGGTTGAAAGGAACAACCTAAAATAGTGAGGATAAATCAAATCCTATTGAGGGTGGTATCCATTTCTCCACATTTTAGTGAAAGAGGGCTAGTTAGATCTCATCCCTAGATACAAAATGACTCACCATGATCTGATTTTTATCTAAGTTTCCTGTCAAACCAATGATGTTGCTTAGACTTTGAGCAAGAATCAATTTGGATACCAATACCTAAGTGGCGCCATTGTCATGGACCTAGTGTATCATAGTTCATATTTAAGACTTGGTAAAACACTTCTTGTATGCTCCAAATCCTGTGTGCATCTCTTTCAATGTTCACATCTACTGCACTAGCTTTAATTTGATAAATTTGGGTAAAGAAAAGTTTAGAATATTTCCATTTCCATTTTATAGCATTGATAAACATTTGACAGATCATACTTATTGCATTTACACAACTAGGGTGGAAATCCTTAGTGGTGAACTACCTTGTTGATCTGATTTTTAATGAGTAACAGTGTCTTAAAACTTTGTCAAAGTCATATTTGCTACTAATATTGGAAAAGATGGAAAGAAGACAGGTATTTATTTGCTATGGATCCTACTAGGACATTGTGTCCAGAGCTAGGAAAAGCAAAATAAGAAGGAAGAAAATCCTAGAGAGTTGTGGGAGAACAACAGATAGAGAATAGGGATCTCCATTGATGAAATTGATCAGCCTATCATTGAAGACTGTCCATTCAAGTGACTATAAATCAGGAAACCTATTTTTTGAATTGAATTCTCTAGCTAGAGAAGGGCCTTCATTTGATTTTGAATAGTTTTCTTCACATTGTGAGCACATATCTTTTCCGAGGTTTATAAGAATTTCCAAGAGACAAGGCCTTTTGGGGGATCTCCATTTTGAAAATTTTACTCCTGTGTTCCAAGGACCCTCATGCCCCTTATCAATTTGTCAACCCTCTAGGGTCACCTTCTTGAATCAACATGGCCCAGCCCCCACCCAGACCCGCTTTTGTTGTAAACACCTTTGGACGTATAAATTTTGTGGGAATAGATGGATATCCAAATGCAGTGCCTCAAGATGTAAGGAATATAATGCCAAAGTTCCAAGGAAATAATGGTATAACTAGTGATCAACATCTAAATCTTTTTATCAATATGATGGAAGATTTTGAGATTGAACATGAAGATGTATGTATCAAGCTGTTCATCCATACCTTGGAAGAAGATGTTAGGGACTGGTATAAATCATTTCCAGATAACTCTATTGATTCTTAGACTGAGATGAGCAATGCATTTATATTGTAGTATGGTGATAGAACTAACCCTAGGTTTCTCTTAATAGAATTTGAAAACATAAAAAAGAATCCTAATGAGTCAGTACATAACTTCAACACAAGGTTTAATAAGACCTTGACAATATTTCCTGTTAGGATAAGGCCATGTGATGAATCATGCTTGATCAAATATTCAGATGTATTTTATAAAAAGGTTGTTTACTACTTGAGGGAAAAACACCCTACTAATTTGAGGCAGGCCTTCACTATGGCTTTGAAAATTGAAAACAATATCAAGATAATTAGAAAGCCTTCAAAATGAGATGGTGTAAAGCTGGTTAACCCAGAAAAACCCCAAACAAGCAAGGCTACAAATTTGGAAGAAGTTGTGAAGACTTTGACACGGGCTATCAAAGAAATTTCCTACAAACTAGCCCAGGCTAAGAAGGTAATTGGGCAGAGGTCACAAGGTTAACACAAGCAGCAAGGCCAAGATATGTTCACAAATCACCAAATATTTGATGACAAAGGCAAGGGACCTATTGGATTTGGAAATAGACTGTCCCAAGCTTAGGATAACAGAATGGTACCTGATCCTTTGGCTGTTAGATTTACTGTGGTGGAGGATACAAATGTCATTTATTATTGTGATAGATGTTTCATGCCTTATGCTCCTTGTGAAGAAGATCAGAAAGAGGAAGAATAATCTGATGACAATGATGATGATGTCTGCATGATGGGTTATTTCATAAGCTTACAATAAGGGGAAACTTCAACTGAGGTGATAAGTTCCCAGAATGCTACCACTTTTTAGGACTACATTCATAGGGTACCTATTCTTCCACCCTCTCATACTTTAGAAGTAAATACTATACAAGATTTTGAATTGCTCAATAATGAATTTGAATACTTAAAAGGATTTAATGATAAATAAGTATGACATAGGAATATTCTTGTAGGAAGATAGGTAATTACTGATGAGTGTTGTGGTTTCTCAAGAGAAGGAATATAACACAAGAAGTAATGTCTTAAAAGGGGCAGGGCCTCAAGCCAAGCCTAAATCTCCCTTAATTTCAAAAATTCTTAAAGAGGCTCCTAATAAAGAGGCATCTTCCAAAATTCCTATAGTTCTAAACAAAAATCATACCCCTCCTCATGCCCAAGTTGTCAAAAATCCTATACCACCTAATGAGTGTGTTGACTTTCTTTCCAATACTGCCTTGCTAAGGAATGCCCCATATGATATTTCCCACGTTTTAAGTCAAAAAAAAGTCTTTGTTCCAATCGTTGAGTTTCTTAGGACTCCTGAGCACAAAAAGAGAGCATTTGAATACTTGGGATTGAAAGAAGAGAAGAATGCCCTAGGAAGAAATGTAAATATTTTGGAGACTCCTCCAATCATTCAAGAATTAGAGACACCACCAGCATGGGAGGAGCTAGATGAACTACCCAAGCTCTATTTGGGGACATTTTTGGTGGTCTCTCAGATGAATGTGGATCCATTCTTCACCACTTTGATCATTAAGGACAGACTGCTGCATAACTGCATGTTTGACTCAGGGGCATCATGCAATGTCACGCCTTTGGAAGTCATGAATGAGATAAACATCAAAGTGATAGTAGCATATGGGAAGTGAACTGCCATGGATTACAGAGAAGTACCAGTAGTGGGATGTGTGAATGGTTTGGTGGTCTAACTTACAGCTTACCTAGGTAAGAATTTAAAACTTGATGTTGTCATCGTTGACTACCCAGCCAAGTGGGGCATGCTACTGTCAAGAAAATGGGATGCTAATGTTAGTGGTAGTGTCTAAATGGATATGTAATATGCCACCATTCTAATTGAATGCATCATTGTCATATTGTATGGAGAAAATTAAATGTTGCATCTTATTGAGGTCCCAAATAATGCATCCTATGAAGTATTGTACACAAATGTTGATGCTGACAACTTTGTAGGATTTGCTGATGGAAAGGAGCTCAAGATTGAGGAATGCAGGTGTCTTGAAAAATTGGGCTCTCCTTGTAATATATTGTTTGATGGAGCTTGCTCCAAATTTGGGAATGGTGTTGGTGTTGTTCTACTTTCTCCTGGTCTAGAAAAATTTGTTTTTTCCTTCAAACTCAATTTTGAGTTCACTTACAACATTGTTGAGTATGAGAAACTATTGTTGGGTTTAAGAATTTCTTAGAAATATGGTGTCAAGGACATCATTTTCAAAGGATACTCATAATTAATTGTTAAACAAGTCAGAAATATGTATGCCACAAGAATCAACGAATGAAACAACACAATCATGTAGTTTGGGATTTCATTGAGATGTTTGATTCATTCAACATTGTGCACCATGATAGGAAATTAAATGACTTGGTAGAAAAGATTACAGTGTTGGGGTATCAATTTGACAATTGTACAATGTCCCCATATTTTGAATATGATGTTGAGGTATTGCCAAGACCTTATGTCCCTGACAACATCAAACACTAGCAGGTATTTTATGATGATGCTCAAATAAGTAGATTTTTGCAGAACAAGGGAGATTTTTCTGATAAATGCATTGATTTAGAGCCAATGGTATATACAACTGGAGGAAAATAAACCTTATTTGGCAAGGGCGCCATCCAGTTAAAGACTAATACCATTCCTAGAGGGTTGGCTACTCTTGAGTCTAATTTTGATAATGTTGATTGCATTGTTAACAGATGCATAGTATCCTCAAGGGATGATGAGGATCATGATCTTGGTACAAAGGAGAAGCCAAGGAAAATTTGGTTAGGTAGGAATATCAGTAAGGAGGATAATCATTCATACATCCATTTGTTGAAAAAGTACCAGGATTGCATGGCTTGGACCTATTCTAAACTAAAAGCATACAGAGAGGATATGTTTTAACATGAGATCCCCTTGGAGTCTAATGTAAAGCCATTCAGGTAGATTTAGAGGCCCATCAACCCACTCTTATCCCTCAAAATGAAATAATAACTGAAGAAGTTAAGAGGTGGAGGGATTATTCAACCCACAAGGTATTGTTCTTGGGTTGCAAACCTAGTACCAGTCAGAAAGAAAAATGGTGATATCAGGCTGGGTGTAAATTTCAGAAATCTAAACAGAGCATCTATGAAGGATAATTATCCTTTACAAAATATGGAAAACATGTTGTAGTTAGTGATTGGTTTTAATTTGCTTTCCACCTTCGATGGTTTCTCTGGTTATAAAAAAGTTTTGGTGAAGGAATCAGAAAGGATCAAGAAAACCTCTACTACTCCTTGGGGGACCTATGTTTATGTTAGGATTCCCTTTTGTCTGATGAATGCTGGAGCCACCTTTCAAAGATAAATGGATGTTACTTTTGCTGGTTACATCAAAGATTTTATTGCAGTTTATCAAGATGATGTAACTATATTTTCTAGGAAGAGAAGTGATCACCTGCTGCATTTGGAGAAGATGCTGATAAGATGTAGAGAATATGGTATTATCACTCAATCAAAAGAAGTGTCATTTTGGAGTGTAGAGGGAAAAGTTTCTTGGTCACATAGTGTCACAAGAAAGGGTGATGATTGATCCAGAAATATTAGAGACCATCAGCAAGGTCCTAATCCCAAGGACAAAGAAGGGAATTTAGTCCTTCTTTGGGTAAATAAATTTCATTAGAAGATTCATATCAAAATTTGCTGAGTTGACCTTTCCAATCAATTCCATGCTGAAGAAAGGCCAGGTCATCAAATGGGAGGAGGTTTCCATCCAAGATAATAGTGGGATTAAAGAGGCACTAAAGCATGTACCTACTCTAGCATCCCCAGATTATGAGAAACCCTTTCAACTGTTCTCTTTTGCTTCAGAGAACACTATTACCTCTGTCCTGCTACAAAAGGATGATGAAGGGGATGAGAGGCCAATTTCCTTTGTCAATAAGTAATTACAGGGGGTTGAGCTAAAGTACACTATTATGGAGAAGCATGCATTTTCCTTAGTAAAAGGAACAAAGGTTTTCAGGCTTTATAGTCTAAGTTCTAAAATTGTTGCTTATGTTCTCCACACCATGGTGAAAGAAATCTTGTCAGAGATGGAATTTTTAAGAAAGAGGTGTAGGTGGGTGAAAAATTTGCAAGAATATGACATGGATATCCAAACCAAGAAGTTGGTGAGAGGTTTGAGCCTGGAAGAGCTTAAGGCTTAGAGAAACTTGCAAACTATTGAGGTAAATGAGGTAGAAGAAGGTAGGGTAGATTTTTTTCAAACATTGATGAATTCTGAGTGGTATAAAGATGTAATTTTTTATCTTAAAAATCTGAACTACCCTTAGTATTTGAGTAAGAACCAGAAAAGAGCCCTTAAATTGGCTTCCATGAAATATGTCATCACTAATTATGGGTTAGCTTGGAAAAACCTAGAGGAGGTCCTCTTAAGGTGCATTACTGAAGAAGAAGCCCCCAATATATTTGCTGATCTCCATGGAGGAGTTTGTGGGGGGAATTTTATTGTAAGAGTCACAACACACAAGATCCCAAGGGCTAGTTATTGGTGGCCAACTCTCTTCAAGGATACAACCTTTTTGGTTAGAAGATGTGAAATTTTTCAGCACTTCTCTGGAATACTGAAAGCTTTAGGCTCCCTTCCTTTCCATCCTGTATCAATTGAAGCTCCATTCAAGTAATGGGGAATGGATTTCATTGGTGAGATTTCAGACCCTTCAAGTGATAGCCACAAATGGATTCTTGTAGCAACTTATTATTTTACTAAATGGGTGGACGAAATCCCCACTAAGAAGGAAAAACACCAAGTTGTCATGGACTTTGTGCTGAACAACATCATCTACGGGTTTGGGGTGCCATTCAAGATTGATGCTGACAATACCATGAGATTTAGAGCTAAACCTTTGGTGGCAATGTGTAAAGAATATGACATCAACCTAACATATGCCTCTACTTACAATCCCCTAGGAAATGGACAGGATGAGCCCAATAATAAAAATTTGTTGAAGATTATGAGAAGAACATTGGAGTAGAAAAAGAGAAAGTGGGGTGAAAAGATGAAGTTTGTTGTTTGGGCAAATAGGATCACTATTAAGAGGGTCATTGGGAAGAGTCCATTTGATTTGGTATATTCGACTCAGGCCCTACTACCTCTTCATATGGAATTGTCTTCATATCAGTTTATGCAATAGCGTGAAGATCAAGAGGTAGGTCCTTATAATTCCTACATTAACCAAATTGTTGAGCTTGATGAAGAGAGGAGGGCATCCCACCAAAGGCATGTAAAGTTCAAAAAAAGGCTTAAGAAGTTATTTGACAAGAAGGTCACTCCAAGAGCTTTCAATGTTGGAGAACTTGTGTTGCTATGGGATAATAGGCATGAGGATAAGGGCAAGCATGGCAAATTTGACTCACTATAGATGGGCCCTTACTCCATTGATATCAGGATTGGTGAACATAACCTTTTTCTTAAAGGATTTGGATGGTGAATTGCACCAGTTTCCTATTAATGGCAATAATTTGAAGCATTTCTTGGATTGATTCCCCAGGATCAAGAAAATCTTCTATACAATGTATAGTTTGTTGTGTGTTTCCTGTCTTTTTCTGCTTTCGCTTGCTTTGGTCCTTAGTGACATGTTTTTTCTGGTTTCTTTGTTTGTTTTTGAATATGGCTCTATTTCTCTACTCTGTATATTGAATCCGTTGCCCAATGGATATTTTTGGCACTTGGTATACTGTTGTTCTTGTAGTACTGACAAGGATTTCCCATCCCCGAGTCGGAGCTGATGTTGGTGCTCAAAATAGTCTTGCCCTAGTTTTCCTTTGAAATATCTATCGATTTGCTTCCCTTGTCATTTTTTACCTAAATACTTGATGAAAAAATAGTGGATGTATCTATGATGAACATATTTGAGCCTTATAACATTTCTAAATTCTCTGTCCTTGGATAAATTTTCATTTTTGAGCTCGAATGATCATTTTTCTACATTTTATAGTTTGATGGGCATTTCTCGCAGTCAAATTTACATCCTTGCATCAACAGGGAATGTGGCCTCTTTTGGTTGGATGCAGCTCAGCTAGGTATTTCAAAAATTTCATGAAAAGCCCCAACTCAAAATTTTTCCACATGGAGGAATGACCCTCGTTTGAAGGTCTACTTTTTGGTTTGGCCTTGGATTAGCGCCGGGAGGACATGTGGAGGTTTATGCTGATTTTCCTTGACTTAGAAAATTTATATGCAACTAAAATAGTGTGGTGGAAAATGGGGACACGTGGTGAGCCCGCGCTCATTTAGGGTCTCCGCATTGGGCACCATTTTGAAATTTCCCCATGGAGACATGTGGAGGCTTCCACCAGGCTTCCCATACTTAGTCTTTTTGAAAGGGTTTTGGGAGGTCTGGGACACATGGAGGAACTGTGCATGTTTGGGGACTGACCCTTGAGTTTCATTTTAAAGAAGTGTCAGAAGGACACGTGGAGGCCTCTGATCACTTTGCATTTTTCTTAGACTTTTCAACGGCCAAAGGAGACTGTCTCGGAGCATGACACATGGTGCCTTCAACTGAGCTTCAAGCACTCAACCAAAATTTTCTAGGCCAAGATACATGGCAAACCCGCGCTCATACAAGGTATCAAATTTTTGGGACCGGTTCAAGGTGCGCTATGGTGACACATGGTGGTTTGAAAATTCAAACGGGTGGGTAAACAAACCATCGGAGGTAATTAAGATTTTTTACCTCTTGTCCTCAAAAGGATTAAAATCTCAAAATGACTTGCAAGCCCAGAAAAAGATGGTTCAAATCTTGCTCCAGTCAATGGCGGAGGTGCGGACTCTCAGGGGAAATTTAGAAAATTTTCCTTTTTGGAGAAATAGAGTTAAAACATCAAAATGTCCTATGGACCCAGCAGGAAATAGTCAATATTTTTCCCCAGTCAATGGTGGAAGGGCAAAGCTGCGGGTAAAACTCGGAAAATTTTCCCTTTTCCAAAAAGGGAGTAAAATGGAAAAATTTGACCACAGTTTTGCTGGGGCTCACCTTAGGACACGTATCAGGCTCATTTCCAAAGTGTAGAGGTGTGAAGAAAAATCGAAAATTTTCCATTTTTCCTAAAGGTTGTGAAAAGTCAGAGGAAGCCACCGGGTCTATTTTTAAGTTTGAATCTTCCACGTGGATGGCCAAAATTCAAAGTAAAGATCAACCACAGCTGAGAGTCTGAATTTGATTTTTCCCCCATTTTACTGAAACATGCCTGGAATTGTGAGTCTTCATGATTTCTTGGTATTTCCTACACCTTAAGCAGAGAGGGGAGTTAATGTTGATATCTGAGTTTTGTGGGAAGATATGGAAGACATATTTCACTAATAAAATGGTCTGACTATTGTGCTCGATTAGATTTTCCATTTTTCTTCTCCCAAGCATGCAAGGACCTAGATTTGATAGATTAGGGGTGGAAGTGGTTGGAAAATTGAAGAAAGAGTGATCTACCAGAGGAAGGAGTTGAATACAAAAGATATTCGATGAGATCTACCCACTTGAGCACCTGACGAATTTTTACAGATTTGATTCTGATAATTATGTTCGTGATCATGGAAAGAACTAGTAGCACTCAAGGTCTATATTTTGGAGGGGAAAAGGGTCCCTTTTGTAATAGATAAAAGCTTGATAAAGCCCATCATTTTTTAGAATCTATTTGAGAATATTGTATATCTCTTTTGTATTAAATCTTATCATGTCAATGCGGTTGCAAGTGTACAACCATTGACAAGCTCTGAGACTATTCTAGAAACTTTCCCCTGCTGATAGATTTAATGAAATTCAAGTTATTCTGTGTTGTCTTGAGAAAAATGTGTTTGTTATATTTGTGAATGTATGTGAGTAGTTTTTCTTGTTTCTATTGCAATCTTGTATTAAATTTGATTCAATCACACATGCCTCAATCCTTGTGACAGTTTAGCGGCATCTGCAATTCAACTTCTCAGAAGAGCTTTCATCTGGGATTGGAATAAATGATTTAAAATCACTTTCTTTTCATCTGTTGACAGAGATTGTTTGTAAGCCTTTGGGTTTACCTTAGGCATGATTTGACTCAGATTCTAATCCATTGTTGGGTTATCTAACTCAAGACTTTGTGATACAATCTCAAATATTATGTGAAAGAATGATATTCTGGGCCTGCATTGAAGCAAATATTATAGTTAAAGAAACATTTTAGCTATTATGTTGCATTCTGTTGGTTTAACATTCTATTTTGTAAGATTCCTCAAGGATCTGGTGAATCAAGTTCATCCTTCCCCACCTCAAACAAAAAATTCATTTAAAACAACCAATCCTACCCATACTACCCTTGTTTTTCCTGGGTGTGCACAAATGCATAATTTTGATTACCAAAGCATGCAAAAACAACCAAGATTTCAAATGTCTTTAGTAGCCTCAACCTTGCCTAGAAAATATCTCCACTATCTAGAGTGACAACTCGTGAGAGTTAGATTTTGTTGCATTGATCATATTTTCTCCAAGGTCTCCTTAACATCTCCATTAGGAAGGATATCTCCATCTCCTCCATAAACAATAGGCTACAAAATGGTCCTCTTACCCTGGTTGAAAGGAACAACCTAAAATAGTGAGGATAAATCAAATCCTCTTGAGGGTGGTATCCATTTTTCCACATTTTAGTGAAAGAGGACGAGTTAGATCTCATCCCCGGCTACAAAATGACTCACCATGATCTAATTTTTCTCTAAGCTTCTTGTCAAAGCAGTGATGTTGCTTAAACTTTGAGGGAGAATCAATTTGGATACCAACAGTTGGAAAATAATATTTGTTAAAGGAAGTGGAACCAATTTTTTCTTTCTTTCTACACTTTATACAATATTTGTTTAATTCTTCTTTGAAAGAAAACTTTGTGCAAACTTTAACTCACTAATCTTACTATCAATGGATTTATCAGTACTTATTGGTATTATATCAATATGCTAGATTTGTAATAATATTAAGTTTATTAATAAATTTATTAATATTAATACATATTAATATTAATATGTTATTATTGGTATTATATTATTAATATTCAATCAACATTCTTATTTGTATTAATTATAATACTACAATATATATATATATATATATATATATATATATGGATATCTATAAATATATACATATATATATATTTATAGATATACATACATACAAACATATATATATATATATATATATATATATATATATATATATATATATATATATATATATATATATATATAAAGTTGTATGTACTTTAATATGTAAAAAAGGAGATTGAAATTTATGTTTTTAAGCCCCTTAGGTTGCGGCTACATTTTGGTTAGTAATGGATTTGGGGTGGGGAGGGGTCGGTCACCCCAACCACCACCCCATTTAATATTAAATGGGGTGGGGGTTGGGTTCGCTGACCCCTCCCCACCCCAAAAGAATTTAAACCCCCCCACCCACCCACTCAATAATGTGGCAAACCTACCATAATATAGCATGCGCATTTGTTTGTTAATACGACATGTGTTTTAATGCACAAAGGTTACGGTCAAACCATGTTCATATATATATATATATATATATATATATATATACTTACAAATATATATGTAATTCTCATTTTCTCTCAACTAAATTTATTTTTGGGTTTATCTCATATATGAAAAAATTATATATATATACCCAAATGAAAATATAAATCAAACCTAGCTATTTCCGTAAAATAGGAAAAATACCGACAAAATCCATTTGATCAAACCCAACAAAAGAGAGCTAAACAAAATATTTATATATATTGAAACCCTAGGATAGGGTGTAAGCAAAATAAGAAAATAAATTAAACTTGCAAGCCTCTCGAAAAGCTTGGAATGGCCTCCAATGGCTTCCCTTCCTCCTCCTCCAACCTAAAAAAAAAAAACAGAAGATAATGAACCAAATGAAATGAGAAATAAGATTTCATAAGCATGCTTTAGGGTTAGTTTCCCTTTTTCCTCATCAAGGGTCCTAACTGAATCCATCCAGGGAATGAGATTCATCCCTACAAAAATTAGGTGGAGAGTGGGTGAGTGGAAATTACCTTTTTAATTAAATTGTTTTAATTTAAAAACATGAGTTGACTTTTTACGGGGTCACTTTATCCCGTAAGGGAATGTTTATTCTAGCCCCATGTAAAATGGGGACCTTGTTAATTATTTAAACCTTGTGGAATTAAATACCTTGGGTATTTAATTATTTTGACCCCTTTAACTAATTAAATTTATATATGGAATATTTAACTATTTTAGGAATTTAATTGTTTATTAAATTAGCACTTGGAGAGAACTAAACCATGTTTGAGCTAATTATACTTATGTGTTTTAATGTGGGTTTAATATTGTTATAACGGGAAAATTGTATCTATTAAATATAATTTCCTAGAAACGTTATTGTGACAACCATTATTTTCGAAACCTTTTGTAGGCACACTTTTCAAAAAAATTATTCCATAATTTTTTCTAGTTAACCCTATTTTGTTCTTGGGTCTCATGCAGGTAAATGTTTATGGGTGTTACACTTGGTATCAGAGCTGTGGGTTCAAATCTTGGACCCTTGGGCACATAGGAAAATGTGAGACATGATCATTGAACCTAGTAGAATATTAAACCTAGCACAATACTAAACCTAGAAAACAACTTGTCTGAAAGATTGTATATTTTAGTAAACATAGAAAAATGGAATAAATCCTAGAATGATGAACTAACTCTTGCCTTGGTTTATACAAGAGGCACGGATCAGATGAGGGGTCCTTTCACATATACCTAGAATTGTCACCTCTAGAACATGTTGTAGCGGCCATTCTACCCCAAATTTTATAGACAATTCAAGATATCAATGTCGTTATACGGGGAGGTTCCTTAAGAGGATGATCAGCCAGACCTGATAGGGATCCATTCATTGAGGCTCGCGCATCTCCTTGACATATTGAGGAGCATAGGGCATAGAAATCCTATGTGGAGTCAGCTAGAGCAGATTCCCCATAGAGGGGACATGGAGATAGGATTTCAGGACCCAAAGAGAGGTTTGAGAGCCCTAAACCTAGAGATGAGCATGCAGAGAGGCCTAAGGGTCACCAGTCGACAGCTATAGACCATATCAAGGAGATCTTGAAGCTACGACCATCTCACTATTCTGGAGATACAGGTGGATTATAGGAAGAGTCCTGGTTGGTGAGCTTGATCGGGTACTTCAGGATTTTCCCTCGTACTAGTAACATGAAATATCATGTTGCGATCCATCTTCTGAGGGATGGAGCTGTTTTCTAGTAGAGGACCAAGGAGTAGAATCTCCTTGTTGATTCAGATATGGTTACCTAGGAGCTCTTTGAGGAGCAGTTCAGGAGTAGGTACTTATCCTGAAGGTTTATTCAGCTATGGATAGATGAGCTCTATGACCTCTATCAGGCATCTATAACTGTAGCTAAGTATGAGAGTCAATTTTTGGACCTACTACAATATGTTGAATAATGCAGAATGAGAAGGTATGAATTCATAGGTTCATCAAGGGCCTAAATTTAGATTTGGGTGGTGTGGTGCACATTCACTACCCATAAACCTTAGTAGAGGCCATGGAGAAGGCTTATATTACAGAGGAGACATGAGGAAAGACACATCAAGCCATGGACAGAGTTCAGAGCCACGTCCAACAGATGTAGGATATCAAATTGAGGGGGTTAGTTCCTACTCCTTGTGGTGGAAAGGGTTCAATACAGTCATCTTTCAGGCCACCACAATAGCCACCTCAACAGCAGACCTACCCATCTTATCGACCTCCACAGAGATTCAATGCACAGAGGGGGCAGAGTATGGGGCCTCCTCCTAAGTGTCCCATTAGAACACAGGGTGCACCGAGAGCTCAGTCAACAGGAGCTCGCTAGTAGAGACCTCAGCAGTCCATATCCGGATCATTAGGATCCATAGCACAAACCTCTAGAGTACCGGCTGGAGCTGCATCTCATTGGAGAGGGTGGGAAAGTTGTTATGGTTGTGGTGTTTTTGAACATCATTGGAGAGAGATCCCATAGAACCCTAGTAATAAGGGTAAGAAGTAGATTTTTGAGCTTACTGTTGGTGACATGAGTCATAACCATTGGATCTATACATTGGTCGAGAACTACTAGGATGAGCACTCGAGTACTGTGATTGATATGACATGTAGCATTGGTGGTATCGCTACCTCCATTCTGTTTGATTCTAGTTCATCTAGTTCTTTTATTGTACCATCATTAGTAGAATGTTACAGGCTGGTGGCAGTTAGGTAGGGTCTTAGTTAGGACGTTGAAATGGCTTCTAGAGCAAAAATGTTTGTAGACTCATTAGTAAAGGAGTGTGTAGTGGATTTGGGACCCTTCATGACTACCTCAGATCTTTGCAACCTTCCTTTGGGTTGTTATGGATTCATCTTGGGCATGGACTAGTTGTCTACACATAGAGCCAGAGTGGATTATTACCATAAGACTATATCATGTACAAATGATCTAGGAGTTGAGTCAGTTATACCATGGGTTAGGAGGCTCATTTCCATTCACACCATCTTTTCTATGCAAGTTAAGTGGTGTGTGTGACGATGTGGTCAGATGTATGCTATTACGGTTAGTGACAGATAAGAGGATGAGACTAGTGGACCATCCCTTGATGATCATCCCATCTTTAGAGAGTTTTTTGATGTCTTTCCAGGGGAGTTACCAGGGTTACCACCCCCATGTCAGATATATTTTCAAATAGATTTGGTTCCAGGAGCAGAGCCTATCTCACAAGCATCATATTAGATAACTATTATTGAGCTCTACGAGATCAAGTTACAGCTAGAGGGCCTTCAGGAGAAAGGCCTGATCCATCCAAGTGTATCCCCTTGGGGTGCATCGGTGATTTTTGTAAATAGGAAAAATCTCTCTTGTTTTTGTATTGATTATCATTAGCTAAACAAAGTAACAATCAAGAATCATTACCCCCTTCCACGCATTGACGATTTATTTCATCAGATGAAGAGGGTCATAGTTTTCTCCAAAATAGATCTTAAGTCGAGCTATCATCACCTGAGGGTCACAGAGGCAGATATTCATAAGACTACCTTCCATACAAGATATGGCCTCTACGAGTTCACATTAGTGCCTTTTGGTGTGAAAAATACCCCCGCAGTGTTCATGAGCTTGATGAATGGGGTGTTTAGGATATTCTTGGATCACTTCATGCTCATTTTCCTTGACAACATTCTAATTTACTCACGTATGTGTGAGGAGCAAGAGGAGCACCTACGCCAGAATCTTCAGTATTTTCATGAGTAGCATCTTTATGGGAACTTGGAGAAGTGTGCGTTATTTCAAACAGAGGTGTAGTATTTGGGACACATCATTTCTGGGGAAGGTATTATAGTCGATCCATCTAATATTTGAGCTATTATGGATTGCTTAGTACCCACTAGTGTGGGAGAGGTGCGCACCTTTATGGGTTTAACAAGATATTACAGGAGATTTGTTTAGGATTCGCTCGTGTTACGTACCCCATCACTTCCCTTCATCGGAAAGGGAAGAATTTTTAATAGTTAGAAAGATGGGAGTAGGATTTCAAGCCACTAAAGGAATGCCTCTCAACAACACCTATTATTGTAGGGCCAAATCCTTAGGGTGATTTCTTCATTTGTATAGATGCTTCTTTGGCTGGACTTGGAGGTGTGTTGATGTAGGAGGGGAGAGTAGTTTCTTTTGAGTCTCTCAAAATCAATGATTATGAGCTCAATTATCTGACTCATGAACTTGAGCTTGCAAGATTTATGTGCCTTGATTTTATGAAGACACTTCCTTCTTGGTGAGATATTTACACTCAAGATTGGTCCTTTGATTCTTCACCACCTCTTTACACATCCCAATCTCAATGCTCGTCAGCTACGTTAGATGGAGTTACTTTGTGAGAATGACATGGAGATAGAAAATGTGAAGGGGAAGGGGAATGTGGTTACAGATGCCCTGAGTAGGTGGAGACATGTGGCTATGGCCACTTTAGTGGGTACATATTTGCAGAACAGTATATTACAACAGCTTCCTCACGACAGCTTCTACCTTGCAGCCAGAGCAGAGATTGAGTCTCAGAGATCCTTTGAGGGGATTTTTGATGGATTTTTATTGGAAATATATGTTCTTATCTGACATAGAGGTTGGATCCATGTCCCTAGAGATGGAGGCTTGAGGCAGGACATTTTGATAGAGGCTCATCATGCACCTTATTTAGCCCATACCAGGGTGAATAAGATGCACACCACTTTGAGATAGTTGTATCATTGGAGGTGACTTTGGAGAGACATGGCTCAGTTTATGTCACATTGTTAAGAGTTTCAAAAGGTGAAGGCCGAACATCAGTATCCAGCTAGCCTTCTCTGTCCTCATGCTATACTGGTGTGGAAATGGGACACCATTTCCATGGAATTCATAGTTGGGTTACCGACGTCGAGATACCACCATGATGCCATCATGGTCATGGTGGATGAATTGATGAAAGTGGCTCATTTTTCTCCAGTGAATACCACCTACATAGCTAGTGTAGTGGCACAGGTATATCTTGATGAGATCTTCAAGTTTCATTGGATTCTACAGAAGATAATTTGTGACCACGATCCTTTGTACACTTCCCACCTCACGACTACCATGCAGAATGCCCTCAGGACAAAGATAAATTTTAGTACAGCGTATCACCATGAGACAGATGGACAAACTGAATGGGTGAATCAGATCTTAGAGGACATGCTTAAGATGTACGTTGTGTATCATCAGTCTAGATGGGAGGAGTACCTATACTTGGTGAAGTTTTCCTACAATAATAGTTTTCAGAGTTCGATAGACATGAAGCCTTTTCCATAATTATATGGCACATAGTGTAGGACACCTCTTAGTTGGGACAGGTTAGAGGACAGGGTTTCTCTTGGGCCAACTTTACTATAGGGCATGGAGTAGTAGGTTGTTATGATTAGGAAGATATTGCAAGAGGCACAAGACATGCAAAAGAAGTATGCAGATCAGAATAGAACATATCATAATTTTGAGGTGGGCATGAAGGTCTTCCTTCATGTCAGGCCACATAAGATCCCTATCCATTACCAAAAAGGCTCTAAGATAGCTCTTAGGTTTGTGGCTCCCTTTGAGATCTTGAATCATATAGGCCCTTTGGTTTATCGTCTAGCATTCCCACCCAACTTGTCTCACATCCACGATGTGTTTTAGTTTTTTATACTTAGGAGATATATTGCATAAATTTCTCATGTACTAGATTAGACCTCCTTATAGGTGCAGGATCAGGGGAATGTGATGGTGGATCTCGTCCTTATTTTAGAGCATAGGATCCTGGGCCTTTGAGGTAGAGAGATTGACCAAGTTTGAGTCCAGTGGGATAGATATGATAAACACTACAAATACATGGGAGGATTCTACATTGCTATGAGTTAATTTTTCACACCTGTTCCATTGACTTCCATAAGTAAGTTGAGTCTAAGGGGAGGTAGATGTAGTGCTCACTTCATTTTGACACCTTTTGTTATTGATTTTGGTACTGTCGAATATACTTATGGATATTATTGTAGCTTTTGATTTAGCACGATGTTAGATGTTAGAGATACTAGACTGTTGTTGATTTTAATTCATACATGATCCATGTGGATTATTAGAGAAATTTTATATTGATGTTGATATGATGTTGACATTGTTATAATTGAACTAATCTTATGATCATATGTATATTGATGAAATGTAGAATCGAGATGTTGTTAGATATTGTAAATGATATCATAATTACTTACATGATGATTTGATTGCATATATAGATGATTGTGGATTTATATTACATATTTTATCTTGGATGTTTTAATGCATCCATGAGGCCGAAGGAGGTATTTATGTGTTTTGTAGGTAAATTTATTCACAACAAACAATGGGGGGATTGGAGACCAACCACATTGGAATTCTAGTTGAATTCAACAAGGGTCACCATGGCAAACATGTGTTTCTGTGTGTATTTGAATTATTGTTAAGGGGAAATTTTGACCAAGGCGGGTTTTTATGTGTTGTAGTTTGTTTAGTTTCATTTATTTAATGTAGTATGTGGATTTTTAGTGATGTTATTTCCTTGTTTTAATTATTTAGAATTGATGTATTTTTCCCCTTTATTTTAATGGGTTTAAGTGTCTCAATTAAAGTAAATTAATATTATTATTAACTAATTATGGATGTGACCAAAATTTTTCATTTATTAGACTAGGTGGCTCTTGGGTTTTGTGTTGTAATATTGAGTGCTTGTGATTTTGAGTGTTCTACACTCTACCTCCTCATGGAAATTCGAATTTGGCTTTAAGGGCCAATTTTGAAGGCTTGTGGGACAAGTTAAACTTGTCCCACACATCTTAAATTTCTTTGCCAACAATACCTATGGGTTTCGGCGGGGTAAAAAATAGACCCCATTAGGTGTATTGGGAAGATAAGAAGGTAAAATTTTTATTGCTCTTTCTTTCTTGTAAGTAATTTTGTCCTTAGGGGGTGTGGGCTTGGATTGTGTTTGTAAGTAAAATGTCATTTCTTCAACCACTTATTAATTGTACTTTGGAGTATGCGGATGAATAGGGTGATGTGGAGTGGAGAGGAAATGAGGTGGCATCATACTTGGAGCCACATCATCCTCCTCTCCCCATTTTTACTTCATTTCTTTGTGCTCTTGCATTTTTTGGAGTTAGAGGATTTTGGAATGTTTGTGGATTTGTTGGAGATTTTGGTGATTTTTTGGGCTTGAAGAAGGTTGGTGTGGAACTCTTGGATCAAGCTCTACCATGTAAAAGTAGGATCTAATACCCTTGTAAAATAATTTCCTTCTTGTATTGTGTATATGAGCATCTTTTTGAGTGTTTGGTATGCTTGTTGGTTACTTCGGTAGATTTATTAAGTGTGGTGTAGGAGGGGGACTATGGGGATCTTATATGTGGGGTGACATAATAGTTCATTTTATGTTTTGGAGGGAGCCAGGTTGGGTGCCCCACCTTGGACAAGAAATTGCTTTCATTTCTTACTTGATCTAATTTTATTAGGGAGCCATAATAGGCTTGTAGGGAGGCATACAAGAAGGTGGGAGGAATAATAGGTACTTGAGGGAGGCATAAGAACTTGTAGGGGTTTTGAGATGTTTTATTGGAGGGTTTTTAGCTGGCCACCCATTTCCCATTGGGAGGAAAAAGTGACTTCCTTATAAATCTTACTCCTTTGGCTTTTACATGTTGAAGCCTTGTGTACTTTGTTGTTTTTCCTTCTTGAGATTGTAGTTGTATTGTTTGGATTTTGGTATGGTTGTAGAATCTTCTTTTGTGATGTGGAATATTTTTTAGTTGCCATGAGTTGAATCCATTTTTCATTGCAATGTGGTTGAGGCCCAGGGGCCAATGAGGAGGATATTTTCTTCTCCTCATTGGAGTTCTTGGTTGGGTGGAGAGTGTTTCCTCTCCCCCCTTTTTGTTGTGATCAAATGAAGCATGGCCGATCTCTCTTGTTGGTGATGTGAAGCTTGGAGATTTGTTGGTGTCCTCATGAAATATCTACTAGGGAGAAAACCTTCTTGTTATTCCCACTTAGTTTGGAAGACTTGTAATGTTGTATTTCCTTTTATCTTTCATTTTTGTAAGTTTTTCCCACTTCA
Organism: Taxus chinensis; assembly: GCA_019776745.2. Taxonomy (NCBI): domain Eukaryota; kingdom Viridiplantae; phylum Streptophyta; class Pinopsida; order Cupressales; family Taxaceae; genus Taxus; species Taxus chinensis. The sequence continues at coordinate 742,861,671 of CM034147.1, read as the reverse complement.
AGTGGAAGACATTGTATGAGTATTTGTGGAAAAAAAAATTGTTGATTATTGGGTTTCAAATTTGAGTTGTATATTACAAGGAAAGGAAAGCAATGTGTTTGTAAAGTTAGTTTTTGAGATAGAAGATAATCTTATTAAAAGGGGGGGAAATAACTTATTCCATTAAAGTTGATTTATTTTCCACAAAAGTATGTTATTCTTGTTCTAAATAAGTTATTGCAAAGTTAGTATCTCTCATTTGAAGACTTATTAAAAACTGGGTTATAATTGTTTCGTGAGAATAGTTGGAAAATAATATTTGTTAAAGGAAGTGGAACCGATTTTTAATTTCTTTCTACACTCTATAAAATATTTGTTTAATTCTTCTTTAAAAGAAAAATTTGTGCAAACATTAACTCACTAATCTTACTATCAATGGATTTATCACTACTTATTTGTATTAAATCAATATTATAGATTTTTAATAATATTAACTATTATCAGTATAATAAATCTATTAATATTAATACCTATTAATATTAATGTGTTATTAGTGGTATTATATTATTAATATTAAATCAACATTCTTATTTGTATTAATTATAATACTACTATATATATATATAAAGTGTTATGTACTTTAATATATAAAAAAGGAGATTGAAATTTACGTTTTTAAGCCCCTTGGGCTACGGCTACATTTTGGTTAGTAATGGATTTAGGGTGGGGAGGGGTTGGAGACCCCAAGCCCCACCCCATTTAAGATTTAAATGGGGTTGGGGTTGGGTTTTTCCGACCCCTCCCCACCCCCAAAGACTTTAAAACCCCCCCCCACTCAATAATGCGGCCACCTTACCATAATACAAGCTACGCATTTGTTTGTTAATGCGGCCTGAGGTTTAATTTTCATAGTGATCGTGACCGAACCATGTTCATTTCTTTACACACACACACACACTTAAACTCATTTATAGATACTTAAAAAATATATATGTATATCCCTGTTGTCTCTCAACTAAAATTTTCAGGTTTATCTCATACATGAAAAATTAAAATAAAATAAAATATATATACATTTTCATATACCCAAATGAAAATATAAATCAAACCTAGCTATTTCTATAAAATAGGAAAAATACCCACAAAATCCATTCGGGAAAACCCAACAAAAAAGAGCTGAACAAAATATTTATATACATTAAAACCCTAGGAGAGGGTGTAAGAAAAATAAAAAAATAAATGAAACTTGAAAGATTATCCAAAATATTGGAATGGCCTCCAATGGCTTCCCTTCCTCCTCCTTCAACCTACAAAAAAAAAAGAGAAGATAATGAACCAATTGAAATGAGAAAGAAGATTTCATAAGCATGCTTTAGGGTTAGTTACCCTTTTTCCTCATCAAGGGTCCTAATTGAATCCATCCAAGGGATGATATACATCCCTACAAAAATTAGGTGGAGAGTGGGTGAGTGGAAATTACCTTTTTAATTTAAATTTTTTAATTTAAAAACATGAGTTGACTTTATAAGGAGTCATTTTATGGGGTAAGGGAATGTTTATTCTAACCCCATGTAAAATGGGGACCTTGTTAATTGTTTAAAAATTATGCAATTAAATACCTTGGTTATTGAATTATTTTTGCCCCTTTCACCCCTTAAATTTAAATTTGGAATATTTAACTATAGTAGGAATTTAATTGTTTATTAAATTAACACTTTGAGAGGACTAAAGCATGCTTGAGCTAATTATACTCATTTGTTTTAATGTTGTTTTAATATTATTATAACGGGAAAAATTTATCTATTAAATATAATTACCTAGAAACATTATTCTGACAACCTTTGTTTTCAAAACCTTTTATGCGCACGCTTTTAAAAAAAAACTATTCGATAATTTTCCTAGTTAACTGTAGGTTGTTCTTGGGTCTTGTGTAGGAAAATTTTTATGGGTGTTACAGAAGTCAAATGGGAGGGGAAACTCCCATTTTACCAAAAAATAAAACCCCTACCTATAAATAGGGTCCACGGGATCTTTTTCAAGAAAAGAGAACCCCCCAAAGATGAAAGGGCTACCAAAATTGACTTTTTAGCCCAATTTTGGGTTTGGTAATATGGAACAAGAATGGAGGTTGTCTGGCCCACCCAAGGGGTGTTTATATGACCCTAACATTCCAAAAAATATTAATTACTCTAATACACTTTTAATACAAGTGGGGCACAATTAGGTCCCCTAAACTAGTTTACAAAAGACTAATAAAACACAACTACATTAATTATAAGTTTTGGAGTCACCCATGGTGCCCCTATACAACATGCAACAATCAAATAAGGATTCATATAGAAAAAATAGATAGGAATTATCCCTTTTGGCTGCTTGTGCATATTGAGTTTCTGCTCTTAAACCTACGTTTTCGCATGCCCTATAATTTACACACTCATTGCAAACAATAAACATAGATGTCCAATATACACACACACATAGATATATATATATATATATATATATATATATATATATATATATATATATATATATATATATATATATATATATATATATATGTATATATCAAATAAATGATGACAATAAATAATCATGGTTAGCATGCTAACAACGCAATAACAGATATCAACCCATGATGATCATATACTATCATAGTGCATCCATAATTAATCAATATATGAGCTCCAACTACAATGATCATTATAATATGCTATATCAAAAATACATCAATGCTATCAAAGTCTGAAAACATAACATACCTCCATCATAGGTAAAATAGAATCAATTGTATCATGTATTTCTGGAAACCAAAAATCATGTGTCGAAATGAAATTATGGTAAGAAAAGGGTGGGCACTACACATTACTATCTCATCTGGGCACTTATGTCCTCTTTTACTATTTTTTGATCTTTAAATGTTTTTATGTCTTCTTTTCTTTTATCCCTCTAGGTCATCCTTTCACTTTTTAATGATGAAACATAAGCATGGGAATGATATACATATACATTTCTTATTTAACCTCATTAGAGCGATAAACATTCAAGAGGTGCATAAATATACAAAGAGATAATATTTTCTATCCTCTACACCAAGGACTGCATTTTAACATTGAATACTTCAATTTATAGGAGGGTTTATTCTGAATTACATAAAACAAATTTACATAAATGGGAAACATTTTTTTAACCCCCTATGTCTTTGTACAACTAGCACTAGGGCATCATAGCTCAATGGACACTATTTCAATCACACACAAACACACACACACACACAAACACACACACACACACACACACACACACACACACACACACACACACACACACACACACACACACACACACACACACACACACACACACACACAAGACCTACACTATTAATCAAACATGTGCTTGAACTACACTATTAATCGAATGTGTGTTTGACTATTATGTACGTATTGTTATCCCATTTTTGAGATCTTTGATAAAATGGAGATATTTTATAAAATTATCATGTTGATGGACCTATTAAAATATCTTTTTTTTCTAAGTGTTTCCTTGAGAATTCCTTTTTTGCCTTTTTTGGGTTTTGGGGTTTCCTCTAAATTTTGCATGTTTTACGTAAGATGGTTGTTTCCCCTGAAAAACTCGACACACTATAGATTTTCAGGTATTGGGATTCAATTTTATTAGAACATATAACTTAGAAAATACATGCATCATGCCATGTATTTTTCGAAGATGAACCCTGGAATGTTGTAGTGTGCCAAAATTTTATTTTTTAAGACATCAGAACGTGTTAACCAATTTACATGTTATATATTTCTTTATTTACAAACCTTAATCTCGAATCCATTTTGCTCTTCTTTGTAGAGATTTTATGAGACCCAATTACACACTTTCAAGCCATGTCTCATGTGGTCAAACTTTTACCGCTGAGTCAATGTAATAAATGCCAAGTTGGAGTTGTTGGCCAACATGTGTCATCTTACCTGTTATTAATGTTATTTCATGTACAAATATGTGGGATTTCCATGTCATGTGTACCTTGTAATTTCTCTAAAATTTAGATTTTCCTCCCGCTTTCACACTTTCCAATCCTGATTTGTGTTTTCTTAGTATTTTTAATCGATTTTCTTTGGTTTAAAGTTTTGTTTCTTCATTTGGTAAGTTTTTTAATTCTTTTTTACTCATATTTTTGTTTTGAGAAATTATTATCTTGTTTAAATTGATTTTCCAAATTATTCTCTCTCACTCCTCATTTTTTTCCTTCTCCCATTTTTTTAACCTTGATAAGTATGCTGAAAACCTTAACAAGAACTTGTTGGGTGTTTAACCTATTTGTTTATAGAAACAGTTCTGAAGAATCAAACTAGAAGAAACACTTAATTAGTTTTTAATCATCATAGTGTTTGGGTTTTCCCCTTGCTGAGGTAGGTCAATTTCCAAACAAGTTTATCTGAATTATGGATGTGTAAAAAAATGTCTATCTCCTAATAGCCTTTAGGGTTTTGTGAGGTGCAGAGAATTTTTTTAAATCCTGACCAATGTGTTGGGGATTATATAATACAAATCAAGGTCTATTTATGATAGGTGTGTCAGAAATTTAAAGCCACTCAGCAAGATTGTATTTCCACTAGTATATTGTTTTTTTCCAGAGTTGCATAATAGGCTAAAATTTTGACATTGTATTGGAATGTCTAAGGTGCTTTGAAAAGGATAAAACCAAATTTGTTTCCTTTTGCATTGAGAATAATTTCAAGACATTTTATTCAATCATTCATTTCTGCTTCAGGAAAAGGAAACAGTAAAAGGGAATCTTCCAAGGAAATAAAATATAAATATAAAGTGATTGTGCCTCCCTTTAATACTGATTCCAATGTCAATATTAGAGATACTGAATTCAGCCATATTGACATGAAATAATTTTACAACATAGTTCAAAGTTCCTCTCAGAATAATTGGATGTAATTTATCTTTAATAGTGGTATACCCCTGGTTGTTGTCTTTCTAATATGCGTTTAGTGTCCTGAGCTCATTCTTGAAACCAGCCAGTCATTATGACATTGGGATAGGAGTTGTTCTAAATCAAGATGGTGATGTGGTAATCCATTAAGACACCCACTATTTTGATGTTTTTTTAAGATTCCTTATTTCACCACATATATCAAAATAGACCTTAAAACATATCAGCAAGCTTGGGATGAGAATTATTGACGACTTTATCAAACACATCAACAATAAATACTTGGTAAAACCTTATCCTTCTATGTAAATTTTCCATAAGACTCTTCCTCTGAGTGATTTCATCCTTGAGATAGGTGACATAATCACACTTTTGAGTAGAGTGTTTTGGACTCCTTGAGGAAAGTTAGTTCCAATGTTGGATGTATCAATTTCTCAACATCATAAATAAGAATGAGCAATTATTCGATTGGGGTGTATTCATCATTGAAACAATTGATAGCCAAATGAGATAAGTGTTGAAAAAAGGGATTTTCTACATGGTTTCATATGTCACCTATGTTGAAAATGGAATGAGGTTATACCCTTGATTAACAATGTTGGGTTCCCTACCTTCAAATTATGTCTACAAGTATTATCCTAAGTTTTCCCTTAAAGAAAGAAAGACTCATCCTTGTAGGGTTAATGATGCTTTATTATACAACTTCATTTGTAAAATAGACTCAAATCTATCAAAGAAAAAGGTCACTAGTATAGGGTATAATGCAGTATCTCACTCATATTGCATCTTATTACAATTTCAAACATTCACCTATCTTTGAGTCAAAGCATTCCAAGGTTTCCCAACACATCTTCCCATATTTGCAAGTAACAAATGGATTTTTTAGGTTGTGGAGCATGTTTTCATGTGATAAAGTGTTGAGGACTATACAATAAGAGTACTATACACATTCCATGGTGTCTTGCTGGGGTTTGGGGCTAGGACAGGCCCCGAGCAGCGGTTCATGGGCATAGCCACCGATTTTTTTTTGGGCCTTAAAATGTGCCCGATATTTCGGGAAACATTATTTTCTCATATGGGTGGATTTTTTGACCAATAGGTTTATGGGACATTTTTGGCCCATGGTTTTGATACCCACAGTTTTGTTAAATCACTTAAGCAGTTGTCTATTTATATGGTTTTGTGCATATGGTAGATACAAGGTAACATTACAGATGTGTTTTGAATTTGAGTGTGAATTCTGTAGAGTTTGTTGAGCATAGCTCCAAATAGATCTGTGTATTGTATTGAGAGAGTGGTGGCTTGTAATAAAATCTGAGCAAGTGATTCCTTGTGGACGTAGCCCAAATTGGGTGAACCACGTTAAATACTATCTCTTTGTGTTGTGTTATTTTATTCTACAATTTTATTTAAGATCTGTAATATTTTCTGCATATTAGTTTCTACTGTTGCGATTCTGTGAGGGATTATTCTGCATATTTTATCCCTTATTTCCTAACAATTTGTATCAGATCCTGGTTTGGATTGCTGAAGTGTTGAATCACAAGGAAATTTTTATCTTGAGTGGGAACTATGGTAAATGATGGAAGATCTAGGGTTGATAAATTAAATGAGTATAATTTCAGTCTTTGGAAGATGTAGATGGAAGATTACCTTTATTAGAAGGATATTTATACTCCATTGTCTGAGAAGGTGAACAAACCCTCAAGCATGACAAATGTAGAATGGGATTTGCTAGATAGGAAGGCACTTAGGACAATCCGAATGTGTCTTGCATCTTCGGTATTATTTAATGTTTCAAAGGAAAAGACTACAAAAGAACTGATGGATGCATTAGGGAAGTTGTATGAAAAACCCTCTCCCTCTAATAAGATATTTTTAATGAAAAATTTGTTTAATATGAAGATGTCTAATAATGGTTCAGCAACAGATCATCTAAATGATTTTAATATGGTCGTAAATATGCTAGCTTCAGTTACAATAGAATTTTATGAAGAAGTTAGGGCTTTATTAGTTCTGTGCTCTTTACCTAAGAGTTGGAATAGCCTGGTAATGGCGGTAAGCAACTCGGTTCCTTCTAACTCAAAGTTGAAGTTTGAGGATGTTGTAGGGGTGATTCTAAGCAAGGAAATGTGAAGAAAAATCTCTGGTGAATCTTCTAATTTAGGGAATGATTTGACAGTGGAAACTAGAAGGAGACAGAAGAATAGAGGCAGCCGTGGAAAATCAAAAGATCGAGCAAGCTCAAAATCCAAAACCAAGATAGTATGCTGGCACTCTGGAAAGTCTGGGCATGCAAAGAAGGATTGTTGAGAACTTCGGGACAAGAAGAAACAACAGGAAGAAAAAAAGGAGGTAAATATGGCAATGGGTAATGTATGTGAGGATGCTTTGATTATTTCTTTGCACAATATTACTCAATCTTGGGTTTTAGATTCGGGGGATTCTTTCCATGCTTCTCCACATTGGCATTATTTTGTTGATTATGTTCAAGGAGATTTTGGGCATGTTTTTCTTGGTGATGATGAGCCTTGCATCATAGTTGGAAAAGGTTCCATTCAGGTTAAGATTTAGAATGGGAATACTTGGCTATTGAAGGATGTCAGACATGTGCCTACATAAAGACAAAATTTGATATCGGCAGGGCAATTGGGAAGTGATGGTTGTACAGTGACATTTATAGTGGACTCTTGGAAGGTTACCAAGGGTGCTCTTGTGGTGGCAAGAGGTAAGAAGGTTGGAACCTTGTATTTAACCACTTATAGCACTAATGTTTGTAATCTTGTGGCTTCAGAAGTAGATACAACATTGTGGCACTATAGGCTCAGTCATATGAGCCATAACGACATGGATATCATAAAGAAGGATTTTCCTGGATATACAGAAACAGGTTTGGAGTTCTGTGAGGAATGCATATATGGGAAACAAAAGTGAGTAAGGTTTCTCAAGGTGGGACCAACAAAGAAAGAGAGTAAGTTAGAGTTGGTGCATTTTGATGTGTGGGGGCTGGCTTAGGTATCATCTCTTGGGGGTTCAAGTTATTATGTTACTTTTATTAATGATGTAACAAGGAAAGTTTGGGTTTATTATATTACAAACAAATCTGATGTATTTGAAACCCTTTTTAAATGGAAATCCTTGGTATAGAATGAAATAGGTCTTAAGCTAAAATTTCTTAGGTCAAATAATGGATGGGAGTATTGCAGCAATGAATTTGATGATTACTATTATAAGAATGAAATCCATAGGAAAAATATGGTTCCAGGAACTTTGCAGCAGAATAGGGTGTCATAAAGGATGAACAAAACAATAATGGAACGTGCTAGGAGCACAAGGTTACATGCAATACTACCTATTTCTTTTTGGGTAGAAGCGGTAAGCACAACTATGTACTTGATAAACAGAGGACCCTCAAGTGCCTTGGATGGAGGCATACCTGAGGAGGTTTGACATGGTAAGAAAGGTGATTATTCATTTCTTAGATTCTTTGGATGTGAGGTGTTTTTCCATATAGAAAAGGATGATAGGACTAGGCTAGAAGCTAAATCAGAAAAATGTACTTTCATTGGTTATGGTGGTGATTTCTTTGGATATAAATGCTGGAGTATTAAGGACAAGAAAATAATTGGATCTAGGGATGTGGTCTTTAATTAGAAAGTCATGTATAAGAAGAAATTATAGGAAAATAGGGAAGAATCCAAGAAAGAATATGTAGTGGTAGAGGATCTTCCGGATGGGAAAGTGACACATGAATTAGTTCAGGAACCTCCTCAACAGGAACCCCAAACTCCTATATTGAGGAGGTCTTCTAGGGTAAGAAGAGAGACTGAATGTTTTTTTCCTTGTCTTTATTATTTATTACTCACTGATAGTGGAGAGCCAAAGAGATTTGATGAAGCAATGCAGGTAGATTCCAGGAAGAAGTGGGAGAAAGGCATGGATGAGGAGCATCAAGATCTCATGGAGAACCAGATATGGGATTTGGTAAAGCTACCCAAAGGTAAAGGAGCATTATTGAACAAGTTTTTGTTTATATTGAAAGAGGAAGAAGGAGGAAAGAAAAGATAAAGGGCGCGGTTGGTGGTCAAGGGGTTTGAATAGAAAAAAGGTGTAGATTTCGATGATATTTTTTCTGCTGTAGTAAAAATGAACTTTATTAGAACTGTTCTAGGAGTATTTGTAGGAGAATACTTGCACTTAGAACAACTTGATGTAAAAACTACATCTCTCCTTGGTGATTTGGAGGAGGAACTATATATGCAGCAGCCAACGGGCTATGAGGTCAAAGGTAAAGAGGAGATGGTGTGTAAGCTAAAGAAGAGCTTGTATGGCTTGAAACAAGCTCTGCGTCAATGATATAATAAATTTGATAGCTTCATGATGGAGAAAGTTTATATTATATGTCATTCTAACCATTGTGTGTATTATCCTTTGTCTGTATGTGGATGGCATGTTGGTTGCATGTAAAAACTTGCAGGAAATAAAAGTACTCAAGAAGTAGCTAATTGAATCCTTTGCTATGAAGGATTTAGGGGCATCCAAACAAATCTTTGGTATGAGAATATCTCGGGATAGGAAGGAATGGAAGATGAATTTATCTTAGGAAGAGTACATTAAGAAGTTCTTGGAGAGGTTTAATATGCAGGATGCTAAACCGGTTGGGACTCCTTTGGCAGGCCATTTCAAGTTATCACAGGAACAGTGTACTAAGACAAAGCAGGAGAGAAACCAATTTCCAAGGTACCTTACTCATCATCGGTTGGTAGTTTGATGTATGCCATGGTTTGAACTAGGCCTGATATTTCTCATGAAGTAGGAGCCGTCAGTATATTTATGAGTGATCCCGGTAGAGATCACTGGCAGGCATTAAATTGGATCCTTTAGTATTTGAGAGGGACCATGGGGACAGTTTTGTGCTACAGTGGATCAAACACCACTTTTTGTGGTTATGTACATTCAGATATGACTATAGATGTAAACAGTAGGAGGAGCACAATAGGATATGTTTACATTGTAGGTGGAACAACAATAAGTTGGATTTCACGACTATAGAAGTTGGTGGCTTTTTCAACCAAGGAGGTTGAGTATGTTACTACCACATAGGAAAGCAAGGAAATGATTTGGTTACAGCAATTACTTAAGGAGTTGGGGAATAAGAAAGAGGAAGGAAATTTTCATAGTGATAGTCAGAGTTCTATATACCTAGCTAAGAACTTTGTTTTTTACTCTAGGACGAAGCATATATAGTTAAGGTACCATTTCATCAGGACAACTTTGGAGGAAGAGAATTTGAAGCTGGAGAAGATTCATACCAATCATAATCCTATAGACATGATGACCAAGGTGGTCACAAGGGAAAAACTGAAGCTATGTTCAGCTTTGGTTGGTCTTCACAGAAACTAATGAAGGGTTGAGAAGGTTTCTCAGAGGAAAACTAGTCTCCAAGTGGGAGATTGCTACATTGTGGAGCCTATTTTCATGTGAGAAAGTGTTGAAGACTATACACCAAGAGTAATATACACTTTCTACATTGTCTTTCCTTAAAATGTGTCTGATATATCGGGAAACATGATTTTCTCATATGGGCGGGTTTTTTGACCCATAGGTTTATGGGAAAGTTTTAGCCCATGGTTTTGATACCCACAATTTTGTAAAACTGCTGAAGTAGTTGTCTATTTATATGGTTTTGTGCATGTGGTAGATACAAGGTAACATTACGGATGTGTTTTAAATTCGAGTGTGAATTCTGTAGAGTTTCTTGAGCATAGCTCCAAACAGATCTGGGTATTGTATTGAGAGAGTGGTGGCTTGTAATAAATTCTGAGCAAGTGATTCTTGGTGGATGTAGCCCAAATTGGGTGAACCATGTTAAATAATGTCTCTTTGTGTTGTGTTATTTTATTTTGCAATTTTATTTGAGATCTGTAATATTTTATGCATATTAGTTTCTACTGTTGCGATTCTGTGACGAATTATTCTGCATATTTTATCCCTTATTTCCTAACAGGATTCTAATGGATTTGGTCAGAAAATTTTTGGATCTTCACATGATTGTCCTAGACCAACATATATAGATAAATTGAATAAATGGAAGGGAGAAAATGAGTTCTCAAAAAGGAAGAATAGTGACATAAGGAGAAAATGCAGCACTTGTCATGACAGGCATAGGAATGAAATGGTCATTTAAAATACTAGGAATGAAGATTAAGCAATGATACAACAAGCCTCCTAAGAAGACCAAATTAGAATTAGTCGTTGAAAAAAAAATAAAAGAGGAAGAGCAGCAACATGGAGAAGCTTCAAAGATTAAAAACTTTGTGTCTAAGGAATATGTTTCTGAGTGTTGTAGACATGTAGGTATAGTAGTTGCTAAGGAAATATGAAGCTCAAATTTATATGATAGAGATCTTGGAACAGAGAATCAGTAAGTCTAAATCTTGCTAATATTCCTAGATGAAGATGAAACAATTGATGATGGAAATGTCTTTGATTACATGCAGAAGCAGACAAGAATATGCAAAAAATACAAGAAGAGACAACCATGGATAATCTCTTCAATAAGATGATGTATAGAGAATACTACCAGGTTCAATGACTGAGAAAAATGGACAAGACGTAGAACAATGGTACCCAGGTTTTTTCTCAAAGTCCTCAAGACCCACCTCAGATCTAGACTACTAGACCTACCGAAATAATTTTTTAGTTTCTCAACATTTCCCAAATTCAAGGAAATTATTAGTCATAAGTGTAATGAAATTTAAAAGCTGGATAATTAACATTGAGATCATGAATACTTTGCAATGACACTGAGAAAGTGAGGATAGAGATAGAAAGAATTATGAGTAACATGTACTAGACTCAAGGAAGAGTGCAATAGAAAAGGATGGAGACTACATTGAGTAGGATATCATGAAAGTTTGAGAAAGATGGATCTGATTGATTTCGTAGGAGCATCACCATGGAGAATGACGAGGATAAGCATATTGAAGTATTTTATAATCCATATGACAACCGGCACTAGGCATATATGAGGAGTATGCCAAAAGTTTAAAACGGTTAAAGTACAAGATTGCACCTTTTTGTCATCAACGACATTTGTGATGTATATTTTCATAGTAAACCTCCTTCAAAACATCTATAACCATTTATGTAATCAGATCATAGTTTGACTAGGTGTAGATGAAGGCTTTAAAATTTTCTAAGAATTGAGTTGATCAAGATTCTTCATCTAAAGGACATGTCATCATGGGAGCCACTGATCAGTTTATTTATGTGCTCAAGAGGAGTTGTTAACAGGCTTGGAATAATCTCATCCTATTTTGCATGTTTCAGTAAGCTTCCTGGAGTCAAGATAGGAAATGTGTTTGAGACGTCTCATGTTTTGAATAGACACTCCTGAGGACCCGTTTGTTAAGGAAACAAGAGATAGGGGCCATTATAAGATAGAAGGAATCTAGTCATAAGCATGCAAGAAACTTGAGCTTAAGGAGAGGTAGAAGGGTGTACATCAGAATGCAATATTTATGCATGTCATTTCATGTTAGAATAAAGGAAATTGCCTCTAGTTATAGTGAGATGTTTCAACAAGTTGTTAGCATGAATGTTTTAAAAATGTGCCTAGAGTCAGTGAATGAAAAACCACTCTAAGAGAATTTTAATGTAGCATAATTTATTCTTGACTGTGTAAGATAGAAAGCTTCTACAGGGTCTGATGATCATCCTCATTGTATATGAATGTATGATGCTGGTACATTCTAAATGGTGGGAAATTTAATTATTATTACATATTCAAAGGGTCTTAGAGCTTGAACTAGGGCTCTCGATATCTCCTGATTGAACCAGTTGATTTTTTTGAAGAATTTTAGATATATATCTCTAGAAACTTGGAGTTGTGAGAAGAGATTTTCCTCATTTAAGGTATTGTTCTCGTGGTGGATGGTTTATATGGTGTGGTCAAATAACATTCTCTTATTTATTGTAATCTTAAGAAACATTAGGGACTATGCTAATGTACATATCTTAAAGAGGAAAAGGTAGAGTTTTTCATCAAGAGATAGAATGTATCTATCTAGTCTTTTCTCACACTGTGGAGACTAGTTACTATCAGGTGTATGTTACAATCCATTTCCACTCATCTTAGAGGTCAATAATAAGGCATAATATAATCTATTGTGATGAAAATCCTCATTGTACAGGGACCTATATGACTGTAATTACTCACAATAAGAGGTTCTATTGGTTTCCATTTATAATTTGTAATCAAGATTCTAGAAGTGCCTCCCTACTTTATCTTAGGAGATATTTTGGCTCGTATGTTGAAGTTGAACCTCATTGAGGTATAGACCTAAGAAGAGAGAGCCTTCATCTAGACCAATTTTTTTCAGAGTCTTTGACATGTACTCAGACTGTATAAGGCTAACTTTATTATAGTTACTCAGGGGGCTACATACAAAAAAATGAAGATTGTTGCTTTTCAAATATCAATCTAGAAATAAGCTATTTTACCCTAGACCTAGCCGAGATAGATGAGAAGTAAGGATTCTACATTTGACATGTTGAAAGGGTCTTAAATGATGAATCTCAATCCTGAGGAAAATGTCCCTTTAGGAATTGCAGATTAGTACATCGACCGTATAAGGGTATGATAGTGCTAGATAACATGAAAAGTCCAAGAAGAAAAGTGAAGCTTGAAGAACACTATGGATAGCGATAGTCAGATTCATTGCACGTATGATTTTCATTGAGTCTGGATGTATCACGACCTGGATGGTTGTAATCAGACCCAACTCATTGAATCCTCTGATGATCATTGGAGCCATCAAGAAATACATAAATTACCATAAGTCTCAAGGATGATCATCTCAAGATTCAATGATAATGGTATAAGACATGTTGATCAAGTCATATTGGATGACCAAATGAAGGGAGTTTTTAGAATAGTATGATGAATAGACCACGAATGCATAGATCTAGTTCGAACGAATCACATCCAGATGCTGAAAATAACCATCTTTGAAGTGGTTCTAAGGAGAAAACCTATTACATTGGCCTTATTATTTGGGTTTAGAGTGACCTATTTCAGACTAGGTATGACTGTTCTAAGATTCAACCTGTGAGAGGGTTGAGAAGGTGCATTTGTAACTCATCTTACACTACATGAATCAATAACTAGATGATTCCATGCATTAGACACCTGCAAACAATATGGAAGAGGTTGATCCATAAGATTCCAATAGTTTTGAACACTACTCATGGAAACATTCTAAAGTTCATTCTAGGTCAATGGATTGGGCTTACATGGATTGGGAGAAGCTTGTTTAGAAGGTGAGATATTGACTGATTTGAACCCTACATAATCAATAGAAGATCATTGCTTGAAGATAATCTAATCAAAGAAGCCTAGCAAGATTTTTAAAATGGAATCTTCTAACATGTTAAAGATAATATAGCATATGGCCTTAAGACAACATTGTAAGTGATCTTATGATTATAAGGTAAGCTGAATGCATTTACTAAGCTCATGGATGGCATTTGTAGCTAGAATGTACCAATGCTCCTTATCGAGATACCAATGTTCCAATATGATTCTGAAGTAAGGAGATTTTGATAACAATCTGTTAAGAAACTAGTTTAGTGCAGAAATTTGGGGGACAAAAAAGTGGACATCACATCCTGAGATTTTACATTCAAACTTTTAAAACCTCATGTTTTCTCTTCTATGGACTGGAAGCATGTATGGTTTCATCAAATGAAATGTCAAAGCTTAGAAGTATGTGCAAAGGTGTAGTGAAGACATAAATAGCTTTGCAATAGAAACCTATTAATATTGAAGTGAATCCTCATATGATAGAAGTGGGATTATTATAACAAGTTTACTAAGTTCTAGGTCTATTATGAAGACAACCATTTCCTATGAATGATGATGTCTTCGTTTCAAAACCCTTAACTTTTTTCTCAAATATCAGGATGTGATCAAAGCATATACCATCCTACACTATGGATAACTTCTAGACACATGACGAAGGTGTTATTCGTTTTCAGTATTATTTTGGATAAAGTGGTGGTGTTTTCATCAACGGAAAACTTAAGCCTCTCATTTAATTTTTCCAAGGCTTTAATAGACCCCAACCCCTCACAAGGAGATATTTTTATATATAAAAATATATATATCTAAATGATATTTTATAAATATAGTATGATGGTTTTGGGAGGGACCATATCCCATAATTACAAAAGAAGGTTTAAAAACAAAATAAAATCTATCCCAAGATAGACAGTGGCATCTAAATTTTCACCAAAGGAAAAATTATCAAGTTTTGGTCATCCAAATCATAGGAAAATAGACTACAATCTAATAGGATTTTTTGGAAAAAAAACCAAGTCATTGAATTTTGAGTGTTTAATATAGCTAAAATTGTCTGTTTTTAAAAAAAAAATAGTATTTTAGAAACTAGATTCTAGATGCTATGATTCATTTTTATAAAAGTTTTTCTAATTTCTAGTACATACATTGCTAATAATCCCTAAAATTTGAAATTTATCTGTTATTTGCAAAATGACATCCAATTATGACTCCTTTTCGGCCCCCCAACTTGCTACACTTACCCAACCCTACTAGAGATAGAAATCAATTACCTACCACTCAGCCCAAATTGGCTACTGACAACTCCTATTAACATTTTCATAGAAGTATCTTTTGAACAAGAATAATGAAGTGATGAAGATGATGAATCTTGTAAAGCTACCGATTATACTGATGAATCATATTATGAATCATCTGGTGAATCAAACATTGGGTAGCTAGAGTACGAGGAATATGATTGTGAAAATACAAAAAATTATATGAGTAGTCAATCTTTTAGTATTGGTACCTGGAGTATGAGGAAGACGATTGTGACAATATAGAAAATGATATGAGTATTCAATATTTCACTATTCTTACGCAATCACAAAATAAAAGGAAAGAAGTGGAGAAACCTATAGAAAAGGAAGATCCAATAGTCATTCCAACTATTACCAAAAGGAGAACTTCTTATCCTATTTAACCAAAATAGAAACCTTCGATAAAAAAGAATACCCCTGCCTCTAATCCTTCCTCTTGTATTATTCCTAAGACCAGTTCCTTTCCTTCCCAAGATAGTATTAAAGGATCTACACCTTCAATTATCTCATATTACACTACCATTGACATCTTTTATCATGGGAAGAAAACTAAAATTAATATGTCAGAGGATTAATATCTTTAATCCAATCCATAGTAGTTGGAAATATCGGAAAATTTAATTAAGAGTAAAGCTGATTTTTATTCTAATGCTTTGTCTAAATGACTTATTCCTAACCCTCCACATCACTCATCTCAGAATAATATGGCTTCAAATTCTTCCTTTGGGAAAATTAAACCATTTTATTTTTCTTTGTTCATCAATGGTTTTGAACTCACCAAATCCATGTTTGATTCCATAGTTTCCAAAAATGTTATGCCTACAAAGGCGTCCCATCCTCTGGGAATTGCTCTCAAAAATCATTCAGATGGTGTTACTCCATAGAAATTAACAAGGTCCCACTAATTGGTCAAATCAAAGATGCTTAGTTTCCATTTTTTGTGTTTCATGAGAAGAGATCAAGATGACTATCCTTGCTGCATATATTCTAGTTACTTATAGTATCTTTTAAGGTAGAGGATTTTATAGAGATGTAGGAGGAAAACTCCATATGATTTGTGTTTACAATTTTTGCACTTGTGAAAAAATGAGAAACTCAGAACTTTTTTTTTGATGGAAGGAATTGAGGAATGAACCTAACTATGGGGGGCATATATAGTTCAATTGTGTTTTTAGTTAAAGGAATCAACAAGGTAAAATGCAACTATGTGTGTTGTTGTAGAATGCAACAACTCACGTATGTTGTTATGCCATGAGCACCTTCATCAAATATGCACAAAATCTCTAAAGAACCATAACACAAATTTAAGGAAAAGATAGATGCAAACTTGAGGATTTGGACTCCAAAACGGAAAACATATTTTTTGTTTTCATTGCATATGTTTGTTATTTAAGTTATATGTATATTCAATTTGATTATTTCCTATGATTAATTGTTATTATGTATGTTATTGAATTGTTTAATTCATTATACCATCATTACATATCATAAGAGATGAAATTAAGAAGAAGTAGCCAACTCAATTACAAAAATAATATCATTTATTCATCAAGGAAATCCAATTTTTCCCACTCAAGCCGTGGGATGTAGCTTATGATTATTGAAATAAATGGTACATGTGCATGACACTAAAATCAAAACAGTATAGAAAAAACCCATCATTGCCTTGGGTTTTCTTTCATCCTTCGTTGTTTTAGTTCTAGCTCCTTCATATTCCTATGTTGGACCTTTTAGTCTATGAACGTACTTGAAAAGAGAAAAGAGAGATACATCAGTTTAGATATTAGGGTTTGGTCTGTACTCATGTGATATCTAGTTTCAGGAAAATGAACCATTACAAATCAAAAGCATAAGGTACATCAAGTAACATATGCATAATTGATAAAGTAGTATCTTATAGATGCATATATGATTCTCATAAATCATGATAAATAGAAAATAAAGTGAAATAAAGTTACTATGAAACATAAGAGAGGACGAAAATCCTAATCATTTTCAAACTATTTTCTTAAGCATGCAGGAAAAGGCTGCAGCTGAAGATAACAAAATGCATCTTTTAAATTCTGTACTATCAAGTATAGATTTCATTTCAATGACAAAATATAATTCAAGGACTACAGAAGAAGATTCATGCATGTCTTTCACAATGATTAAGGCACAAAATTACAAGTGTCTAAGGCCACTACCATTTAATCAAGAAAGTTGTAGGGTTTGAGTGCTTCATCAAGTAACATAGAAGAGAATGTACAACTGAATAAATAATCTAGAATCACAAGTTTCCTTAAAGAGGTCAAGTAAAATCAGAATTAAATCACATAAACAAATTCGAGAGGAAATAAATACTACTTCAATTACTAGCATCAATGTTACTGAAGCAGTTTTATGTCATGATGTACTTTAAAGTACAATCTCAAATACAAGTTCAAGGCTGAAGATATTGAAATTAAAGCACATGTTAAGATTATAACTTAAGGTACTTATACATTTTTAAGAATAAAAATGATTAACCACTAGTATGTAAGAATGGAGATGCAAATACAAGGTACAAGTGAGTAGCATCAAGAAAAAGATCTGGTAAAATTCTCATAAATGAAAAAGAATAAAAATTTTCCACTATATAATGAAGGGTAAATATAAAATCTTAGAATTAGTGGATGATTCTCCAAAGGATAAAGATATATTCTTATCCTTCAAAGGAAGAATGTATCAAGGATAAAAGGCAAAAATTTCACCAGCAAGTTTTGAAGAGTTCAAACCAGAGACATCTTTGTATTTTAAATCATGTTCAATGGAAAAATAAAAGACAATCCATTATAGATTCAGAATATGGAACAAAATATAGTCATGAAGAAAACATTCCAAAAAAATTGCAATATGATCAAACTTTGCAAGGTAAAAAATATTCTAAGATAAGAACATGCAGAAACTACAAATTTCATAAATCAACAAACTGTTATGTGAAACTAATGCATTACAGAATTCAAATCTACAACATCATGGTTAAGTTCAATGTTCATGTTCATCTTGCATCAAGTGTTACAGTTATGGTTTCATTTCATAAGACATTAATACCAAAAGAAAAATGATGCATAGATTTTTTATCAAGTCAATAAATCTAAGCATAAGACAAAGTGTGAGCATCAAATACTTAAGGATTGCCATGGTGTTCAAAATTTTAAGGAAATTTTTATTAGTGAAATGAAAAATAAGTGTAGATTGGCTATCTAATGTATAATCCCTAGTATAAGACTTGGAATCAATAAGAAGTAGGAACTATATTTTTCGAACAAATACAAGTTGTATGAAAATCCTGTAAGGGAAGGAACAACCAAAATACCTAAAATGGCATAAATCTCAACTTCTTTCAGGATAAATTCCAAGCATACCAAATCTCTTCAAAAGCACATAGCAGAAATACTGTACCGATTACAAAATTGTTATGATCCATTTTAGGAAAGCAATGAGGATGAACAGACGAAAAATATTTTCAAGAGTATTACTAGAATTGTAACATTTTTCATCAGATGAAATATTTCGGGAAATTTCAACAGGGTACATGTAGAAGACAAGTACATAAAGCAAAAAACATCCCCTCATGTTGATAAAGTTGATCTCAAAAGGAATATCTACACTGAATGATATGTCAAAATTCCTTAACATGATAAAACAAGATCTACTTTTTACAAGTGCTCATTACGGAAATATTCATGCAATGGTAATAATGATTACAGGAACAAATCATGCATATATCTTTAGGTATTGATTACTTCAAAGTCAACATAGGCCCTCATGGAAACAAATTCATTGGAATTCAAATTTACAGTATGATAATTGATTTGATTTTAAGGCATTTGCACAAGATTAAGATTTATCAATGATGTCTATCAAAATTCTTGTTCATATATCAGAATGCATTCAATGTATAAATTTTAAAAGGAAGTTGCCTAAAGCATGAAAAATAAAATGTGAATAAATTTTTCTTCTACATTTACATGTGAGCACAACTTCTATCAAGAAAAGTCAACTAAAATGAATGGAGAAAAAATGCATAGCAAATTCACTTCAGAGTCTTAGTAAGCCCAACAGTTCATTGAAATAAATATACATATTGGTTTTGAAATAGTGAGCTTCTCTCAAGTAATAAGTTGGGTAAGGAAACATAAAAATAAGAGCCAAAAATCCCAACAAGTTCCTAGAGGTTCCAAGTGTACCCTTCAGATATTACAAAAGAAAAATAAAATTATGACAAAGTATATAATGCAAAATCTGGATTTAAGGCTTTAGTGGTTTGAGTCAATCCATGAATAAATCAATGAAATACTACCCACTAGAAAAATGACCCCATTTGAGCCATCCATCTCAAAGAAACCCAATGTTTAAGGTTACAGAGCTTTGAAATCACATTTATCAAAACAAAGGGTGAAGTACAAATAAATAGCTAGAGCTCACAGAACATGGAGCAAATAAATGAAGCCCAAATATGGGTCATGAAAACCCTCAACGCAGCACAAACGGTGCCCAGAACCAGGGAAGATCATCAACCAATTAATGTGAATCAGTTAAAAAATTATAGAATCATGGATCTTAAAACCCTATTGTTGTAGCCATTTAAACACAAAAGGAATTTTCAGTTAGAGCAAGGTTCGGATCTCGGAAACAATAAAGACAACTAAGAAAGTGAAATAGATAACACCGTGTAGGGTTTTCCAGCAGAAAAGGTAACGTAGAGACCAATTGGCCTATAATGAGTCTAAAATAAGTCTGAAATAATCAAGCCAAAAAAACGGATAAGACATAATACAATGAAATCTCAAATGGAAAAAGAATGGCATTTAGGCCAAATAGAACTAAAAAAAGGGCTCGAAAACCTTCCTAAATGGTAATAGAAGAACATTTTTCAGATCTTGGATTATATTCTATAGCAAAACCATTAAAACTAAATTTACAAGTTAATATGTGAGAGGCTTACTTCAATTTTATAAATATTAGCCATGCTCATAAGTGAGCTTTAGTGTTTAAACAGAGAAAACAGGACAAGCTTCCAGATAAATAACGTCTATCAAAAAGCTTTCTTATATTTGTAGAAATAATTGAAATAAAGAAAAACTTATTAGAAGGATCAAGTTATTCAAAAACCCTTGAGTCGCAGTGCACTGAATGCAAAGAATGACTTTTCAAGACTCAAAAAAATTTATTGCCATTCAGAGGAATCTTAGAAGAAATGCAAAGAAAGCAATGCATGAATTATTTGAAACCAAAACTTTGAGGAATAAATTTTGCAGATTTCAAAGAACGACGAACTAACCTTACCCTTCCTAAAAAACAACCAACATATTTCGGAGAGATAGAAATAGCGAGCTCAAAATTAAAATGGTGGCCATATTTTTTTTCCAAACAGAGAGCTCTTATAGAGAAAGATAATAGAACAGTAACAAAGAACATTAAATCTTCGAGCTCAAATAATAGAATAATGGTTTTAACAACTAAATAATATCACAAATATCTCAGAAAGGGAAAAATTGGTAAAAATATGCAAGTATTTGAGTCAAAAAAGCCCCATAGGCTTTAAAAATGTAAGAAATTGATCTCGAAAGGACATATTCCTGGCGGCTTGAGATAATTTTTCCAAGGCTTCACCCTATTTTTTAAACATTGCATAATGAAAATGAGTTGGGTTTGAGTGGTTTTATCTCACTCAACTAATCGCCCTCCAAACCCAACTCTATCAATGAGTTAAGGATCGAACAAACAAGATCTAGATGGTACCAAATCAACCGGATAGCATTGCAAACCAAATTCAACCACCATGCCAACCAGGGTCACAAAATTAACTATTCAATTTGGAACTATACAAGATCAATGGCCCTAATTGAATCATCAAGTTCAATGCAATCATAATGGAACCCAGCTAATCATGGTGCATATATCGAAAATCCATATTCGCAAGTATCAAGATCAAACAACCCTGAGTAAATCATCAGAATCAATGCAACCCCGGTAGGTAACCTAAATGCTCCTAAGTTGGAAATTGATGACAGAGATTTAGAGATATGAAAAATCGGTAACACAGGTGAAAACATCCAAATTTCCATGCAAGCCACAATTAGCCTCAAAACCATTTCCACCGACATAATGATTGAGGGGTCGTGCATCGTGAAGGGGGGCCTTTTCCCTTATTATTAAACTTTGTATTTTAATACTATAGTGTATGTAAATCAAGTGATTGAAAGGGGCCATATATTAATAATTACATGTCAGACTATTCAAACACTGAAACTATCATTCCAAATCAAAGGAAAGGGAAAAGTAAAATATATTCAATGATTGATCAAAATATCCCGTGACTTCAAATCCCTCAACTAAAAGGTGACTAATGTGATTGGATAAAGGTATATGCTAAGTTAATGAAACTGATAATGTATATGTTAAAGGTCAATAATTATCTTACCTTAACTCAAATTGAAATGAGGGCCCTGAACTTAAAATTTGCAAATACTTTACCTTAAATTTCCATATTAACCTCATACAAGGTGTCATCACAAGGAGACAAAGTTGGGCATGTGCACATACTAAAGGTGGTCCCCACAGTGGGGTGGAGTAATTTTCTAAGTTTTGAAAAGAAGGGAATTATTTTACTTGCATATAATGTATTTTTAGATGCCTTCACAAAGGACAAAATAGAGATAATCTAAAATACCCTTGCAAGTGAATAAATATGCAAGTGCCACATCGGAGATTAATTTTGATTATTTAATCAACAACAATAATACCAAGTTACATGCACATTTAAGGAGACTTGAAAAACAAGAAAGAGCTAATATTAGCCAAAAATATTCACCCAAGTTTATGCTTATATTAAAATATTCACCCAAGTGTATTTTTGTAACTAAGGTTATTAATGCCTCATTCTAATCAACATCTCTATTTGTATTCATTTATTTATTCATGATATAGGGGTAAAATTATCATGCATGGGCAAGTAAAAACTGAATTCTATTTTTAGGAGGGGTTGGGTGAATTATTTTTGCTATATATTATGTGCATTGGCAAGGCACAAATGGGGAATTTTAAGACACAAGAGTTTTGAAGCATTTTTTTTCAAGTTTTTCCCTTGAATAAGTACCATTTATTGCCTTTCCAATTATTTGCATTGGTGGGTATCTTTCCATTAATTATTATGAATATTAACTCCCTAATTAATTATATTACATTGCTACAAATTTGAGGCTTTCTATAAATTCTTAGTGTGCATGTTAGCTATTGTGTTGTTGTGATTTATTACCTCAACACACAAGTGTTTTCCTTAGGATCAAACTAAAAACCCATTGGTTCATGCATCTGTAATTTGTTCTCATTTTTATTGTGCATAAACTCAGTCAAATCCCTCAATCAATTTGGTGTATCAACCCATTTCAATTTAGTTACAGAAATTACCCTCAAGACCCCAAAAAATATGTTTACGATACATCAATAAGGAACCGGCCTTGATATTAGAGACTCACCTCAAAAATAGGTATACCCATAGAAGTGAGGTGTTTCTATTGTATCTACAAAATTGAGAGATAAAGAAAGCTTAGAACCCCTATTGTCATCTCTCAACTAAGGTGAACTTCTAAGAGATAACAATTTTTGGCATGTCCAACGGGACTACGAATCATATCTGCAGCATATTACAACAATTTACAATAGAGAACATCACATTTGGAGGAACTTAGCTATAGAAATCCATTGAAAATCAAAAAGAAATTATTTGGCAACTCTGTAAGGCTGATTTCAGACCAGTTTTGCATTATGTTCCATGCCTAAGGTGACTACGAGATCAATGGTAAGAGGTATTCCTCACAATTTTATTTCTTTTCCTTTGAATTCAGCAAGAAGAAGAAGATTTGGGAATACCTTACCCTACAATAGTCCCAGTGTTTGCAACCATCCTCCCATTTCTTCACATCATGTTAATATTTTTGTTCAAATCCCAGTAATCATGAAGCAACCACCACCACCCTGAAATTTTGATACCTTTACTAATGATAGTCTTTTAGTAATTCCATTCTATCATGACATACCTTCTTCTACCTATAAATTTTTACCTTCATTTACTAGTGAAAATTAGATTACACCTACTTAGCATATTAAATACATTGCAACCATTTGTGCAGTCCATAATGTAACTCATGAAGATGTAGCCTTGAGACTCTTAGCTACATCATTTAAAGGAAAGTCTTTGCAATGGTATAGAATTTTACTAATAAGGAGTATAGCAACTTGGGATGAATTAGGAGATCAATTACTTAAACAATTTCAAGACAATTATGATGATTTATCTCTCATAAAACAGTTGTTTAAAATCAAGAGAGATCCTCATGAATTTATGGCTAGTTTTAATATCAGATTTGCTAGAACTTGGGAAAGAATTCCATCCAGTGTTAAGCCTCAAGCTGATCATTCATTTCTATACTATCTTAGAGCTTTAAATAGTGACATTTCAGCCATGATATAGTCTATGGGATGAACTACACTCCCAGAAGCTTATGATATCACTATTAGGGATGAGAACAACCTTATTCAAGCTAGCAAATTATCCCCAAGGCCTTCTATGCCTCTATTAGCATATTTGGCTCCTATCCCACATCTTCTTACCATAATAAAGTATGTTGTTGCAACACCATCAAATGACGTATTTAAGGTCTTATAGACTATGGAGAAAAATAAAATCAATTGGGAATAAACTAGCTTCCTAGCAAGCCTTATCAGAATACTTAGGTCTTACATGTAAGGGGTCATGGACCCATGTTTCGAAATTTCCTTGCCAAGCCATGTGGAATAAATTACCAGAGGTCCACAAAAATATTATAGCTAACTAACCAAAGTTAGAACCAAAAATATTCTGATACAAAATCAGCAAAATAAGCATCCATACCAGTAAAATCAGAATTATAGGACACCTTATAAGCAAAGGAAATTTGATCCTAAAGCTCCTAGTTCATTTAACACTCTTGTTCAAGTCAACATAGATTCAAAAGAGTGGTGTTTACATTACATTAAGCCTTATTCAAATGTTAATTTTCCTAGTGCATTCCTGAATATAAGTCTTGTTGTACAACCTCAATCTGAAGTATTATTCATGCCTCAAATGGAGGGTTGGTAATAAGATGCTTAGAGTCAGAAATAACCTAAACAAAACTTAGTTAGTTTTGAAGAATAAATTTTTATTACAGTTACAACTATATGTCAAGAAATGGCTCAAGATAAAGAAAAACAAAAAAAAGGAACTATTTTACCTACAGTTACTGATAAATCAGTAAATGCAGGTCAAAAAGCAGTAAATAGTCTTGTTATCCAGTTTTTCCCCTCAGGAAAAATTGATGAAACACGTGTTAGAGTAGGTATTTACCTTAGCTCATGTTCACCTCGGTACATTATTGTATTTATCCTCACCCACTTATGTGTGTTAATATTTCTTTTTATTTATTTAGATATTAGGACATATTATCTAGTTGTTACGTATAATTCTTTCCTTGATCTATGGTATTGATTAGTTCTTTCCTAGATCTATGGTATTGACTAGATCCTTGATGTCTAGTTCTCTCATAAATCTATGGACTTGACTAGTTCTTTGATGACTATTTCTTTCCATGATTTATGACTTGATCTATGACCTTGACTAGTTCTTAGATTGTTATTCCTTGCCTATATAAGCAAGACCCATTCTCATTGTATTTCATTGAGTTCCATAATAATATATGATATTTCTACTCATTTGTTTGCAAATGTCTATGTAAAGTTATTATGGTGAATTGTTTTCATATTATTGATCGTGATGTTTTATTATCATCTATGTTCTTGGCTTGGCATGATCTGGTTATCATTCCTTTTATGGTATTAAAGGAGGAGATTGCTATTGACATTCATCTGTAAGTTTTATTTTGCAAATAAATTGTTTAGATATTCATATATTTGGGATTTTCTCATATTTTTAGGGTTCATTTTAAGACACCCCTATAAAATTGAAGGTGGAAAATACCTAATGAATATCCCCGTAACCAGTTTCAGTGAAAGGTGAATTTGACAGTATTCAAAAACAAAATTTTCACCTGGTTTTTCATGGCTCCATCAGTGACGTGCGACAGAAAGACATCAATAACCACTCCTGACATGCATCAATGGAATGTCAATGGTCTAGACTGACGCGCGTCACTGGCGCGACACTGATTCGTAATGACGCACGATGCCGGCTCCCAATGACGCACGACACTGGCTCCTAATGACGCGCGACATTGTCTCCTACTGTCACGCGTCACTGGCTCGTAATGATGCGCGACACTGCCTCCTACTGTCTCCTACTGTCGTGCGTCACTGGCCCCTAATGACGCGCGTCATTTGCTCCTACTGACGAATGTCACTAAGCTCTTATTGACGCGCGTCAGCTAGGACTGTTGTCACGTGTCAACTAAGACCTTTGACGCATAACACTGGCTTCTATTGACGCGTCGACACTATCCCCTAATGACGCGCGTCTCTGTCTTCTATTGATGCACGTCACTGGAACCCGCTGATGCACGTCAAAGGTCTTAGCTGACGCGCAACAATAGGAGGAAGTGACACGTGTCAGTAGGGAATAATGTCGCGCATCACTAGGAGCCAGTGTCATGTGTCAAAGGTCTTAGCTGACGCGCGACAATAGTCCTAGCTAACGCGCATCAATAGGAGCCAGTGACATGCGTCAGTAGGAGAAAATAACGTGCATCAATAGGGGCCAGTGGACGCCCTATTTAGCTTATAAATACCCTTATGTCGCTCATTTTCTCGTTTTCATTTTCCCATTCTTGAATTTTTACAGGTCTAAATCGTTGTGAAAGACGCAATTACAAGTATAATGTTGACTTCACACGCTTCCCAATTGCAAGTTCAGAAAGAAAATCAAGAGAATCCAACTCAATCGATTTCCAAGATCAGCTACAGGAATCCCTTATGCCCTCACATCCATACAGCTTTAAAGATGTCTTCAGAATATCAAGATTTGATGGAAGAGTGTGAATTTACAGGGTTCGTTAATATGCCCCATTTCGAAACAAATCCGGATATTTTGAATTACCTTCTGTCATGCTACAATTCAGAGGATGGTATTTTTTATGTGACTCTGAATGATGGCCAAATGTTCCAATTCACTATTGAAGCAAATGACATCCATCGGTTTACGGGCCTTCCTTTCAAAAATTTACCAATTGTTACAACCAAGGCAACACTCCTGGAAGAAGACAAGAAATTTCTTGAATCAACGTACGGTTTCCATGTTGATTGTAAGTATAATTCGTTTTAATTCATATTTTTTATTCTGATACAATTTTCTGTTACAAATTTATAGTAATTTTCACTATTTCGCATTTGCAGCCCATGTCAATAAATCCAGGTGTGGTGTAGATACACAATCAATTGCACACCACTTTCTTGCTGCACTTATTTCATTTTTTTCAAGCCAGAATTGTTTTGTAGGGTCGCCAAACAAATATACCAAATTGGGCCATTGCATACATTTGTGCCACTATCGCAAAACGAAAATTCGATTGGTGCACATATCTATCCAAAAAAATAAGAACTGACATAAAAAATTCAAAACTCTCAGATAAACCTTTCATTTATTCAACAAACTATCTCCTCAGCTTCTACTATAAGGCAATTTTAAATTTAAAAGATTAACAAATTCCTACTTGTTCTGATGAGGCTTTGATGAAATTCTCAATTCCATTTGAAGAAAAACAGGTATAAACTATTTAGTTTGTAATTGTATTTCAATTTTCGACATTACAGTGCACAGTTATTAAAACTTAAATTTTAATGTTTTGCAGAGAAGATATCTTGAAGCCCTTCGCTGAAAAAAGAAGTTATCGAGAGGAAGAGGCCAACAACAAGCGGAGGCTTCGGGGGACTCCCAATCTAAAATGGAAGCTCACTCCTCTCCAAACCCTCAACAGTTTGAACTCGTTAAATGCCAGAGAAGTAATACATTCTCATATATTATTTACAAATTCCAAAGTTGCATATTTATTTTTCAATTTAAATTTTAACCAAATGAATTGACAACATTTAATATTGATGAATTGCAGGGACTTTGGAACCTTCTTCCCCAACTCACTCCATATAGTCACATGCATTCATATCTTCTGAACAACCACTGAGTAAAACTCCTACAAGGCCACTCGTAGCACCGAGAAAAATAACCCCTCGATAACAAGGTACAACTTTTCTATAATATGTTTAATTTCGTAGTTTTGACTTTATGAATTGTTTTAATATTTTTCAATTTTTTTATTGTACTTTTCGGCACATGTTAGTCATGATCAAACCACGGCACTGACACCCACTCAACCATTAATTTTTAAAATGCCAACCAGAGGAACAGTGAAAAAGAACATTGGTAAACGCATGCCTTTTGCTCCGGCCCCTAGTGGGACACTAAACCTTGCCTCCTCGTTTCAAATTCCAACTGTATCACTTGGTGGCTTGCCTAATGCAACGGGCAATATCTATTTTTAAAAATATAAATTTAGATGAAGATTATTTGGGAATTGATAGCAATGACCCAACTGGTTTTTTCTATACCCGCGAGATGATTCAAGGCTAGCAGGTATACTTCAAATTTCAATTTTAATATGCTTTACAATTTTGAATTACATTCTGATTTAAATTTATTTATCTAAATCTTGATTAATTTTTTCAAAAACAAGATTAGCCCACCCAAAGGCAGAAACAAGGAGCAGTTGATCTTGGTGAAATCCCCCATACTTCTCCAGCAAGATCGTCTACATCAGATTCAGATAGTGAACAGTTACCACGTTTTCCTTTGGAGAACTTAATTGGTTATGATTGTCAATCCCATGTCAGTGAGTTTATTATTCCTCATATCCAACAACTTATAGAATGGGAGAGAAGGCCTAAAGTTCTTATCAATGAGATTATTAGTCGTTATGAAAATTATTGGTAATGGGATAGTTTATATGCTGTAGTCCAGAATGAACCTGCGAAGATGGATTCCTTACTTACCCAAGTAAGATGTGGGACTGTCACGTTTAACAACAACTATAAAGATGACATTTTAGATAAGGTACTAAACAAATTGGAAAATATTAGTGCCGAGGCCCAAGCATATTTTAACAAATGGTCCAAGGACAAGGATTTGGTATCAATCGCAAATGCCGAAAGAGATAGAGAGGTTATAAGTACTATTACATTCAAACAATCATTCTTGTTAATTTGAAATTTTGAATTTACATTAATATTTTGAATTGAAATTACTCTTTTTGTGCAATTGAAATATGAAAATTTGAAGAGTCAGGCGAAGGTTTTGCAAGTTCACTTGGAAACAGCAAAGAACAGCTTATCCGCAGCAAAAAATTTGAAGCAAAATATTGTTTTGGTTAACAAACAAAACAATACACTAAAGTAGATAATTAAAGAGCATGGTCTCGACCCTGACATATTATTCAAAGCCAAAGCAGCAGCTGATCCAAATTTGCTGTCGCATGGAGATGCAACAAATCAAGAAGAAAGAATTTTAAAAAATCTGGACAGTGCTGCAGAAGATCTTATAAGTTCAGGGGTTATTTCTGGTGTTGGGGAAAGAGGTACAACCATAGTGGAAGAAGCCGTTGGGGAAGAGAGCAGAGTAGAATTGTATAAAGAAAAAGAGGGTTTTGAAACTTAGAAACTTTTATTATTGAGGAAACTTTAAATATTGAATTTGAAAACTTCTACTATTGAGTATGTACTATGGTATTTGAATTTAATTATATGGATTTATATAAAGTCTTTAATTTTAATTGCATTAGATGGTGATTATCATGAATTATATGTATGTTTCTTGTTTACTTGCATTGTCATGAATTGTATGTGGACGTAGATGATGAATGATGATAATTGATAATTAATGATAGATGATGATGAAAGACGATGATCAATTTAATGTGTATAATGTAAAATGTAGTGCCTAAATATCTTGTGGGACTTTAATTATCTTGAAAATTATGTTTTTGGGAAAAAATAGCAACTAAGATTTGAAACAGATCTTTAGGATTTCTCCTTAATAGACTTATGGTGTAGGAAAATTCTATTTTAAAGAGATTCACCTCTATATAAGTGCATAATCTCTCATTAGAGAGGTTGTTTGACATCCAAAATAGTCAAGACCATTTGTCAGAAAATAATGTTTTGCTGGAAACAATCATTGATGTGGAGGCTAGATTAGCCAATTATGAAATAGTTAAATTCCAGGCCATAAGAATTAGAGCTTGGGAAATAATCAAGACCATGGTTTAAAAGATATGGTTTTGTTATCATGGATATTGTTTTGTGTAGAGTAGATTGACAAGTTGCTGTAAATAGTCAAGGTTATGGAGGCTAGATTAACCAAAGTTGGAATAACCATGTGATTAAAAGATAGGTCAAGCTCGATATAGAACTTTGAAGTTTAATGTAAAACATATAAGGTTTTTATCATGAAGATTAGTCTGTATAGATCAAGTTCATAGGTTGAAGAATCCTATCATTTTTTTATATTTGATAAGGGTGAAGAATAATTGTGGATTAGAACTGGGAGGCTATAAGTTGGAATAATTTTGAGTGTGTAAGAAAATATTGAAGGTTGTAAACTAGATCATAGTAAACTATGTGTGTAAGTATTTATGTAGAGCCTTGAAGAAGGCACACTACATTTGCAGGATAGTTTGAAGTTAATAGAATTATCAATGTTCTAGTCAGTTTTATTACTAGAAAGGATTTTTATTAGATAAAGACTCTGTCAAGTTCCCTTGCGTATTTCATTCTTCCATTTAGATCTAATTTTTTTCTTTGGTTTAGTTTATTACATTCATGATTTCTAAAAATCCCAATATGTAGTATCAAATTAATGCTTTCTCGGTAAACAAATTCAGCATTTTGATTTAAATAGTTGTGATTAGTGTAGATTTGGGTGGTAGACTATAGGATATGGAAGATAGCATTAGAATTGAGTTTTAATAACTTCGTGTTAGAGGATGATCATTATAAGTCTAAAAATAGATCTATTTCTTCATGGAGAAATCTGAAGAAGTGATGGATCTATGACAAAGCAGGGAATTTTAGGAAGAGTGTCAGGACTTATATTTATAATAGTATAATGTATTGTTTAATAGTTTATCCCGCAGTTAAAAAAATATATCAAAGGATTTTGCACATATAAAAAATAAATTAAATATAATTCTAAGAAATCAAGAAAGAATCATCACTGGTAAGAAATTAAACATAATTGCAAATATGATAGGGTTTAGCTTACCTCTTGCATATTAGATTGCTGTGAAATCATCAAGGGTAATGTGCTAGATCTTTGTTTTACCTGACATTGTAGATAGAGGGGTGAGTTGCCTGACATTGTCAGTCCTGAGAAGTGCCAGCAACATCTTTAAATATATAGACCAACAATATCTTTAAATAAATGATAACAAGAGCTGAAAAAATGTAAAGTAACAAACAATAAGATTATGTTGAAGAAGATACCTATTTAAAATTGAAATCATCCCCGGTAATGTGCTAGATCTTTGTCTTAAAAAAATTCAACACAAAAAATGGATTAGTAGATAGATGGGTGAGTTGCCTGACATTGTCAGTCCTGAGAAGTAACATCTTCCTCGGACGGATGTCAACCCACGTTTTCAAAAAATAAAATATTGTATTTAACTAAATGTAAATACATACACCTGTAACATCTTTAATGATAACCAGAGCTGAAAAAAATGAATAGTAACAAACAATAAGATTAAGGGGAAAAAGATACCTCCTTAAAGTTGAAATCATCACTGCCACTGGTAATGAGCTATATCTGTGTTTCAAAAAAACCCAACATGAGAAATGGATTAGTAGATAGATGGGTGAATTGCCTGACATTTTTAGTATATAGACCTGTAACATCTTTAATGAAAACTAGAGCTGAAAAAATGAATAGTAATAAATAATAAGATTAAGGGGAAAAAGATACCTGCTTAAAGTTGAAATCATCACTGCCACTAGTAATGAGCTAGATCTATGTTTTAAAAAAACCCAACACGAGAAATGGATTAGTAGATAGATGGGTGAATTTCCTGACATTTTTAGTATATAGACCTGTAACATCTTTAGGAAAACCCATGGTTAACCAAAACATGAAATGTGTATAGGAGTGTCTTTTAGTGCTTCATGCCAAATTTAATCAGATTTTGAAATGAGTATTTAAACTTATTCAAGTTTTTATAAAACTGGATCGCTTAGAAATGCAAACTAAACAACCTGTCTTCTTAGCATCCAAGAAAAAATACAGTGCCTTCTTCAGATAAATCATAGAAGTTAATTTTGTATAGGATTCACATCTTGAGATATTTTAAAATGTTTTGGGGAAAATGGATCAGTATCAAAATATGTTGTATAGGATTCACATCTTGAGATTCTCTCTTCAAGACTGCTTCTTGGAGTGGTTGAATTAAAATATGTCTCTTTTTTTTTCAAAATTTTTAAGGTGGTGCATATGATCATAGCTCAATAAGTTTGTTTACATATCATATTAGTTACAAGAATGAACTTGAAATCTTTGATCCTTTAGTAGATTCATCTCATCCTATTTAAGGATATTCAGGAACAAGTATGAGGTTTGAAAGATACAATAAGGGTAAAGTGATCAAAATTGTTGTGTGTAACGGAAAGTTGTTTTTACTTTCTTCTAATTATCATTATTGAGCTGATGAAATACTTGGTTGACCCTTGCAATGAGTATCAAAGAATAAAATTCCTGCTACCACCTTGTTTTGTTTTCCTTTGCTGAAGATACAATGTTCAAGTGTATGTTTGAAGACAATTTTCTTGAAGCTCCCCCATTTCTATGCCTTGAATTGATTAATCATGATCTTCTTGAAGTACAATTGATAAAATGAAGTGTCTCAAATATTGAAAAAAAATTTACAGCTCAACATAAAGTTCTCTGTGCAAGGTTGGATCATCTTAAAAAGGTAACATTGTGTAAATTTTGTCAAGAGTGCCTTACTGGTACCTCATCTCAAACTCAGTCTTAGCATATATCATGAAGTTTCTTTTTGAACTTATCAAACAAGACCCTATATCATCATCAAGTACACTCCAAACACTGTTTGTTTCTTTGTTCTGGGGATAAATTTGAAGGCTTCATCTCAATTGGCTGCATTGCAAACATGAAGGGAATTTCCTCTAGTGCAAAAGAGGTGAAAACTTCGAATTCCATTAAATTTTGGATAAGAAATCAATTATTTGGTAGTCTCAGGCTTTCTCTGTGCATAAAGTGATCCATCTAGTCACTCATCACTCCTGACGCGCGTCAATGGAATGTCAATGGTCTTGACCGACGTGCGACACTGGCCGCTATTGACGTGCATCACTGGCACCTATTGACACGTGTCACTGGCTCACACGCGTCAGGCTCTTTTTGACGCGTGTCACTGGATCTTACTGATGCATGTCGCTGACATTGACGCGCGTCACTGGCTCTTTTTGACACGCATCACTGGCTCCTACTGATGCACGTCACTGACTCCTATTGACGCGCGTCACTGGTTTCTATTGACGCGCGTCGCTGACTCCTATTGACACGTGTCGCTGACGTCACTGGATTCTATTGACGCGCGTCACTGACTCCTATTGACACGCGTCGCTGACTCCTATTGTCGCGTGTCACTGGATCTTATTGACGTGTGTCGCTTGCTCTTATTGATGCGCGTCGCTGGATCCAATTGACGCGCATCAGCTAGGACTATTGTCGCGCGTCAGCTAGGACCTTTGACGAGCATCAAGTGAAGCCATTGACGCCTGATTTAGCCTATAAATACCCTTCAACCGGTCATTTTCTCATTTTCACCTTCCAGCTCTTGAATTTTTGCAGGTCTCAATGCTTCCCAACTGCAAGTTCAGTAAAAAAAATCAAGAGAATCCAATTCAATCGATGTCCCTTATGCCCTCACATCCATACTATTTTAAAGATGTCTTCAGAATATAAAGATTTAATGGATGCGTGTGAATTTATAGGGCTCGTTAATATGCCCCATTTCGAAATAGATCCAGATATTTTGAATTACTTTCTATCATCCTACAATTCAAAGGATGGCATTTTTTATGTGACTCTGAACGATGGCCGAATTTTTCAATTCAGTATCGAAGCAAATGACATCCATCAGTTTACGGGCCTTCCGTTCAAAAATTTACCAATTGGTACAACCAAGGAAACACTCATGGAAGAAAAGAATTTTCTTGAATCAACGTTCAGTTTCCATGTTGATTATAAGTATAATTTGTTTTAATTCATATTTGTTATTCTTTTTTTATTCTGATACAATTTGCTGTTATAAATTTATAGTAATTTTCACTGTTTTGCATTTGCAACCCATGTCAATAAATAAAGGCGTGGTGTCTAAGATGTAGCATTTCTGAGTACATGTAATTTTTGCAATGCTAGTGTCTAAGATGAGCTTTGTAACTTTGTTTAACCTGATGAGTGTAGTGGAAAAGTTTAAACAAAAAAAAGATCTTAAGAAAACTGATGGAACCAAGAAGGGGAAATTAATTGATGTTCCCAAACTTGATGATGCAAATCAAGCAGGGGGAAGAATTCTGATCAATGTACTTTAATATTAACGGAGGGTGACTCAGCCAAGGCTCTTGCTGTAAGTGTTTGTGCCTTGAATTAGGGAAATGTGAATACTGAATTTGGTAGTATTGTGACATGTTTCGACATCACTTTCCAATTTAATTTTTTGTTATTTTAGTTATCTTTGTCCTATCAGGTGGCAGGAATATCTATTGTTGGTCAATATTATTATGGTGTGTTTCCTCTCAGAGGTAATCTGCTCAATGTCAGGGAAGCTACCACTCACCAACAAATGGAGAATAAAGAGATAGTAAATATAAAAAAAATCCTTGGTCTACAGGAAGATAAAATATATGACAGCATTAAATCTTTAAGATATGGCCATCTGATGATAATGACAGACCAGGTACATGATATTTGTCTAGCGCTGTTTAGTTTCTACTTAATTCTGACACATCCTTTCTAGTGAGATCCTTTTTGACTTGTCCTTTGTCTCTTAAAGGACCATGATGGTTCCCACATCAAAGGATTGCTGATCAATTTCATACACCATACCTAGCCATCACTGCTTAAAATTCCTTCATTTGTTGTGGAATTTATCACTCCTATTGTCAGGGTAAATGTTCCCCCTGTATATTTGGTTGAGTGTATTGAGACTCTTTATATTTGTTTTTAAGCCTCCAGATGTTATGTATCTCCATGTCTAATTTTGGCACATGTTGATGTAGGCAACTCACAAAAATGGAAATGTGTTATCTTTTTACACAATTCCTGAGTATGAAGCTTGGAGAGAATCATTGAGTGGATTGATAACTGGCTGGACCATATAGTACTACAAAGTAATGCTAGTTTGTTTTCTCTTTATATGTTTTCAAGTTCTGGTTTTGTTCACTTGCTGATTAGGTATCACTTGTTGCTTGGACCATACAGGGTTTTGGCACAAGTACTTCTAAAGAGGGCAAGGAGTATTTCATAGATCTGGACAAGCACAAAAAAGATTTTGTGTGGGTTGATGAGAAAGATGGAGATGCTTCCTCATATCAATCAGCTTATAGAATGGGACAGAAGGGCTAAGGTTCTTATCAATGAGATTATTAGTCATTATGAAAATTATTGGCAACGGGATAGTTTATACGCTGCAGCTGATCCAAATTTGTTGTCGCATGGAGATTTCTGGTTTTGGGGAAAGAGGTACAGCCACAGTGGAAGAAGCCGTTGGGGAAGAGTGCAGAGGAGTAGAATTGGATAAAGAAAGAGAGGGTTTTGAAAACTAGAAACTTTTATTATTGAGGAAACTTTAAATATTGAATTTGAAAACTTCTACTATTGAGTATGTACTAATGGTTTTTGAATTTAATTATATGGATTTATATACAATCTTTAATTTTAATTGCATTAGATGGTGATTATCATGAATTATATGTATGTTTCTTTTTTACTTGCAGTTGTCATGAATTGTATGTGGACGTAGATGATGAATGATGATAATTGATAATTAATGATAGATGATGATGAAAGACGATGATCAATTTAATGTGGACGTAGATTTATCATCAAGCACAGTAATTCTTCTTCTCTAGACTTTTGAACTTGTTTTAAGATAATTATTCTCTACACTTGTAACGATATGATCATAATGTCATTAGAATGGATATAGATGATAAATAAATGGAATGTGTTATAATGGATATAGATGACATTAATGATTAGAATGGATATAGATGACATTAGAACGAATAGAATTGTAATGATATGATTATGAATTATTTTTAAAAACGAAATTGTTTTAATAAATTTAAAATTAGATAAATAATTGTATTAATAATAATTGTAGTGTCAGGACTCAGGATATGATAATGATATGGTGATGATATGATATATATGGATGATGAGGAATTTTATGTGGACTTATATTTAAAATTGTATAATGTATTGTTTATCCCGAATTTTATATGAATTTTATGAGGAATTTTATGTGGACTTATATTTAAAAATAAATTAAATATAATTCTGAGAAATCAAGAAAGAATCATCACTGGTAAGAAATTAAACATAATTGCAAATATGCTAGGGTTTAGCTTACCTCTTGCATATTAGATTGCTGTGAAATCATCAAGGGTAACGTGCTAGATCTTTGTTTTACATGACATTGTAGATAGAGGGGTGAGTTGCCTGACATTGTCAGTCCTGACTCCTGAGAAGTGCCAGCAACATCTTTAAATATATAGACCAACAATATCTTTAAATAAATGTAAATATATATAATTAGCCCTGTAACGTCTTTAATGATAACAAGAGCTGAAAAAATGTAAAGTAACAAACAATAAGATTATGTTGAAGAAGATACCTATTTAAATTTGAAATCATCACCGGTAATGTGCTAGATCTTTGTCTTAAAAAAATTCAACACAAAAAATGGATTAGTAGATAGATGGGTGAGTTGCCTGACATTGTCAGTCCCGAGAAGTAACAGCTTCCTCGGATAGATGTCAACCCACGTTTTCAAAAAATAAAAATATTGTATTTAACTAAATGTAAATACATACACCTGTAACATCTTTAATGATACCCAGAGCTGAAAAAAATTAATAGTAACAAACAATAAGATTAAGGGGAAAAATATACCTCCTTAAAGTTGAAATCATCATTGCCA
Organism: Taxus chinensis; assembly: GCA_019776745.2. Lineage (NCBI taxonomy): Eukaryota > Viridiplantae > Streptophyta > Pinopsida > Cupressales > Taxaceae > Taxus > Taxus chinensis. The sequence continues at coordinate 742,824,816 of CM034147.1, read as the reverse complement.
CTGAATGAGCTAAATCTGTGTTTTAAAAAAACCCAACACGAGAAATGGATTAGTAGATAGATGGGTGAATTGCCTGACATTTTCGGTCCTATAGACCTGTAACATCTATAATGATAAAGATAAAAGATAGATAAAGAAGATACCTATTTAAAGTTGAAACAATCCATTATCAATAGCTTCATCAAATTCAATGTTGTCTTGTGTAGAATGTGACGAAGAGCCAATTACACTCTCAAGGTTGGGAATATTTGTACTTGTAGCTGTATTATTCACACCTCTTCTTTCGCAAAGGGAATTCCAGTGCGCAATTTCTCTGTTGAACGGAAACGTTTCGATGGAGTATCGAGAAACATAACACCTCATGTAACTTTCCAGATTTTTATCCAACCTGTTTCTCAGTTTTGATTTTATAAATGACAATGCACTGAAAACCCTTTCATCCTCCACAGACCCCAAAATCATTGTTTGGCATAACTCATATAATCTGGTATTCACTGATATCTTCTTGTAAAATAGAACTTTGATAGATTCCTCGCCACAGCTTTCTAATAGCACCACTTTGAGAAGGTTGATCTAAATTCTTATATTGGTTTCTCATTATTGTTGCAAAATTTGTTGACTGAAACTTTAGTAAATTGGCATTCAGTATACCTTTGATTTCCACACCCTTGAGCTCTGACGTCTTTGTAAATTGTTCCATTATTGTACCCATTGATTTATGGAAATGCTTACTGACAAAGTCTGCACGACCACCTTCAGTATTCCAAAAATTAGGATTCATCACAGCCATGGCTTCCAGAATTTTATCTTTACAGAAACATTCCCTAATTTCTGATGACAAGGTTTCTGAAAATTTTTTAAGCTTTATTCTTGTTTCAACTATAACAGACTCAAACAAATTACATGTCACAGGAACATCTTCTCGTTCCGATCCTATAATATCTTGACGTTTTTTACAAAATGTGCACAGGTATTTCCCTCCCATTAACAGTGATGCAGAGGTGATCGTGGATATTAAATCTCAAAAAGGTGTTAGGATTTTTAAGATCTAATAAATCTCTCCAATTTTCAAAAACAGGTGCATCAAAACTATCATTGGAACAATACAATATATCAAGACTTTGACATACCATTTTCCTCATCCGTATAAAATCCACAATATAGATTAATCTTCCCTGTGCATGCTTCATCAGTGTATTGATCTCCTTTAACATTGGAAGAATACCAACCAATGTAAGCAATGTCTCCAAATCAGTTAAACGGAACAACAAGTCCCTTGCCCTATCAACTTCATGACGGTATTTGTGCATGAAACCAACCAATGAAGGATACTCCTCACGAACTCTGCATGCAGGTTCATATAAAGAGATCCATCTAGTCTCCACATCCTTCAGAAGTTTTTTGCCATCTGTAATTCCAATTGCAAATTTTTTGAACTCGAGAAAATGCTTTGGGCTGCTTGACATATAGGCATGAAGTTCTCTTATAAGGTCTTCTAATTTAGCAACATTTTCGTGGTTGCTTACCATTTTATACGCTAAATTCATTCTGTGAGCCATACAGTGAATTGGTAGCATATATGGGGCCACTGTTGTTTGTAATCTAACACAGAGCCCTGTTCGGTGACCCTGCATGATAGATGCACCATCTGCTCCAACGCATACCAACTTCGTAGCAATTTCATAATCAGTCATACCAGCAACATCTTTCAAATGAGAAACAACTATTTTATATAGGTTTTCGGCATTGCAGTTTTCAACCATTTTCATAACACCCAACAGATGAGGTGTCCTTATATGATTTTCTAAAGTATAGATGTGGATACATACCCATGCGGTGTTGTCGACTGCTGTCACTTCATCAATTGAAAGAGAGATAAAGTTTGCTTTTTTTACATTCTCTTTCAAATCTTCCTTCTCTATCATCGAGAGGCATTTTTCCATTTCCCATCCACTACTCTCAGACCAATGAGACTGAGGTACATTCAACATTCCGTTAAATTGATACAAAACTTTGAAATCGAGGAAATCCAAAATCGCTCTTCCTTTTTTAAGTATTTGAAAAAGAGTAGAGAATTGTATGAATTTTGCATGTAGATTTGTTTCTTTCATCTTACCAATATGCGATGTGATCGTTCCTCCCTTTTCCAACAGATGTCTGTGTTTTTTCTGCTCTGCCTCATATTCCGCTGCGTATCTAACATGCATGCATTCTTTTTCAGTTTTCCACCTATGTGTTTTGATTTTCTGGCCATCCGCCCCTGTTACAGTTAAATATTGTTTTCCACAATGTTTTTCTATAGTGTCCAGCTTCAGTTGCATTTTTTGTTGCTTTCCCAATTTCCACGTACATATTGTACATGTACATTCAGATGGGATTTCTTCAGAATTAGATGATTGTACAGGTTCAATAAATGGAAATTTAGCTGCCCAATCAAACTTGTATGTCCTGCCAATGGTCCACATATTCTTGTTCGTTTTCAATGCTTTACTTTTTTTAGTAGAATTTTGAGCAATATCACAATCACCTGGTTTCCTCTTTCTTGGACCGGAGTTTGATTTTGATTTCTGTCTTCCATTTTGCTGAGTGTTTGTATCTGTGATATCTAGCTGCACTTCTGGTTGCACCCCAACAGGAACAATATCTTCAAGATCTGGCATATTATCGTAGGTTTCATTTGTTTGACTTTGATACTGTGCAGAATGCATGTCCACCTCAATAATACCTTCCACACAGTCAGTATTCTGATTCTTTGTGGTGGCATCTATATGATTGGTATTTACAATATCTGTATCTACAGAGTTTCCAAAATACTTGAAGAGTGATTTTTGATATTTCTTACTTACTTTTAGGTTATTCGTATTCTTTGAGCTGGCACCTTCCATTATTCTGAAGAGAGTCCTGCGTCAGCAAAAGAACCAAGTAGCGACTCTGTCCACTGTCTGAGGTCTTGTCGCGTGTCCCCTTGTTTGAGGTCGCGCATCACTATCTTAATCTGCACTTGTCTTGCGCATCAACACTACCCATTCGTACGTCAACACTTCCTCTGTCCACTTCTGAATATACTGTCGCGCGTCAACACTTCCCTTGTCGCGCGTCAACTTCCTTGTCATGTGTCAGTACAGCTCTTGTCGCGCATCAGTCAAAGCTCCCCTGTCGCGCGTCAGTACAACTCTTGTCACGTGTCAACAATGCCCTTGTCACGCGTCAACACTGTTGTTTGTCGCGCGTCAACAATCACAGGCTAATAGTAATATGAATCTCTGGTGCTTAAGGGTATGCGAGTTCAAATTTCACAGTATTGGTAATTTGGTAAGCTACTTGAGGTATACTACCCGGCGAATCACCTAGGTTTTTATAGGAGATGTTTTCAAATGAAGGCGAAGCCGACCCCCCCAAAAAAATATACTATATATTTTAGGCGAATAGGACACCGACCCACTCCGAATAATTCGCCTTTTCAAATTTTCCTAAAATGAAATTTTCTCCATATTACGAATATTCGCCGCTAAAATTATCCCTACCTATTTTGTTGTTGCGTGAATTTTTTATGCAAAAAGCTAGAAATATTCTATTGGATCCCCCTGTGAAGGTCATAAAAACCCTAAGATCAGATAGTAAGCTACCATTTCGGGAGGAAGTCTTTTTTCATTTTTAGTGCGAGAAACACTGGATTTCCTTGCGATTCACACCGAAGAGAACGAAATCTAGAATTTCTTTTCTGGGTTTTAATGGATTTCTTGAGATCTGATATGGGTAATTTTTTTGTATGCAACAAGCTTTTTCAGGGTACGCAGGAGGTATTTACCTTGCATGCTAAAGACTTTTCCACTTTTCACCGAAGTTACTTTTGGCAGGGGTCCACATATGTTTTGGCATGTACTATTTTATCTTCAAGAAAAGCTGGGGACTACTTTTTTTGGTGGCGAAGGTCACTTTTCAGGGATAAACACAAGCAGCAATAAGGTAAAATTTTACCCTATTTGAAGGGGCAGTTGGACTTTGTCTTTTCACTTGAAGTTGCTAGCGAAAAACACCAGAATAGTAAGCTGAACTATGTTTTTTTTATGCTCTTTCTATTGGAAATATTTATTTTCCAAATTTCACTATAATTATAAAGTGCCATATTGTAACATGCACTCATTATAAAGTGCCAAAATCTGGGGGGGATCTTGTTGCATTGTTTGGTGTGGACATGTTGCATTGCTTGGTTCTTTCATTTCTTTTGGTGATTTTTTGAGGATGGCACTGTATCTACTTCTACATTAGGATCATGTTGAAGCCATTAACAACACATAATTACATACACATGGAAACCAAGAATGGAAAGGGTCTGGGAATAATCTAAGTAGAAAGGATTATGGGCCATTTAACTTCTTCCATGGAACAACCAGTGTTCACTAGAGAATATGAGAAATTTTAGTACCAGTGCAAATTTGATGAGTGTATGGGTTTGATAGAACTTATGTAAGTTTCATAGTATTTTATTTCATTTGGAAAAGTGTGACTCTCCTTTCAAAATATGGGAGAAATTTGAGGATTTATTTGGTAAGGTGGATCATATGAGAGCCATGCAACTTGAAATTGAGATCACCTCTCTTAATCCTGAAGATTTTCCAATAATTATAGACTATCTTACCAAGTTCAAGCATTTGTTGACACAGTTGAAGGGGATGGAAGAGATAAGAAAGATGAAGAGTGTGTTTACTTGATTCTATCCAAGTTGAGAGGACCATTCCAAATTTTTTCTTCTACCTTTTTCTCTAGCATGGATGCCTTAGGTGATACCTTCAAAATGCCTAACTTAACAAACATTTTGTGAAAGACTTACTAGGGAAGAAGCCAAATTATCTCACCTTGAGTCTTCCACCTCTCGAAAGGCATTAGTTGCATCTAATCCTAAGGGAAAGGGAAAACCAAATAGTAAAACCAAATCCACACCTTCTCCATCTCAAAATGGTCCTAAACCCAAAGAAAACAACTCAAAACCCAAGGAGTCTTCTAAATCCAAGAATAAGTCTAGCCGTTCATGCTCTTTTTATGGGGGTAGTAATCATGAAGAAAATAGGTGTTATAAGCGAATGCAAGCCTTAGAGGATGCAGTCAAGAAACAAAAAAATTATATCTCCACTCCCCCTCCTTCTAATCAGCATGGAAAATCATTTAATGTTGTTGGAAGATCTCAGTCACCACTTGCAGACAATTTGGTTATAGATTCGGGTGCTTCTCATCACATGACTTCTTCCAAGGAGTCTTTTGTTTCTCTAGGTTTGAGTTCTACTTCCAAAATTGAGGTTGGAGATTCTTCCTTTATTTCTATTGAGGGAAAAGGTGATATACAACTTGATGGTGGCAATATCCAAGATGCACTATATGTTCCAAACATCACTACAAATTTGCTTTATGTATATCAAATTTTTCATTTTGGTCAGGGGAAAACAATGAATTTTACACCACATGGGGCAGAAGTAAGAAATTTGTAGGATGCTTATTCACTTATTGCTCGGGGTATTGTTGATCATAGTTCTAGACTATATCACTTTGAGGGTTTTGATGACACTTCTTCTATAGGGACATGATTGGTTTCTAATTTAGATTCAGAGAGTAAGCTTTGGCATGAAAGATTTGGACATCTCAATTACAGATATTTGAAGGATTTGAGCACTCATGGTATGGTAGATGGTCTTCCTTAGAGTTTGATTGTTATTGAGGGAGTTTGTCATGGTTGTGCATTAGGGAAATTAACATCAAGATCCTTTTCCTAAGAATTTTTCTAAGAGAGCTTCTTCACCACTTGAGCTTGTGCATAGTGACTTGATGGTTTTTCCTACCCCATCTTTCAATGGAGCTAAGTATGCACTTACATTTATTGATAATTTCTCAAGGCATACTTGGGTTTATTTTCTCAAGTACAAAAGTGATGTTTTTTCACACTTCAAAGTCTTCAAGCTTTGGTCGAGAAACAATATTCTAGTAGCATAAAGAACCTTCGCTAGATAATGGGGGGAGTACTTCAGCAATGAGTTTTCTGACTTTCTTGGCAACTCAAGGCATTATTCACCAAAATTTTGTTCCTCATACTCCACAACAGAATGGCTTAGAGAAAGGAAGAATAGAACTTTGAAGGAAATGGCTAACTGTATGATGAATTTCCTAGAGATATACCTTCTATCTATTGGGCAGAAGCAGTTAATTGTGCTAACTATATTCAGAATTTATCACACCACATTAGAGAACTTGAGCATTTGACTCCAAAGGAAGCTTGGTCCAACACTAAGCCAAATGTCTCATTTTTTGGAAGTCTTTGGGAGCCATGCTTGGGCCTTTGTGCCAAAGAAGAAAAGGAAATGTTTCTCATAAGAAGAGTAAACCCTTGATCTTGTAGGGTATTGTGAGGACATGAGATCTTATCGTCTTTTAGATCCTGATACACATGATGTTCTTTTTTCAACACATGTTCAGTCGGGTGATGAGTGTTTCACTCCTCATGATTCTTCATCTTCTTCCATGCCGTCCTTCTTCTTCTTCATCTCATCTTGAGGATCCTTTCTTTGAGGAGATTAATGAGGAGGTTATAGATGCCATTGATTCCAATCCTATTCCCAATGATGTTATCACTATGCCTAAGTGGGATCATACTATTTGAGTTTTATGAGGAAACACCTTTCATAGAGGATCTTCAACCCACTAGGTGATCATCACACACATTCTAAAGGTTCTAGAATTTTGTGTCAGGTAGTTTCTGAGGATCCACAATCTTTTTCAAAGGCTCATGGGATACCAGAGTGGGATGATGCGATGGTAGAGGTATTCTTCTTTGATGAAGAATCATACTTGGGATTTGGTATCTCTTCCTAAAGGAAGAAAGATGGTTAGGTGTAAGTGGGTATACCAAACCAAATAAATAACTGATGGGTCCATTGAAAAGTATAAGGCTCGTCTTGTTGCAAAACAAGTTTTTCACAAGTCGAAGGTATTGATTACTCTGATGAATTTTGCACCCATTAACCAAGATGGATTATGTATGCCTTGTACTTGCTATTATGCATCATAGGGGTGGCCCCGTATACCAGATGGACATGAAGAGTACCTTCTTACATGGAGATTTACAAGAGGAAATATACCTAGGAGAAACCAGCTAGATTTTTTCAAGATTCTTCTCTTGTTTGTCAGGCTCTGAAGGTCTCTCTATGGTCTCAAACAAGCCCCTCAGGCTTGGTATGAGAAGATGGATTCTTTTCTTCTATCTACTAGTTTTGTTCACTGACCACTCCAATCATATAGTTATATCTCTAGCATGTTGGTGAGGATATTGTGATACTTTTCTTGTATGTTGATGATTTGTTACTTATGGAAACTCTTCTTCCCACATTCATAGTATTCAATGGGCTCTTTCCACACAGTTTGACATGACAGATATTGGGCTATTGCATTATTTCTTTAGATTTACTGATTTCTCAGATAGATTTAGAGATTCATTTGAGTCAGTAAAAGTACACCCACGATCTTCTTAGGTGCTTTGATATGGCTAATTACAAGCCAAGTCCATCTCTTTTTCAGTCTGGAGTTACTCTTACATCCATATGTACCACACCACTTTGTGATCCCACATTGTATAGGCAGTTGGTTGGGAGTCTCATGTACTTCACACATACTCGTCCTAATATTTCATTTACAGTAGGGCTTGTATCTCGGTTTGCACATTCTCCTCATACTAGTCATTAGCAGGCTGCTAAAAGGATTTTGCACTATTTGCATGGCACTTCCCACTTTTCCCTACACTACACTAGGGGATCTACTTCGTTGGTTGTGTATATAGATTTAGATTGGGTATGTTCTATTGATGACATGCACTCCACTTTTGGCTATATTTTCTGTCTTGGTTCTTCTCTAGTTGCTTTGGCGTGTAAAAAGCAACAGGCTATTGCACTTTTATGTTTAGAGGTAGAGTACAGGGAAAAAGTTACAGTGAGTCAAATAGATTCTTTGGCTTCGCTAGTTAGTGACAGAGTTCAGATTCCCATAGGATTCACTGAATATACTTTGGTGTGTGACAACCAAAGTGCAATTCACATTTCTAGCAACCCAATTGAGCACCAGTGGACTCAAACATATTGAGATACAAAATCCACTTCATTCGTCGGCACATTAAAGATGGAGTTCTTTTCTTGGACTACATTTGAACTTAGCAGCAGGTTGCAGACATCTTTACGAAGACTTTTTTATCACCTCAGTACCTTGAGTTGTGTGGAATGCTTGGGGTTTCAGAAGTTGTTCTTGGGGGGTGTCTATGAGAACATATTCCTTCTTCTTCTTCTTCTTTCACTTTACTTCTAGCAGGATTCTTTCCTTCTTTTGGTTCGAGATTTCTTCATGGATATATTGTACATGAGTACCTCATCAGGCCTAGTTTCTGGGACTCATATTGTGGACATGAAACTTCTATTTTGGCCCCTAGCTTCACTTGAGGGGGTGTGTTAGAGTAGGTATTTACCTTAGCTCATGTTCACCTAGGTACATTATTGTATTTATCCTCACCCACTTATGTGTGTGGATATTTCTTTTTATTTATTTAGATATGAGGAGGTATTATCTAGTTGTTAGGTATAGTTCTTTCCTTGATCTATGGTATTGACTAGTTCTTTTCTAGATCTATGATATTGACTAGATCCTTGATGTTTAGTTCTCTCATAAATCTATGGACTTGACTAGTTCTTTGATGACTAGTTCTTTCCATGATTTATGGCTTGATCTACGACCTTGACTGGTTCTTAGATTGTTATTCCTTGCCTATATAAGCAAGACTCATTCTCATTGTATTTCATTGAGTTCCATAATAATATATGATATTTATTCTCATTTGTTTGCAATGGTTTATGTAAAGTTATTATGGTGAATTGTTTTCATCTTATTGATCGTGATGTTTGATTATCATCTATGTTCTTGGCTTGGCATGATCTGGTTATTTTTCCTTTTAAAATGACCTTGCATAGGATAAAATAGAAGGGTCAGTCTAGTCATGCGAGATCACATTTGATCCCAAAATTCAAGTTGTGTGTGGGCTCGACAATGGAGAATAAAGGTCAAAAAATGAGGCCAAACAATGTTGAAGTAAATCAGAGCTCGAGAGGAAGAAAAATGGAGAAAAGATCGAAGTCTTTTGACTTCACATATGATTAAACTCGAAGAAAAGAAACAAACTCACAGCGGGTGGCGCGTGTCTGTTTGGTGCACTTTTGGTATGGTGCACAAAATAGGAGACCTCAGAATAGTACACGCCATCCATGTGGTCAGAGTCTGAAAAGGAAAATTTGGTTGTTGAATCAGCTAAGTATAACAGAGCCAGTAGAAGCCTCAATGTGTCAGCTCGGTGAAATTTCAAAGGTAATATCTGAAGGCAGGTCCCAAATAAGTGTAGGCTCTCCACGTGTCTAGGGCCTAGAAAATTTACACCAGCTGTTGAAAAATTCTAACTGTCAGCAGAAGCCTCCACATGCCTCTTTAGCACAAATTCAAAGGTAAGACCCAAAAGGAAGGTCCCTAACGAGCGTGGGCCCTCCACGTAGTCAGATTCTGAGAAAAGTAGAACAGGTCATTGATAATTCTAATGGCCAGCAGTATCCTCCATGTGTCTCATCGGTGCACCATCAAAGGTAAATTCCAAAATGGGGTCTCCGAATGAGTGCAAGCTCTCCACATGTCTAGGACTGGGAAATGTTACATCGGTCATTGGAGACTTGAAGTACAGCAGTAGAGCCAGCGGAATTCTCCACGTGTCTTAATGGCGTAACTTCAGGGGTAGAATCGAAAGGTAGTTTCTAAATGTGCATTAGCCTTCCATGTGTCTAGGGTCTGATGTAGTTTCTCTGCCAAACAGGAGGGACTTAAACAAAAAAGAAAACATAGTAGGCCTGCGGACGATGCTAAGTGTCCAATCGGCACAACTTCAAGAGTGAAATAGAACGGTGAAATTTTAAGACACGCAGGGCTGCCACGTGGATCTTGCGAGGATAGACTCTTTTAAATATTGTGAACCCATGTTAAATTCCCTACCCTAACCTTCAAACAACCATATATTTCAACTGGGAACTTGAATTTTCTCAAGAGAGGACCTTTCTGAAAGCTCTCGACGTCATCTTCTCACCTACCACCATAATGTTTCAGTCCACCAATTTAAGGTTGTCACGCTTCTCACCTACAACGATAATGAAGCATGAGCTTCCTTTCTTTCCCAACAAGGAACATTAATGGAGGCATAGGCTCTGTCAGGGAACCCATCATTGTTGCAGGTGAATTTCAATGCATTTTGGGGTGGCTGGGGTAGGTGAATTCAATGCAATCTTAGAGTGGTTTAAGCAGGATTCGAATTTTCCCTCTTTCCTTCTCTCATTCTTCTATATATTCTAGAGGGGCATTTTTCTACAATTTGGTCATTCTTCTCTCCTACCTCCCTCTCTCTTTCTTCCCTAGGTTTGAATGTGGAGTTTAAGCCTCCTCTCTTGGCTTTATAATTTAATTTTCTTTCCTCTTGCCCATTAATAATGTACTGTGTGAACTCATGCAACAATAAAATATTTTTTGTGATGCATTTTGTCCATCCTTCCTTATTTTATTTTCTCTTCTTGCCTCTCATTATTGCAGGGTATATTGTGCATGCTTCTGATGTCTATTGCAGGTTTTGAGAGTTGTGTTTAATGGGTTTGAAGTGGTGTTCTGTGTGAACTTTATCTTTTGTTTGTGGTTCATCTTGTCCATCCTCTCCATTGCTCACCTCTCTCCATTTTAGGCATTTGGATTTATGATCAGTGCCCTCCTTTTCTAGTGTATCACCACTTTAGAGTAGGATTTGTTTTCATGAACCCTCTCTCGTTGGTCCCTTAGAAAGTTATATTAGGATTAGATAGTTTTCCTACATTAGAGTAGATTGTTGTAGGTAGTTTAGAAGAAGGAACCAGTCTTCTCTAGAGGGCCATCTCAAATTCACAATTTCCACAGCTTGAGAGATGGTCCACCATTGTGCAATCACACTGAGAGTCTCAACCCATCAAGTTTTAGAAATTCAGGTGTGCTATCATTTCACATCAATAGTTTTGGTATGCTCGATGGGATAGGTTTGAAGCACCTTACCACTTCATTTCATCAAGTTGATGTGTCCTTGGTGAGATTCAACATTTGGAGGCACATGAAAATCACATCTAGCAACTCCATCTGGTCAACAACCCATTCTTTGAGTTACAGTCTTTCCTCCCATCCATTTCTACCCATTCTTCTTTCCAAATATTCCATCTTCTACCATTCATAAAGCTTTGCAGTCATGACTTCATTCCCATCTTGGAATTCACACCTACAGCAGCGCAATTAGCCTGTAATGAGTTTCACAACTCCTCTAGATAATTTCTATGATCAAATGTAGAACCATTATGCTTACCCATATGAGCAGTGTCAAATCCAGTTTGGCAATGGAGCTTATCAAGAGCAATGATACACATACAATGGTAATAGTTATATGGAGAGTGTTGACATCCTGGAGAAGAATAAAATAATGGAGGCCGGCATGGTCCAGTCAAGGGCTATTGAAGAAATGAGGGCATTCAAAATCGGTTGTGGGGAACCTTTTCCATCGGTCAACCCTATTGCAAGACATTGTATCCCACAACAGAAGCTTGATTTCATGATTGAGATACTACCTCAGCTTGCATAATGGACAAAGGAGATAGAGGCCTACGAAATTCATGTCAAGGACCTTGTCAATGGATAAGCCCTATACTATCATCTAGTCATTTTCTCCCCATTCCCCAAGCAACATCATCTCAACCTAAGCTTCAGTTTCCAAGCTTTCCATTCGCTGCATCTAGTGTTGATTTCTGTTCTCCATCTTCTAGTCTCCCACCCTATCTCAATTCCTTTGCCCTTTTCCCTTCAAAATATAAGTACCCTCCATAAGAGCCAAAAGCAATACCTTTTCCACCCACCACTCCTCCTACTTACCTGATCCCATGTTGGGAAGAAACTCAAGAATCTAGTTAAGGGGAGAAGTAAGAAGAAGAAACAAGAAAAGAAGAAATGATTAGAACCTTGGTGAGCTTGACTTTTAGATTCAAGATTAATAAAATTCCCTTGATGGTCAAGCCCCTGGAGGAGGCTGAGGTCAAGCCAGAAGTGGTGGAGGCCTTGGTTACAGTAGAAGCGAGGGAAGGAGGAGCTACTCCAAATCCAAAATAAGAGGAGTGCATTCCAGATGTGGGGGAAAACCATACAAATCTAGAGGTTTCAAGTGGAGATCAGGCTATAGAAGAATCTTCAGTGATTCCTCCCACTTCATCCCCTTCAAATTTTAATGTCGAAGAAAATTTTGAGCTTTTAGATTTCATGTTTGAATGTGAGGGAACCAATGGTGAGAAATTTTCAAATCAGGAGGACACCATGGAGGAGGTCAAACACACGCAGTAAGAGAACGAGGAGGAAGCCTATCTGTCTGACTTGGAGGATTTCTTTGATGAGGACGAGCCCAAGGAGATCACATCATTATTTCTACTATCATCTACCTTCCAAGCACATGATTCCACTGCCATGGAGGATAGCATTCAAGGACAGTAGCCTACACTCCAGAACAACCCTCTGGAACTAAGGTTGGAGGATAATAGTCTTCCATGTTCTTCTTAGGAGGAGGAAGGAAAAAGGAAATAGGATGTCACCATCTCTCCCACAGCATTCACCCAGGAAAGTCTGCAGGAAGACTCCACTCTTGGAGTTGAATTTCATAACAATGGGAACATCCATTGGATCAGATCGTGCCCAATCAGGTACTTGGCTTCAATGGAGCCAAAGGAGAAGCCAAAACCGGTCATGCCCATTTCAGGGCATGAGGATGAGTATCAAAGAACCAAGGGTCACCATCAACACCTCCAAGATTCTAATGACAATCAGCTTGAGGAGGTATTTTTTATTGATGTTAATACTTTGGTTATTTGGGTGGTGGATTGGCCTCTTGTCAATTATTCACTCATTATAATAGCCATGGTCAACGCCAAATCATATACATGCCTGACTATTTTGAGAAAGGGAAGCTACTTCTCCCTGCCATTTATAGGATTTTTTTGAGTTCCCTTTTCTTCTGGTTAGTGTAGAGTAGGTAGGTTTGTTTTTAGTAACACAAGTGCTTTTACACACTGCACATATTCCACTTGGACCATGTATGATTTTTAGTTTTGTACATAGTGTGTGTCATGGTGTTTTTTTTCTCATGCACATTACATTGCAGGTAGCACTTGGCGAGATCAGCCCCAGTTCCAATAATGTTTCAAGTGAAAGCTCTAGGTCAATATAATTTTCTACTCTCAGAAATCTCACGTTCAAGATTTCCTTATGAAAAGTAAGAGTGCAGACAATGGGGAAGGTTCAAGGTTAGCAGGGGTACAATATTTAGGTTCACGATTCAATCAAAAAATCAGTATCAAGCTATCATTCTTGACTCCATGCCCAATGGAATTCCAAGGCTACTGTTCTATTCACCTATTAGGCAGGTGATCCTATGAGTCACAAAACTATTATCAAATTTCACCCCTCAGGTAAAAGTGATCAAACACGACCTTGCATAGGAGAAAATCAAAGGTTCGGTTCAGTCATGCGATCTCTGTTATACTTATCCGATTCAACGGATGGTTCGGTTTAGTCATGCGAGCTCATATTCAATCCTGGAATTCAAGTTATGGGTGGGATCAAAAATGGAGAAGAAAGATCAGAAAATGAGGCCAAACAATGTTAAAGGATATCAGAGCTCAAGAGGAAGAAAATGGAGAAAATCTTGAAGTTTTCGGACTTCACATAAGATTCAACTTGAATAAAAGCAACATACTTGCGGAGGGTGCCACATGTCTCTTTGGTGCACTTTTGTCATGGTACATAAAATCAGAGAGCTAAAATGTGCAAAGGTCCTCCACATGGTTAGAGTATGAAAAGGCAGATCCATCCGTTGAATCGGATAAGTATAACAGAGCCAACAGAAGCCTCCACATGTTAGATCAGTGAAATTTCAAAGGTAAGATCTTAATGTAGGTCCCAAACAAGCATAGGCTCTCCATGTGTCTAGGGCCTGGAAAAATTGTATCTGCTATTAAAAATTCCAACCATTAATGGAAACCTCCATGTACCTCTTCGGTGAAACTTCAAAAGTAAGACCCATAAGGAAGCTCCCTAACGAGCACAGTCCCTCTATGTGGTCAAAGTCTAAGAAAAGTAGAACTGGCCGTTGAAAATTCTAAGGGCCAGTGGAACCCTCCACGTTTCTCATCAGTGCACCTTCAAAGGTAAAGTCTAAAATGGGGTCTCCAAATGAGTGCATGCTCTTGACATGTCTAGGACCCAGAAAAGTTGCACCTTCCATTGTAGGCTTGAAGCAAAGAAACAGAGCCAATAAAATTCTCCACGTGTCTCAACAGCACAACTTCATTTGTAGAATCAAAAGACAGTTCCCAAATGTGTGTTATCCCTCCATGCGTCTAGGGTCTGACGTTGTTCCTCCGCCAAATAGGAGGGACTTATCCAAAACAAAACAAAATAGAGTAGGCCCATAGACGATGCGTAGTGTCCAATCGGTGCAAATTCAAGAGTGAAAGGGAGGGATGAAATCTTAATATGTGTAGGGATGCCACGTGGATATTGCATGGATAAACTCTTTTAAATATTGTGAGCCTGTGTTAAACACCTAACCCTGACCTTTAGACAACCAAATATTTCAACTGGGAATGGATTTTCTCAAGAGAGGACCTTTTGGAAAGCTCTCAACGTCAAGTTTTCACTGTTAAGAAATAAGGGATAAAATATGGGGAATAATCCCTCATAGAATCATAATAGTAGAAACTAATATGTTGAAAATATTACAGATCTCAAATAAAAGTGTAGAATAAAATAACACAACACAAAGAGATAGTATTTAACTTGGTTCACCCAATTTGGGCTACATCCACCAAGAATCACTTCCTCAAATTTTATTACAAGCCACTGCTCTCTTAATATAATACCCAGATCTGTTTCGAGCTATGCTCAACAAACTCTACAAAATTCACACCCAAATTCAAAGCACATTTGCAATGTTTTTCATTGTATCTATCATATGCATAAAAGCATATAAACAGACAACTGCTTAAGTAGTTTTAAAAAACCATGGGTATTAAAACCATGGGAAAAAACTGTCCCATAAACCTATGGGACAAAATCCCTAGCCCATATGAGAAAATCACATTTCCTGATATATCATGCACAGTTTTAAAGCCTAAAAAAAAATTTCAGCGGCTTCCGTTTTGCCTTGGCCGCGAATCTCCTTGTGATTCGTCACAGGCCAACACTCCAAATTTTGATTCTGAGCTATTTTTGCAGAAGGGTAAAAATCCTCTCCTATCTCGAGGCCAACCTGCCTTGTCCTCCGAAACCCAACAAGATCCACTCTCTCATTTGCCTAGGACCCGTGGTGCTACAACTTTCATTACTTTACTCCCTTTAAGCCAAGGGAAAGCTTCTCAACTTAACAATCTCCCACTGTGGAGCCTGGTTTTCCTCTGAGAAAGCTTCTCCTATGCCACGTGTCCATAGTCCTCTTTGAAGACTATACGAAAGTTTCGGGCACAACTTTATTTTTTCACTTGTAACCACCTTGGTCATCATGTATAAAAGACTTCAAAATCACCATAAACCTCCGTCGGCAACGCCGACTTCTGCTTCATCAATTTTGATTTTTTAATGACACGTGTCCACTTAACTCGTATATGGCTGTGGGGATTTGGACTTAGATTTTTGAATTTATAATTTTTTGTAAAATAAGTGTAAAAAACATCTGAGGAAATCCAACCACCCGCCACTTTCCTTCCTGCCAACTTATGAACCATGCTCACGTCAGGAAAATTGATGGAACCAAATCGGGTCCTTGCGACCAAAAATGCCCCATTTGTCAGAAACATAGGTGAAAAATAAAAAGTTGACAACATTTCCACCAACTTTTCCTCAGCCAATTAGAAACTAGCTTATTATTGTCCAATACCTTATGAGTGATGAATTTGACAGGAACCTATTGACGCTCCATCATGACTGTCAAAACATACAAAATCTCCAGGGATGCCCTAGAATCTAAATTTTTAACCAAGGATGGCAAATTTTTTTTCGATTCTGAATCAACTGTAAGCATGATTTTACAACATGTTCGACCTTGGGACTGGATTTTCAATTGAATACAAGTATGATTTGATCAATTTTGATTTTCTTCCAGTGATATGGCAACCTGGAAAAACAATACATTTGCAAATTTGGAAGAACTCAGGGCACAAATTGCATGGGAAATACTTAGGCCTGGTCCCTCAACATTAGGGAAAAACAACGAATTTTGTGAGCATTTTAAAGCATTCAAGGTAGAGGGGACATCTAGTTTCAGACCATACTCTGTCAAAGGATAAAACATTTCCTTTGAGCAAATATAGATTTGGAAAATTAGGCCTGCAACAAGGTGTCAAGCTAACCGGCTTATGGCATCCAATAGTATCAAACCTTGTCAAGACCTTCTTAATGTATTGTGTGTTGAGACAAGAAGCAGACAATAAAGGAACCTAAGAAGCCCGATATATACTAATAAATTAGGGACTTTATTCCCTTAGGAAACATATGAATGAAATGCATGTGATTAGGACCTATAAGGATGTGCCCTTAGTGTGCCTGATCTTGAGTACTCTGTATTTCATACATTCTTCTTTAAAATATCAAACTATATTATATCATCCTCTTACAGTCTTAACCCTATCTCACATATATAAATGAGTTCCATCTGTAAACACTAGGTTAAGGGAATGAAACCCAAATTAGTCTAATTAATGAGGATCTACATATTAGAAACCTTACTGCCGAATCCTATTGTAAGCTATCAACATTTATATAAAGATATTAATTTATAGTAGATTGATTAATAAGATTAATTTTATTAATATGCTAAATATAGAAATTGCACAAGATGATACTCTGCACTTATATGACCTCATATGCCTTTTATCAATTTCATATGGATGGGAAATTACATTTACATACTAAAAATCATTATGTAGAATGCAGTCTTGTACTTGAAATTGCTCTAACTGAATATGTCCTCTGCTACAACTAATACATAGAATAGATTCTAATGGACAATCTATCGTTATCCACGAGTTAGACAAAATTTCCCCACTCAAAATGTGGACCCTTTTTTCTGTGCAAACCCCTTAACTACCAACTGGGCCTTATAGATTAGATTACCTCCTTCTTCCTCTTTGACTCTAAACACCCATTTGTTTTAGTTCATGAAATTAGTATTCCTTCAGGTAGCTTGAAACAATATCCCATGTCATGAGATAACTATAAAAAATGGTTTAAAATGTTCCTGGAGTCCATGCGCTTGCTACACCACTTATTCCTGGAATCTACTTAAAAGCATTGATTCAAACAAACATTTATCTAGCTATCCACTATCAGTGTAGTAATAAATGAATAAAGATCTTGACTAAATATAAATTTAGATTCTATTCTGATCCAAGGAATGCTTGGTCATTACTAGGAGTATGGGGTTGCTAGTTGAGGAGGCTATCCTGAACTGATATTCATGTGTCACTCTTAACATGCAGGCATAGATTGCTCTACAGTTGCATTTTATTTCTTGGATGATTCCCTAATGTATGATCTTCAAACTGCTCCTAATACATAAAGAAAAGTTATCATTAAAGACCACATCCCTAGATCGAATGATTTTATTGTCCTTAGATGACTCTCTTCATTTATTTCTAAATTGAGTCACCACCATGTGTAATGTTAATTTACATTTTTATGATTCTAGCAAGTAATAGTTTAGGTAATTATTATCCTATTTTGCCCCTAAGGTGAAATCGGAAAAACATGACCTCACATCCAGAGACTCTAAGTAATGAATAATCAAATTTCTTAGCATATGAGAGCCTCACAATTTGGTATGCCTCAAGCCAAGTGAACTTGAAGTGGGTCGAGAAAATTGATCAAGGGAGCATCGAAATTTTGAGCTCACCGATTTCTGGGGAAAATGAAGAGGAAGCTCCGTAGTCATGAAACCTCATGCTCATCAGCAGGTAGGTCGAGGTGATTGTTCTGGGGATCCTTTCGACGGAAAGAAGTGTGAAAAAGGGAGATGAAGTCTAATACCTAGAACTGCCAAATTCTTATGGAGTCCAGGGTTCTTGGAACAATAATCATCAAAATTCATTGCTACAATGAGCTTACCCTGGATAATCAATGCCACTGAGATATTTTAGCTTACACAAAGGTCTGAAACTCTACGAAGGCTATCCATTTAACAAAAGTGTCAAATACATCAAAATTTGATTCTCATACAATTTAGACCCAAATGTTTCCCTTAGATAGCATGATCAAGTACTTGAAACCCTAATAACCTGAACCCCTAAGAGATGATACCTGAGCTAGCCACCATACATTAGAGTGCACAAACTCTAACTTACTCTCTTTCTTTGTAGGTCCAACCTTGAGAAACCTTACTCACTTTCGTTTCCCCATATATGCAGTCCTCACAGAACTCCAAACCTAAATATTTCTACATATCCAGGTAAATCCTTCTTTATGATCTCCATGCCCCTTATGGCTCATATGACTGATCCTATAGTGCCACAATATTGTATCTACTTTTGAAGCCAGAAGATTACAAATGTTAGTCCTATAAGTGGTTAAATACAAGGTTCCAACCTTCTTACCTCTTGCCACCACAAGATCACCCTTGTAACTTTTCAAGAGTTCACTGTAAATATCACATTACAACCATCACTTCCCAACTACCCTACCGATATAAAATTTCATACTTAATGTAGGCACATATCTGACATCCTTCAATAGCCAAAGTATTCCCATTCTGCATCTTAACCTGAACATAATCTTTTCAAGTATGTTACAAGGCTCATTATCACAAAGAAAAACATTCCCAAAATCTCCTTGAACATAATCAACAAAATAATGCCTATGTGGAGTAGCATGGAAAGAAGCCCCTAAATCTAAAACCCAAGATTGAGTAATATTGTGCAAAGAAATAATCAAAGCATCCTGACATACATTACCCATGGCCACATTTTCCTCTTTGTTTTTTTCCTGTTGTTTCTTCTTGTCCCAAAGTTCCCATCAGTCCTTTTTTGCATGCCTAGACTTTCCACAGGTGCCAACATACTATCTTACTTTTGGATTTTGACCTTACCCGATCCTTTAATTTTCCACAGCTTCCTTTATTCTTTTGTCTCCCTCTAGTTTCCATTGTCAAAGAACTCCCTAAAGTAGAATATTCCCCAGATCTTTTTCTTTGCGTTTCCTCCACTTAGAATCACCCCTACACCATCCTCAAACTTCAACTTTGAGTTCGTTGGAACCGAGGATGCTTACCGCCATTACCAAGCTATTCCAACTCTTAGGAAAAGAGCACTGAACTAATAAATCCCTAACTTCTTGCATTCAAATTCTATTGTAACCAAAGCTAGCATATTTACAACCATATTAAAATCATTTTAATGATCTTCTACTGAACCATTCTCAAACATCTTCATATTAAACAACTCTTGGTTCCATTAAAAATATCTTATTTGAGGCAGAGGGTTTTTCATATAACTTCCCTAATGCATTCATCAGTTATTTTGTATTCTTTTCCTTTGAAACATTAAATAATACCGAAGATGCTAGACATAGATGGATTATCCAAAGTTCCTTCCTATCTAGTGATTCCCATTCTGCATCCATCATGCTTGAGGGTTTGTTCACCTTCTCAGACTATGGAATATAAAGATCCTTATGATAAAGGTAATCATCCATCTGCATCTTCTAAAGACTGAAATTCTACCCATTGAATTTATCAACCCTATATCTTCCATCATCTTCCATAGCTCCCACTCAAGATAAAACATTCCCTACGATTCAAAAGTTTAGCAAACCAAAACTAGACTCCGATACCAATTTTTAAGAAATAAGGGATAAAATATGTGGAATAATCCCCCACAAAATCGCAAAAGTAGAAACTCATATGCAAAAAATATTACAGATCTCAAATAAAAGTGGTAGAATAAAATAATGCAACACAAAGAGATAGTATTTAACATGGTTCACCCAATTTGGGCTGCGTTCCACCAAGAATCACCTTGCTCATATTTTATTACAAGCCACCGCTCTCTCAATACAATACCCAGATCTGTTTGGAGTTATGCTTAACAAACTCTACAGAATTCACACCCAAATTCAAATCACATCTACAATGTTTACATTATATCTACCATATGCACAAAACCATATAAAATAGACAACTACTTAAGCAATTTTACAAAATTGTGGGTATCAAAAACATGGGCCAAAAACCATGCCATAAACCTATGGGTCAAAAAACCCACCCATATAAGAAAATCATGTTTCCCGAGTGGAAAGTGTACAAGTCTTCCAATGTTTTCTCACATGAAAACAGGCTCCACAATCCTAGCACTCACCCAGAACCATAATGTTTTAATCCGCCATTTTGATTTTGTCACGCTTCTCACCTACCACCATAATGAAGAATGAGCTTCCTTTCTTACACAACAAGAAACATTAATGGAGGCATAGGCTCTGTCAGGGAACCCATCATTGTTGCAAGTGAATTTCAATGCATTTTGCGCTGGCTGGGGTAGGTGAATTTAATGCAATCTTGGGGTGGTTGAAGAAAAATTCAAATTTTCCCTCTCTCCTTCTCTCATTTTTCTATATATTGTAAAGGAGGGGAATTTTTCTATAGGTTGGTCATTTTTCTCTCCTACCTCCCTCTCTCTTTCTTCCCTAAGGTTGAATGTGGAGTTTAAGCCTCCTCTCTTGGATTTGAAATGGAATTTTCCTACCTCTTACCCACTGATGATGTACTGTGTGAACTCATGGAGCAATAAAATATGTTTTATGATGCATTTCATCTGTCGTGCCTTATTTTATTATGCCTATTCTTTCCTCTCATCATTACAGGGTATATTGTGCATAATTCTGATATCTAAATTATAGGTTTTGAGAGCTGTGTTTAATTGGTTTGAAATGGTGTTATATGTGAACTCTATCTTTTGTCTATAATGCATCTTGTCCATCCTCTCCACTACTCACCTCTCTCCATTTTAGGCATTTGGATTTTTGATTAGCACTTTTCTTCTCTGGTGTATCACTGCTTTAGTGTAGGCTTTGGTTTTCATGCACTCTCTCTCCCTAGTCCCTTGGAAAGTTAGATTAGGATTAGATAGTTTGCATGCATTAGAGTAGAATGTGGTAGGTAGTTTAGGAGTAGGAACCAACCTTCTCTGGAGGGCCATCTCAAGTTGGCGATTCCCATAGCTTGAAATATGGTCCAACATTATGTAATCACACTGAAAGTCTCAACCCATCGATTTGTAGACATTCAAGGGTGTTGTGATTTCACATCAAAAAGTCATGTTATTCCTTTAAAAAAAGTATTTCAGCTCCTCAAGTGCAACAAAAAAAGTTACAGCCTGATCCCAGAAGAATATTGGAGATGGGTCTATGTGGAAATATTTGTAACTATAGAATATCAAATACAAAACATGCAAATATGGATCTATCAATCAACGCAAAATCTAAAGCAATGGAATTATAAATAAGAATAATCCAAATTACACAAAAGTACACACACATAACACAACATGTACTATGGTTTTCCCAAGATGGGCTACATCTACCAAAGATAGAGATCTCATATATATAATATAACAAGAGATTATAAACCAACTCTTCTGCACAGTAAACCATGCCTCCATACCACCACATGAGTCTCCTCTATATCTCTAACTGGATTTACCTGAGTTCACTATAATCATGTCTCTGAAACATCATCACATCTAATATACCTGAAGTTACCCTGCATCTACCACTATGCAACCAAGCTCTCACTGTACTGTGAATCTATAAACAAGACCCCCAGAAGGTTCTACCAATGTGTAACCATAACCATGCACCAAGAAGTAAGTCTCTCCATCATCAGTGCATCAACCTATGCAAACATGAAGATAACTTCCTCTAAAATATTATATTCTTATGGATCAATAATACATCATGATCTCATGGATATGTAATAAAAGATCACACAACATGCGGATCTACAAGAATGAGGAATAACAAGCTTTCACAACAACATTTGGATTTAACAAGAAGAAACACTAATTGTTTTACATATTATGCAAGACATTATATGAGACTAAATAATATAAAGAAAATATAGTAGAATATAATACCATCTTCTCACCAATAGTTTACCTGAACTTTCCTTCTGTTCATCTTCTCTCTATGAAAGCTCTTGATTTCATGCAATCTTATTTTTCTTCTTCTTCTTCTTCTTCATTTTAACCAAGGATAGCTCAATTCTTATTTTTCCTCATTCTTTATGTTCTAACCCTAGTTTTCTAGCTTATATAAGGTTATAAAAACTTAGGGCACCATATCCATGCAATTACGTTCAATAGATTTACTTTAAAACAAAATATATAATAAATTTCGTGACTTATAAATAAAACACTCCCGTACAGGTAACCGATGCTAGTTATTTCTCGACTGATGTCAGTCACTATATGACCAATACCGGTCACTTCCTACCTGATGTCGGTGACTGTCTAACCTAATCACTTTGTAATGCATGTCACATTGAAGCTATTTAGCTCCACAACCTAATAACCTCCCACTTGGAAATAAATTGTTGAACCTCTATACTTATACCTATACATCACCATCCTCTACAGACCGCGAAGACCATCTATTCTTTCCTTCAACAATTCTCTCAAAACAATCAGGAAGATCAAACTATCTTCTAAAACTAAGAAGATAACAAACTTCTGACTTATCATATACCTGCAGGGAGCTACTACTGATCCATAATACTTGAGATAACATACATCAAGCTCCCACTAAATCATAGCTCCAATCCTTTCATGTAACTAATATACCATTACTAACACACCTGAAAGAGCTACCACTCAAATTGAAATACTGAGATCCAACTGCAACCATATCCATACCTATAAAACTAACCATGATATCCATCCATCTATCCATGTCTCCATGCAACCAACCATGCAACTGACCAAGACAAGTCAAATTGGAATATGCGAAAGAAAAAAAAGATCCTAGGTAAAGACAAACCCAAATTAGTTCTACCTGCAACAGTGGGTGAAATCCACAAACCTACATAACTTAAAGAATCCAAACACTGCAATCTACAAATTCAACCCTTTATAAACAACTAACATTTTCAAGAAAATGATCTGTAGATAACATCTCCTATAAAGTAACATAGTAATCAAGAGGAAATACAAACATCCCCTACTGATGCTCAAGGAATCCAAGTGCAAATCAAACATTTGCATCATCATAGACTCACAAAACCAAATCTATCCACATGTACAAACTCACCATGTACATCCATCCATATCACCACGCTCTTTAGAAGCTCAAAGTCTGCCACTGACTAACTCCAAAGCCAAATATGAATCATGTGCTCATCAATGTCAATAAAAAACAACCATGTTAAACCATGCCACTAATACCAAGTGAAAATACCAGCAAACATGTCATAAACATACTCTACAAAATCAACCAAGATGAAAGAAAAACAAGGGCACTATCCAAAAATAGTAAATAAACATTTTTGTCAAATATGTGACCAAACTGACCACGGTTTCCTAATTGACCTCGGTCACTACCTGACCGATCATGGTTAATCCTAACCGACACTGGTCTCTATAACTAGAATATTTTCTCCTTTTTCACCCTTCAAACTCTGAAAATTTTCTCTATCATCTAAAACCACCTGAATAAACCATCAAATTCCTTCCTTAAACAATATCAAGGCACCACAAAATAAAACTACAGTGACATCACAAAGCAGTAAACTTAAAATACCTGCAAAGTTGTGACTTCCCTCCACAACCAACTTGTGCCTCCTACCACTCTAAATAGTAGTAATATCCTCTCACTCTGCATGTGTATCATGTATCTAATCCTGTAATGCCAACAACTATGGCTTTCTCCCACTGAATACAAAATCCCCTGCACTGCCTCTAACACCAAGCTCAATAGCTAATATCTTAGTGAGAAATAAAACAAGATGAAAGAACTATAAAATTGATTCCCTTTCTTCTCTAAGAATACTTCTACATCATAGAAGTTTGTACTTATTGTGAATTAGGTGAATCAACTTATTTCCATCCATGTGTACTCAACATATATCATTACTTACAACTATTTCTAATAATGACTTTTCATTGAGGATCTCATCCATAGACTAGAAACCCTTTTCGTCAAGATTCCACACAACTAGGAAATAAAAATAAAAAAACACCAAAAACCATGGTGTAAATTATGCACACTATCCTAACATAATATCAGTTTCTCCAAACAAAAGAAATAAACATAAATCATATAGAGATACTTGACTCAAATTCTGAATGTACTAACCAAGCTAACTTCATCCTCTTTCTATTCTAAACCATGAACTCATCTACACCATCTCTGCCATGTACACTTTGTGCAAGAAACTCAATCCTCCAAACCAGGACAAAAAAAATCTACCCTGTAATGCTGTAAAAAACCCTGCACATATAGCTTTCCACAAAGACTGACCACAAACATCTCCTAACCGACCACAATTAGCTGACCGATAGTGGTCTTTATGATAGAACTCGGTTTTAAGACCAATGTGGATGATATTGGAACAAACCCAATGCCACACAATTTGGTATAGAAAACCACACTAGGTGCCTAATTCGACTGAAGACAGTCTTTAAGCTGCGCTAGTCATTTAAGGAAGCATCAAAATCTCATATAATAAGCAATACAACAAATCAATGCAATAAATTACATCAAGATGAAATAGATCACCTTACCAGCACCAAGATACTCAACCTCATCTTTAACTAAACTAAAGTACATGCTTCTCTAATGGAATCCCTGCCTCCGTTCTATGTTACTTCCTCTCTACCGAATCCCATTTATCTAACTATACCAAGGATGCATACCTGCTCCTTTTCTCTATCTAGATCTGCAATCCAAAATCATGCATGTGATATTAAAATGTAAAGCACTGCTAAACCAAGATAAAACCATACCTCAATTTATCCCAAATCTGTAATCTGATCAACATGCTTATGCTTGAAAGAACTAAGGGCACCTCAATAAACAAGATACATTCCATGCCTCTCTCTTCATTTAGATATGTGATTTTTTGTTTAAAACCAGGTTTCCCAGTAACCGACCACGGTCACCCTGTGACTGAGCTTGGTTACCCTCTAACAAACATTGGTCACCCTGTTACTAACCACGGTCACCTTGCAGATGTCGATTGCCACCTAACTGACATCGCTCTTTGTATTCTCTAACAACCTTACTCTTCCATCTCCCACTTGAGATTGAATCTCTTCCTATAATTTTCACGTTAGGCAAAAAAAAACCCTTCTCTCATCCATGTTAATAATAAGCACTAAAAAAATAATGAATCAAACTCTTACTCAGAAATAACCAAGCTCTGATACCAATTATTGGAAATGTTCCTATGCAGAAACATTTTGTAACTATATAATATCAAATACAAAACATGTAAATACAAATCTATCAATTCCCACAAAATCTACAGCAGTGGAAATATAAACAAGAATAATCCAAATCACACAAAAGTACACACACATAACACAACATGTACCTTGGTTCACCCAATATGGGCTATGTCCACCAAAGATAGAGATCTCATATATATAATATAACAATAGATTACAAACCAACTCTTATACACAAGATTTCATGTATCTGTACAAGATTATCTCTTTCTTTTAGATCTCCCACCAGATCTTCCTGATTACACTAAACCGTGCCTCCATAGCACCACCTGTGTCTCCTGCAAATATCTAACTGGATCTATCTGAGTGCACTACAACCATTCCTTTGAAACACCACAAGATATCACATACCTGAAGCTACCCTAAATCTGCCATTGTGTAACCAAGCTCTCACTTTACTGTGAATCTACAAAAATACCTCCATAAGGGTCTACCAATGTGAAACCATAACCATGCACCAAGAAGTAAGTCTCTCCATCATCACTACATCAACAAGTCTCTCCATCATCACTACATCAACATGTGCAAACATGAAGACAACTTCCTCTACAATACTAAATTCCTATGGATCAATAATACATCATGATCTCATGGATCTGTAATACAAGATCTCACAACATGTGGATCTACAAGAATGAGAAATAACAATATGTCACAATAACTTGTGGATATAAAAAGAAGAAACACTAAGTGCTTTGCAAACTATGCAAGCCATTATATGAGACTAAACAATATAAAGGAAATACAATAGAAGATAATAGCGTTTTATCACTAATAATGTACCTCTATTTTCCTTCTATTTATCTTCTCTCTATGAAAGCTCACATTTTCATGCAATCTACTTATTTTTTCTTCTTCTTCTTTATGCTTTCAACCAAGGATAGCTCAATTCTTCTCTTTTCTCATTCCTATTTTCTAACAATAGGTTTCTATCTTATATAAGCATAGACAAACTTAGGGCACCATAGCCATGTAATTACATCCAATAGATTTTCTTTTTAAAAAAATCTATATTAAATCTTGTGACTTATAAATAAAACACTCCCACACATGTAACTAATATCGGTCACTATATGATCGATGTCGGTCACCTACAAACCAATGCCGCTCACCTCTTGACTAATATCGGTCAATGTCTAACCCAGTCACTTTGTAATGCATGCCCCAATGAAGCTATTTAGATCCAAAAGCTAACAAAGAATATTCATACCTTATATTTCAAAAGTTGTTGAAGCGGAGTCAATTTTTGCTAGAGCTTATGCTAAAACTGTAGAAGGAATTTCTACTTTTTTTTCTTCTTTTAATATTGTTGAGGTAATGAAAAATCATAATATCAGTATTTCATTATGGGATTCTTTGAGTATTCAAGAACAGCAGGAGCTATTTGCTCATGGGCTTGCTAAGTTGCATATTTCTTCGTAAACAGTAGAAAAGGAAGCTCATAAAGCTAATATGGTCTGTGGTACAATAGAGCAAGATAACATGAAAAAGGTCAAGTGAATGTTTAAAAAGGTTCTAAATTCTCATGATATTAAAAATCGATTGCCCTTTTATCTATATTTGATTATTATAGATTGTCTAGTTCATAACTGCATGGTTGAATGTGGTGCAAGCAACACAGTAATGCCTTAAAAAATTACAGAAAAGTTAGGCCTACAATATGAACCAGAGAAAGTAACTATTGTAGATCTACCTACCTAATTCACTTTATGTTTATCAAGATATTTTACAGAAAATATAAGAGGTTATCTTTCTTCATATTTGTTATTTTTGTTCTTCACTACAAGGTATTGAACTAAAGTTACAGTGAATTTAGAGAGTTTGGCTAGATTTCACATTGAACCTCATGATTCAAATTTTGTAGTAAATTATGCAATCATAGCTCAAATTATTTTTGATGTCATAACACATGTTTCTACATTATATGGTGTTTCTTACTTGTTTATGGATGATAAAACTCAAAAATAACATGCTTATGATCCCTTCAAGGAAGTAGAGGAAGAGATATTTGGTGTTTATTGTCTACATGAAGAAAATGAACCTATTCCTTTACTATCCAAAACAAAAAATATAGCAAAAGGCTTATGCAAGTTTCATTTCAATGGAACAAAAAACAAAAAAGGATAAGGTTCGGGTTTGATGCTTACTTCTCCTTCGAATTAAAGGTGTTTTCCATCTCTAAGTCTACAATTTTCACGTAGCTGTCATGTATCTGAATATGAAGCGTTAATTATGTATGGCCTATAATGGGCCAGAAAAAGAGGTATCAACATGTTACAAATGTTTGGTGATTCATAGTTAGTGATTAATTAAGTAAAAAACTTTAATGTTTGTAACAATTCATTGCTAAAATATTACAAGCATAGAGTTTCAGACTTAAAGGATAATTTTGAGGCTATTAACATATAATCTATTTCAAGAGCTAAAAAAATAGGCAGACACAATTGCAAAATTTGGTGGTAGCTTTGAAGTGCTAGAAAATATTGAAAACATTAAGATTCAGCCACATATAAATCTGATTATTAGACCTTCAGTGCCTAATAACGAATACAATTGGCAAGTTTTCGAAGATGATGAACAAATCTATAGATTTCTACAACAAGAAGCTGGATTTTCTATAGTTAATGAAGAAAATCTATAACAATTATATGGTGATCAGATTGTATAGCTGAAGATAAACAAGTTTTCTCAAGTGTTAGTTACTTAAGAGGATATCTTCAGTCCTAATGATCAAATAAGAAAGGATAAAGTAAAGATCTCAACTCATGCAGATAACTACAAAGAGATCTTAGTTGAAGAGGAAAAGAAGTTATTTATTAGAAAGGTATGTTCTTTAGTTGAAAAAAAGTATTTCATTAATTTATGTAAAGAATTGAAATATTTTTTTGCTTGAAAATACCAAGATCTGAGAGGATTTGATCCAAGTTTAGCTTAGCATACCTTAGAGTTGTAGCCATATTAAAAACCAGTAAGGTAGAAATAAAGGCATGTAAATCCTTAGATTGAACCCTTGATGAGAAAAGAGTTATCCAAGCTAATTGAATTAGGGATTATGTTTCTAGTTAAGCATTCAACTTGGGTACCTAATCTTATGCCTATTCGGAAAAAGTATGGTGAAATCCAGTTCAATATGGATTTTAGAGATCTTAACAAACCTTCATTAAAAGATCATTATCCACTGCCCAATATGGATCATATTTTAAGAACAGTTTCAGGTTCAAATAGGTTGTCCCTTTTTGATGTTTATAGTGGACACAATCATATTAGATTGTGTGTGAAGAATATAGATACAAAACAACCTTCACCACAAAGTGGGTTACTTATGCTTACAATGGAATGCCTTTTGGACATTCTAATGTCTATGAAACATTTCAACGTGTAATGGAGATGAATTTTCATAGCCTTATAAATAAATGCATCTTGGTTTATTTATATTATGTTACAATATTTTCTAAGAATTCTGATGATCATCTAATTAATTTAAGGAGGACTTTTCAGATATGCAGGTAGTTTTGAATCTCTTTGAATCCCAAAAATTCTACCTTTTCAATCCATGAAGGTAAATTACTTGGGCATATTGTTTCTAGAAATATTATAGCTATTGATCCTTTCAGAACTGAAAAAATTTCACATCTATTCGTATCTCATCATAAGAAAGCATTACAAAGTTTTCTTAGAAAAATAAACTTTGTTCGAATATTTGTTCTAGATTTTGCAGCATTAGTCAAGCCATTAACAACTATGTTAAAGAAAGATAACATTTTCTCTTAGACCGGTGAAGGAAGAAAAGGATTTGAAGCTATCAAGTCAGCTATTTCACAAGCTCCTACGTTGGCCAATCTGAATTTAGATAAGGATTTCATGATGTATGCACTTGTAAGATTTGAAACAGTTTAGGCATATTAACTCAAGCTAACGATGAAAATATTGAGTAGCCAATTGTTTTCTTTGGGCAGAGTTTACATGACTATGAGACAAGGTAAAATTGTCTTTATAAACAAGTACTTTTTATAGTTAGAGGACTAAATAATTTCAAGTACATGTTTTCCAATAATAATATACGTGTTTTAGTCTCTCATGCAAGTGTTAAATTGTTCTTTTTAAACAAATAACTAAATGGAAAGAGAGCGGGTTAGATTACAAAGGTTATGGAGTATGATCTTGATATCCATGTTGTAAAAAAATTCTGAGGTAAAGTATTATGTGAACATCTGATTGATAATATGGAAAAACAACATGATCCAAAATTCTATTACACCATGATGAAATTACATATCAGGAGTCACAAATGTTTTTACATTCTAAAAATCAGCAACTAGAACTCAATCTAGAGGTTCAAGGATCAAGTTAGATGACTAATTTTATTGATTACTTACAACACGGTACTTATCTAGAAGGTATGGAAAAGAATAAACAAAGATATTTAAGATTAAAATCTATACCTTATGTTTTCATTGATGGTGTGTTGTTTAAAATAGATATAAATGGAGTTTTGTTGTGTTGTGTTAATTATGATAGAGTGCAGAAATTATTATCTCAGTTCCATGAAGGACCTACAAGAGGTTAATTCTTAGCACGTACTATAGCCTTAAATATTATGAAAGTTGCTTATTGTAGGTCCAACATATTAAAATACTATTTTGAATGCATTAAAAAATGTAAGAAGTGTGCATTTTTTACTGGAAAAGAATGTTTAGCTTTGGTGTCTTTACAACCAATTTATGTGGATCATCCTTTCATGCAGTGGGGTCTTGACTTCATTGGCATGATAAATCCACGTTCATCACAAGGAAACAAGTGGATCTTGACTGCCATGGATTATTTCACACGTTAGACTGAAGTAGTGGCTTTGAAATAGGCCAACACAATTTCAATCTTATCATTCTATAAATGAATGGTTTATAGATTTGGTGTTCCAGAAAATATCATTTCAACTAATGCGTTATCTTTTCTTGCTACAAAAGTAATAGATTTGGCTATCAAGAATATTATTTATTTGAGTACTTCATTTAATGAATACCCTCAAGGTAATGGATTATTTGAAAGTACCAATAAAAATCTATTAAATATTATCATAAGAACACTAAAGGAAAACCAAAGAGCTTGGTATCTAATGTTAAATTCAACACTTTGGGCTAATAGAGTAACTCATAAAAGATCATTTTTCAATTCACTGTCCAAGCTTGTTTATGGACGTGAGGCAAGAATGCCTATTTTAGTTGAGTTTTCCACATTGTATTTACTACATCAAATGGAATTACTTGAGAATGAATTAATGCATGTTCATTATGTAGAATTAATGGAATTGCAAGAGCTAAGATATCAATCTCATCTGAACATGGAAAAGAATCAGAAACAAATCAAGAGAACATTTGATAAAAAGGCTGTGTTCAGAGTCTTTAATGAAGGAGACATTGTGTTGTAATAGGATGCTAATCGTACAAATCCAAGAAATCACATGAAGTTTGATACAATCTTGAGTGATCCTTATATGATTTCAAATTTCAAAGAGCATAATACATTTTACCTATCAAGGTTGAATGTAGAGGAACTTCCTATTCTTGGGAATGTTATGTTTCTTAAACACTGTTATTGAAAATCCTACAGTGTCTGGTTAGAGTAGGATTTCCCTTTCAATAAGTGTAGCTCATTCAAATTACATGTTTTTTCAATTCAATAAGTGCATTCATGCACGTGATATAGTTTACTATATACTTTCCCAGCTTTATTTTTGTTTTCAGAAGGGTTGGTTTTTCAAAAAAGACATATTTTGGTTATATGCTTTGACTCCATGCCCAATGGACTAGAGAAAGGCACTGGTCTTAAAGCTAACAGGTAGCATTCCCCGTAGGATCGCAATAAATTTTGAAAATTTTGGCAATTGTGGAAAATGTAGTTCCCGTTTAAACAACCACTTGAGACCCAAGAAACAACCTAGGATTAACTAGAAAAATTAGGGGATAATTTTTTTTGCTTTGAAGTGTCTACAACCAGGTTGCAAGACATCAGTTTTCACTAATAGGTTCTGGAACAAGACCAAACTACTACAACCTATGTTTCCCTTCATTAACAATATCAAGTTCACAAGGTTCAAATTTTAGGGTTATTTGTTTTTGTTAGGTTCAGGAAGTAATTTACCCCGTGCCTGCTCTCTAATAGGCTTAGAGATTAAACTGAATTTTCTCCTAATTAATTCTTCTAAAGTATTCCTAAACATTCCCAATGGATAGGAAATTTTCTCACCTTTCCAATGATATAAATAACTCCTCCTAAATCCTTGTGGAACTCAAGATATGAGTGGGCGGAGTTCCTAGGGAAAATTTTCCCTTAGGGGACATGTGTCAAGAGGAGAGGAAAGCACCTTAAACGGATTGGCAGATCGTGGGGAGGCTTAGGGAATATTTCCCATTGCATAGTCTCAAGGTCTCAAAACATCCCATGCCTTCATGGGTCTACTAGGGACACGTTTCACTACCCAGTTGGTTGCGAGAAACGACGGGCCGACAGAGTGGGTTGAGGCTTTAAGCCTCTTTCACCAAAAATTCACAAGGGACTAAATTTTTCCGCACCTCCGCCAATGCCATGAGGTTACCACGTGTCATGTGCTAGTTGAACAATGGGAAAATGGGGTGGAAGAATAAATTAGTGCCTTGCGCCCGATGGGGAGGAAAAAGGAAAGAAAGGACGTGCGAGGTCGTGCGCCCGTGGAAGAGGAAAATCTGAGGGAGAAGGAAAAGTTACAAGCCGGGGGGAGAATTTAAGAAATTTTCCAAAGGCCGATAATCAAAATGAAAAGGGGTTCCACCCTACCCACTATCACCCCAAAGTGTAACATGGCACCTTCTCATTGGCCGCGGGCCTTGGGGCCAAAATGGAAATTTTTCCCCAAAATTTGAAAAAAAGGTTAAGTTCAAAAAAAGAACCGCGTCTCCGTCGTAGCCCCTTGAGGACATGTGGCACCCTCTTATTGGCTGCAGTCCATCGGAGGAAAAAGTGAAAATTTTCTACATCAAAATTTTAAAAAGATAAGTTAAAGTTTAGAAAGAGTCTACCCTTCCACCATGCCACGTGGCAACACGTAATTGGCTGCGGGCCAACGGGGTTGCGGGGTAAAATGGGAAAATTTTCCCAAGGAATTTTTTTCAAAAGAATAAGTTAAAACTCTGGGCAGATCCCAATTGGTTAAGGGTTAGCGGGGCGGAGGAATTTTTAGGGAAATTTTTACAAAGTTTAAAATTTAAATTTCTTAACAATTAGTTAAATTTTATTACCCTTTGAATGCCAAATTGAAGTAAAACTTAAAATGGCCATAACTTAAGCTAGAAAGATTGGTTTTTGGGAAAACAAGGACTTTTCAGAAATCTCTCAATGCACTCTTTATATAGGAGTAATCAATTTTGAAATTTGATGGAAGTTTGAGAGGTAAATTTTGAGAAACCAATATGCAGGGTTTTATTTAGTGAACTGGAAGTTTTCAACTTCACAATTTGGTCAAATTCCATTTCATCCTTCACTTAAAATGTCAAATAGACATGGAGTATTCATATAGGGAGGGTTTAGAGTGTTTTAGGGAAGTAGATTTTTTCAATTTAATCAAGATTGTTTTTTTATGACCATAGACAAAAATGACTGTGCAAGTTCAAGTTGGATTCTATAAAGTTTTGAAGGTTCATTCTTTAATGTTAGGGTCAATTTGGGTTCTTTCATGTCTTATCATGTTAACTTATAACATTTTTAGGTTGATTACTAAGTGCAAGTCTAAACTATACATTTTTATGAAAATGAATTTCCAAAAATGATGTTTATAAAAACTTGAATTGTTTCCTTTAAATCAGTATATCAATTTTATCATTCAAAAGTGTATATAGTTACTAACTACTCCAATACATTTGCTTGACTAATTAAACCATTCATTTATAAGTTAAATTGTAGTCCTTATTTTAATTTTAGTCTACTTCCAAGGATGTAAACAACATACTTCCTTCCTACGTATGTCTTGCTGTTACAAAAAGACAGAAATTCAAATCATCATTGGCTATTCCACTTCAATTACAACCATGTGAATAAAATGAGATTGCAATTCCTTTATTGAATTTAAATAGAGTACATCTTTATAACTTAACTCCTTCTTTTAACATTAAAATACAATATGCAATACATATATATGCTTCACATTCCTTTTCAAAACAGAGAAGGGAATATAGCTCTTTACATTTCATATTACACTTTTAATCTTTCCTTATCAATACAAGGCAACTTCCAATTACAATAATTATACAAATCATTCACTTCAAAGTGGGAAAGAACACAATAAACTTGCTAACAAAAGGGATTGTGAAACTGTACATTTCTTTGGCTCCAAAACAACAACATACTTCATTTCTTCATTTTTTCATTTGATCACAACAAGGAAGGGGGAAAGGCAACACTGTCCACCCAACCAAGACATCAAATGAGAAGGGAGAAGCCATCCTTCCTCATTGGCCCCCGAACCCCAACCATATTGAAATAGGAGATGCTAATCAACACATGAAAACAAAGGCTTCCATAGATAAGCAAGCAACATTATTTCATATGCATAAACAATAAGAAAACACAGTCCAAGAAAAAATAGTAGTTCACAACTGCATTTGAAACCATTCACACAAATATTAGGCTTGATCAAGCAAGACAACAATAGAAAGGAACTGTGGGGAAACTACTTATGTCTCCCTATTTAGAATTGGGCATCCACCTATAGTCATACTACCAATATCACATATAAAACCCATAAACCTTATACCTCCCAAAACCTCCCTATTCCCCCCCACAAATTTTCTCCCTTATGCCCCCCCAAGAGTAAGAAATTCAAGATATTTATTTTCCAGGTGGATCCCAAATGAAATCTCCCTCCGCAATAAAACAAATGCTATTAGCTATTCCCTTATACCTCCCCCATTTTAAATCCCCATAGCCTTCTCATACACCATGTCTTAAGAAATCCACCCAACCAGCCATGAACACATAACACATTCACCATTTCACACATGCGTGTAAGAGAAAGAAAACATTATAAAAAGGCTCAAGTTCCTACCACTCCATAATGTA
Organism: Taxus chinensis; assembly: GCA_019776745.2. Taxonomy (NCBI): domain Eukaryota; kingdom Viridiplantae; phylum Streptophyta; class Pinopsida; order Cupressales; family Taxaceae; genus Taxus; species Taxus chinensis. Next base: position 742,790,086 of record CM034147.1, on the reverse strand, counting down.
GTTTATACCCAGATCCACAATATTTCCGAAATTTCAAAGTGTAGTCCAAGATTAGAAATGTCCAAGCATGCAAAAGGCTCCAATTCCTTCCACAACAAGTTCCCAAAATAGCAAGCAAAAAAAATGTGCCCCCAAGAGGAATGAACAAAGTTTCAACAACCACAAACAAGCAAGGAGTTTCGAATTTAAAGGAGAGGGAAGAGAAGAGGATGATGTGGATCCATGTGGGATGCCACATCATTCTTCCCCAAACCTAAGAGGAAATTCAACATCATTCACGAAAACACAATAAATAAAAGAGACAAATTCACTTACACAAGCCAAAATAACCCATACTCCAAAAGGACTGAATTAAAAAACATGTAAGAGAAGTGCAATTAAAACTTACAAATGGTTATTTCAAAATGCATTTAAAAGGCCTAAATATAACCTCTAAACTATAGGTATGGTTGGTGAATCATTTTAAGAGGTTTGGGACAAGCTTAACTTGTCCCACAAGCCTCTAAATTTAGCCTCCAAGGAAAACTTTGAATTCCTAAGAGGATGAAGTGTTTAACATTCCAAAATCTATCTTACATACTCTTACATATCCCTTACACCTACTTACACATTCTTACAAAATTAAAATTTAAAATCAAGAACTTCATTTATTACATTCTTATGACATATTAATTTATTTATTTTAACACATGATTATTTACAACATTACACAACAGAAAATAACTAAAGAAGATGGTAACACATCACAAATAAACACATGAAACATTAATAAAGGAAACACATTAATAAATTACACAAACCCATGGAAATCCCTAACAACATACAACACACGCACACATAATAGTTGCCATGGTGACCTTGTTGAATTCACTCGGAATTTCAATATGGTTAGTCTCTAGTCCCTCGAAATTGTTGTGATATTTTAACCTGCAAAACACAAATACCTTCTTTTCCTCGTGGACATATCAGAACATCAATAATGATATAAACAACATCTCAAGAGCATCTAGACACATGAATCACAACAACATCAAGAATTCAACATTATCATTTTAAATTAATTAATCAACTATATCATCATCAATAATCTTCCATACTAGGTCTACTCAACATATCTAATGGCATATGTCCAAATAAAAATCTATAATATGTCCATGTCAAACAACATATCATCATCCACATATAAAAATGTCTCTAGTAACCATCATGCATAATAATTGAATCCGGATCAATAATAATCCATGATCTAACATCTAACCATCATACTAAAACAAAACATAATAATGTCCATAATAAGATCAACAGTATTAAGACCAGTATCTAATAGTGTCAAAGGGAAGTGGGCACTACATCCCCCTCCCCTCAGACCTGACTTCCTCCTAGAAGTCACTAGAACAAATGTGGAAACTACAGTCAGAATATTGTGGCATCCTCCCAAGTGGCTGAAGTCTCGTCATATCTATCCCACTGTACCCGTACTTGATCAATCTCTCTACCTTGAAGGCCCAAGGTCTTGTGATCTATGATATAGACGGGCTCCACCATCACCTGCCCCTGATCCTGCACCTACAATAATGTCCAATCTAGTACATGAGATGGATCTGTAATATATCTTCTAAGGACATAAACATGAAACACATCATGTACGTGAGACAAACTAGGTGGCAATGCTAGATGGTAGGACAAAGGGTAAATACGCTCTAAGATCTCAAAAGGACCAATGAATCTAGGAGCTAACTTACAAACTTTTCCATAACAGATAGGGTTCTTGTGTGGCCTGACACGAAGGAACACCTTCATGCCCACATCAAAGATACAATCAATCATATGATGATCCGCAAAATTATTCTGTATGTCCTGTGCCTCCTACAATCTCTGCCTGATCAACACTACCTGTTGCTCCATGTCCTACAAAAGAGCTGGTCCAAAAGATACTCTGTCCTCTAACCTATCCCAGCTAAGAGGTGTCCTGCACTCCCTACCATACAAGCACTAAAAAGGATCCATGCCTATAGAACTCTGAAAACTGTTATTGTATGCAAACTCCACTAAGTAGATGTACTCCTCCCACTTAGACTATTGATCTATCACATACATCCTAATCATATCCTCTAAAATCTGATTCACTCACTCAGTTTGTCCATCTATCTCAGGGTGATATGCTATGCTAAAGTTTATCCTCATCTCGAGAACATACTACATGGTAGTCCAAAAGTGTTTAGTGTACAAGGGATCACAATCACAAATTATTTTCCGCATAATCCTATGTAACGTGAGGATCTCATCCGAATATACTTGTGCCACTATTCTAGCTGTATAAGTGGTCTTCACTGGAGAAAAGTGAGCCACTTTTGTCAATTTATCAACCATGACCATAATGGTGTCAAGGTGATATTTTGACATCAGTAGCCCAACAATGAAATCCATGGAAATGGTGTCCCACTTCCATTTCGGTATGGCATGAGGATAAATAAGGCCTGCTATATGCTAATGCTCAGCCTTAACCCTCTGGCATTCTAAACACTGTGACACAAACTGGGCCACTTCTCAATGAAGCCCTCTCTAGTGGTATAATTGTCTCAAGGTAGCGTGCATCTTCTTCACCCTGGGATGGGCTGAGTAGGGTGCACAATGTGCCTCTACCAAGATTTCCTGCCTCAAGCCTCCCTATCTGGGAACATATATCATGCCTCTGTGTCTGAGAAGACCATCTGCCTCTAAGGAAAAACCATCAAACTTCCCCTCAAGGGGTCTTTTTGACTCTATCTCTACTCGCACTGAGATGTAGAAGCTGTCAAGAGGAAGCTGCTAAAGAATCCTGCTCTACAATTCTATGCTCACTGTAGTGGCCATAGCCACATGTCTCCATCTACTACTACATTCTCCTTCCCCTTCACATGCTCGATATCCATGTCATACTCAAAAATTAACTCCATCTAATGTTGTTGACGAGCATTGAGATTGGGCTACGTGAAGAGGTAGTGAAGACTCAAATGATCTGTCCTGAGTGTGAATCTCCATCCAAGAAGAAAAGGTCTCCACTAACCAAAGCATGTATAACTGCCGCAAGCTCAAGATCATAGTTTAGGTAATTAAGCTCATGATATTTTAGTTTTCAAGACTCAAAAGCTATAACTTTGTGATCTTGTATCAACACACCTCCAATTCCAGCTAATGAAGCTTTTGTTCAAACAAAAATATCACCCTGTGGATCTAGCACTACAAGAATGGGTGATGTAGTGAGGCACTCCTTCAGTGTCCTAAAGGCCTACTCACATCTATCTGACCAAAAAAACTTATTCACTTTCCTTTGAAGGGAAGTGATAGGGTGTGTAATCTGCGAGAAGTCCTGAACAAATCTCTGGTAGTATCCTTCCAATCCCATGATGCTACACACCTTGGTCACTGTAGTGGGTGCTAGTCAATCCATGATGGATCTAATATTGGAAGGATTGAATGTGATACCTTCCCTCGAAATAACATGACCTAAATATTTCACCTCTGTCTGAAAGAAAGCACACTTCTCTAAGTGCCCGTAAATCAGCTGCTCATGAAGACACTGAAGAACATGGTGAAGGTGCCCCTCATGCTCCTCACGTGTACACGAGTATATAAAAATGTCATCTAAGAAGATGTGCACGAAGTGATCTAAAAAGTTCCTGAATACCCCATTCATCAAACTCGTAAACACTGCAGGGGCATTCGTCAAACAAAAAGGCACCACTGTGAACTCATAGTGCCCATATCTCGTGTGAAATGCGGTTTTGTGAATGTCCACCTCTGAAATCCTCAGCTGATGGTAGCCTAACTTGAGATCAATCTTAGAGAACATCTATGGCTCCCTTCATCTGATAAAACAAGTCATCAATACAAGGAAGAGGATAACGATTCTTGATTGTTACCTTTTTCAACTGGCGGTAATCCATACACAACCACAAGGATCCATCCTTCTTCTTCACGAAGATCACCGGTGCACCCCAAGGGGATACACTAGGACAGATAAGGCCCTTCTCCAAAAGCCCCTCAAGATACAACTTGAGCTCAGAGAGCTCCGGTGGTGGTCATCCAATAAGGTGCTCGTGAGATAGGTTTTGCTCCTGGAAATAGATCTATATGAAAATCAATCTCACATTGGGGTGGCATCCTCAATATCTCCCTAGGAAAAACATCAGAAAAACTCTCTCAAAATAAGATGATCATCAAGCGATGGTCCACTAGATCCATCCTCTGATTCTATCCACTGACCGCTAACTAGTATACATCTGAAAACCCCCTCACACACACTGCTTAAGCTGCATAGCGGAGATGATGCGAATAGAAATGGGTATCCTGACCCCCGAGATCACCACACTCAACTCCTAAATCATCTACACAAGCTATAGCCTTGTGATAAGAATCCATTCATGGCCCTGTGTGCAGATAACCAATCCATACCTAAGATGACTCCATATGAGCCCAAAGGAAGAATACGGAGATCTGAGGCAGTGGTGAAGGGTCCCAAATCCACTACACACTCTTTAACTAAGGAGTTCCATAGAGATCTTGGCTTTAGAAGCCATCTCAACATCCCAACTAAGACCTTTCCTAACTACCACCAGCCTACATCACTCTACTAAAGATGATGCAATGAAAGAATCAAAAGAACTAGAACCAAACAATACAGAGGTAGGAATACCACCAATGTTACCTATGGTCTCAATGAATGTATGCTCTAGTGCTCTACCTGGTGGTTCTCAACCACTAAAAAAATCCATGTGACTGTGTTCCATGTCACCAATTGTAAGCTCTGAAACCTATGCCTTACCCTTGTTAGGGTTCTGAGGGAAATCTCTCAAAAAATGTCCAAAAAATCCACATCCGAAGCAATCACCTAATCCTCTCCAAGGAGTAGCACCTCCAGCAGGTTCTCTAGAATATCTATGGCATAGATCCTGATGATCTGGCTATAGTCTGTTGTGTCGTCTACTAGCTGGAAAACTCCCGTTGAATGAGCTCTAGGTCCACCCTGTGTCCTGATGGGACCCCTAGGAGGAGGCCCCATGCTCTAGACCTCTCTGTGCATCAACTCTCTGTGGAGGTCTATAAGGTGGGCGGGGCTGCTGCTACTGCTCCTGTTGTGGCCTAAAGGATGACTATGTGAGGAATGTTGACCACCACAAGGAGGAGGAGACTGAACCTCTCGATCTACCATCTTGCATCTGTTGAATGTAGCTCATGACTCAATCTCTAGCCTGTTGGGTTTTACCCTGAGTATCCTCCGCAATATAGGCCTTCTCGATGGCCCCTGCTAAATTCTATGGACAGTGAATCTGCACTGCACCTCCAATATCCAAATTCAGGCCCTGGAAGAACATGTGAATCCACACTTGCTCATCCTGCATATACTCTACATACTGGAGTAGATCTAGAAATCTACTATCATACTCTGCTACGGAAAGAGAAGCCTGTCGGAGGTCATGGAACTCGTTGATCCTCTATTGGATGAACCTTTGTGATAGATACCTTGCTCCTGAATCTCTCCTAAAATAGCTACTCAGGTCATTGTCTCTAATTCTATATGGAGCTTCTACTCCTCTTTCCTCCACCATACTCCTGCTGCTATCCCTTAGTAGATGGATCGCAACACGAGCTTTCTTGTTACTAGAACAAGGACAAAGCTTGAAGCAATCTGCTCAAGCTCACTAGCCATGCCTCTGCTTGAAATCCACCCATGTATCACTTGAGTAATGTGAGGGCTGAAGCTTTAGGATCTCCTTAATGTGATCCGCTGATGTGGTCTGTCAGCCTCTAGGTCTCCCTGCATGCTCATCCCTAAGCCTAGGGCTTCGAAAACTCTCTCTATGCTCTGGAACTCTATCACCCTGTCTCCTAGGTGGTGACTCTACTCTGACTGACTCTACATGGGAGTTCTCTCCTCTATGCTCCTTGCTAAGTCGAGGAGATACCTGACCCTCAATAGAAGGGTCTCTATCATGACTAGCTACCTATCCTCCACCTAATTCTCCACGTAGAGCGGCATTAACATCTTGAAGGGTCTGTATAATCTGTGGTATTATGGTTGCTACACCCTAATCCGGTGGTGGTGGTGGGTAGTGGCGGTGAGTCTGAGTCTCTGTGGAGGTTCCTCTCACTCTGTCTGAACCTCCTGCACAAACAAAAGTGAGAGTTAGTTCATTTTTCTGAGTTTTACACAACTTCCATGTTTACTAAAATTATACAAATTCTTGTTAAGTTGTTTTCTTGATTTACAAGTGTACTAGGTTTAAGTTTCCATGTCTCAAGTTTTCTAGTGTGCCTAATGGTCCAAGCCTTTGAACCACTACTCTGATACCAAACTATAGTGCCCGTTTAAACAACCACTTGAGACCCAAGAAACAACCTAGGGCTAGCTAGAAAAATTAGGGGATAATTTTTTTTTCTTTGAAGTGTCTACAACCAGGTTGCAAGACATCAGTTGTCACTAACACGTTCTCGGAACAAGACCAAACTACTACAACCTATGTTTCCCTTCATTAACAATATCAAGTTCACAAGGTTCAAATTTTAGGGTTATTTGTTTTTGTTAGGTTCAGGGGGTAATTTACCCCCATGCCAGCTCTCTAATAGGCTCAGAGATTCAACTGAATTTTTCTCCTACTTAGCACTTCCTAAAATTTTCCTAAACCATTCCCAATGGATAGGAAATTTTCTCACCTTTCCGGTGATATAAAAAAGTCCTCCTAACTCCATGTGGAACTCAAGATATGAGTGGGCAGAGTTCCTAGGGCAAATTTACCCTTAGGGGGACAAGTGTCAAGAGGAGAGGAAAGCGCCTTGAATGGGTTGGCAGGTCATGGGGTGGCTTAGGAAATTTTTCCCATTGCATGGGCTCAAGGTCTCAAAACATACCACGCCTCCGTAGTTCCGCTAGGGAACACGTGTCACTACTTGGTTGGTTGGACGAAGCGGGTTGAGGCTTTAAGCCTCTTTTGCAAAATATTTATAAGGGACCGAATTGGTTTTTGCCTCCACCAATGCCATGAGGTTGCCACGTGTCGCGTACTAGTTGAGAAAAGTGAAAATAGGGTGGTGGAAGAAATTAGCACCTTGCACCCGAGGGGGAGGAAAAAGGAAAGAAAGGACTTGCGTGGTCCGCGAGCCTGCAGAAGAGGAGAATCTGAGGGAGAAGGCGGAGTTGCGGGCCGCGGGGAGAATTTAAGAAATTTTTGAAAGGGTCAATAATCAAAATGACAAGGGGCTCTACCCTACCCCGCTGCCACCCCCCCAAAGTGCCACGTGGCACCTTCTCATTGGTCTGCGGGCCGCGGGGCCAAAATGGAAAATTTTCCCCAAATTTTCAAAAAAACGTTAAGTTAAAAAAAGAATCGCGCCTCCGCCATAGCCCCTTGAGGACACATGGGCGCCCTCTGATTGGCTGCGGGCTGGTGGAGGAAAAAAGTGAAAAATTTCCAAGTCAAAATTTTAAAAAGATAAGTTAAAATTCAGAAAGAGTCTGCCCTTCCACCGTGCCACGTGGCAGCACGTGATTGGCTACTGGTTGGCGGAGTTATAGGGTAAAATGGGAAAAGTTTCCCAAGGAAAAATATTTCAAAAGGATAAGTTAAAACTTTAGTCTGTCCCTTTGAGGTCCCACATGGTAGATCCTGATTGGTTAAGGGATGGCAGGGCGGCAGACTTTTTAGGGAAATTTTTTCCCAAAATTTAAATTTGATTTTTTTAACAGTTAGATTAAATTTTTATTACCCTTTGAATTCCAAATTGAAAGTAAAACTTCAAATGGCCATAACTTGAGCTAGAAATCTCAGGTTTGGGGAAAATGACAAATTTTCGGAAAGCTATTGATGACCTCTTTATACAGGAGTAATCAATTTTGAAATTTGATGAATTTTGAGGAGTCAATTTTGAGAAACAAATCTACAGGGTTTTATTTAGTGAACTGGTAGTTTAAAACTTCACAATTTGGTAAAATTCAGTTTCCTCCTTCACTCAACTTGTCAAACAGAAATGGAGTATTGATCTAGGGAGGGTTTAGAGTGTTTTAGGGAAGTAGATTTTTTCAATTTAATCAAGATTGTATTTTTCTGACCATAGACAAAAAAATGACTGTGCAAGTTCAAGTTGGATTCTATAAAGTTTTGAAGGTTCATTCTTGAATGTTAGGGTCAATTTGGGTTCTTTCATGTCTTAGCATGTTAACTTATAACATTTTTAGGTTGATTACTAAGTGCAGGTCTGAACTATACGTTTTTTATGAAAATGAATTGCCAAAATGATGTTTATAACAACTTGAACTATTTCCTTTAAATCGGTATATCAATTTTATCATTCAAAAGTGTATATAGTTCCTAACTACTCCAATACATTTGCTTGGACTAATTCAACCATTCATTTATAAGTTAAATTGCAGTCCTGATTTTAATTTTAGTATACTTCCAAGGATGCAAACAACATACTTCCTACGTATTTCTTTCTTTTACAAATATATAGAGCTTCAAATCATCTTTGGGTATTTCACTTCAATTACAACCATGTGAATAAAATGAGCTTGCAATTCCTTTATTTAATTTAAAAAGAGTATATATTTACAACTTAACTCCTTTTTTAACTTTAAAATACAATATGCAATACATATATATGCTTCACATTCCTTTTCAAAATAGAGAAGGGAATATAACTCTTTACATTTCACATTACACTTTCAATCTTTCCTTATCAATACAAGCAACTTCCAATTACAATAATTATACAAATCATCCACTTCAAAGTGGGAAAGAACACAATAAACTTGCTAACAAAAGGGATTGTCAAACTATACATTTCTTTGGCTCCAAAACAGCAGCATGATTCATTTATTCATCTTTTCATTTGATCACAACAAGGAAGGGGGAAAGGCAATGCTCTCCACCCAACCAAGACATCCAATTAGAAGGAAGAATCCATCCTTCCTCATTGGCCCCCGAGCCCCAACCATATTGAAATAGGAGATGATAATCAACACATGGCAACAAAGGCTTCCACAACAAAACAAGCAGCATTCTTTCACATGCATAAATAATAAGAAAACACAGTCTAAGAAAAAATAGCAGTTCACAACTACATTTGAAACCATTCACACAAAACTTAGGCTTGATTAAGCAAGCCAACAAGAGCAAGGAACTATGGGGAAACTACTTATGCCTCGATATTTGGAATTGGGCATCCCACCTACAGTCATACCACCAATATCACATATAAAACCCATAAACCTTATGCCTCCCAACCCCTCATTATGATACCCCAAAATTTTCTCCCTTATGCCCCCCCCAAGAGTAAGAAATGTAAGCTATTTCTTTTCCAGGTGGATCCCAAACCAAAGCTCCCTCCACAATAAAACAGATTCCATTGGCATTCCCTTATGCCCCCCCATTTGAAATCCCCATACCCTTCTCCTACACCATGTCTTAAGCAATCTACCCAACCAGCCAAAAACACATAACACATTCACCATTTCACACATGCATGCATGCGAAAGAAAACATTCTAAAAAGGCTGAAGTTCCTACCTCTCCATAATGGAGTTTGTTCCAAGATCCACAAGTTTTCCAAATTTCAAAGTGCAAGCCAAGATCAGTAATGTCCAATCATGTAAAAGGCTCCAAATCCTTCCACAACAATCTCCCAAAACAGCAGTAAAAAAACATGCGCCCCCAAGAGGAATGAACAAAGTTTCAACAACCACAAACAAGAAAGGAATTTTGAATTTAAAGAAGAGGGAATAGAAGAGGATGATGTGGATCCATGTAGGATGCCACATCATTCTTCCTCAACCCTAAGAGGAAATTCAACATCATTCACCAAAACACAATAAATAAAAAAGACAAATTCAATTACACACTCCAAAATAACCCATACTCCAAAAGGACTGAATTAAAAAGTTCATGTAAGAGAAGTGCAATTAAAACTTACAAATATTTATTTCAAAATACATTTAAAAGGCCTAAATTTAACCTCCAAACCATAGGTATGGTTGGTGAATCATTTTAAGAGGTGTGGGGACAAGCTTAACCTTGTTCCACAGGCCTCTAAATTTATCCTCCAATGACAAATTCGAATTCCTAAGAGGATGAAGTGTTTAACATTCCAAAATCTATCTTAGATACTCTTACATATCCATTACACTTGCTTACACATTATTACAACATTAACATTTAAAATCAACAAATTCATTTATTACATTCTTATGACATATTAATTTAATTATTTTAACACATTATTAGTTACAATATTACACAACACATAACAACTAAAGAAGAGGGTAACACATCACAAATAAACACATGCAACATTAATAAAGGAAACACATTATTAAATTACACAAACCCATGGTCACATATAATGGAAATTCCCCCATTGAAATCCCTAACAACATACAACAGACACACACACAACAATTGCCATGGTAACCTTGTTGAATTCACCCAGAATTTCAATATTGTTAGTCTCTAATCCCCCGACATTGTTGTGATATATAAACCTACAAAACGCAAATACCTCATTCAGCCTCATGGCCATATCAAAACATCCAAAATGATATAAATAACATCTCAAGAGCATCTAGACACATGAATCACAACAACATCAATAATTCAACATTATCATTTTAAATTAATTAATCAACTATATCATCATCAATAATCGTCCATACTAGGTCTACTCAACATATCCAATGTCATATTTCCAAATCAACATCTATAATATGTCCATGTCAAAGAGTATATCATCATCCACATATACTTATTTCTCTAGTAACCATTATGTATAATAACTGAATCCAGATCAATAATAATTCATGATCTAACATCTAACTGTCATACTAAAACAAAACATAATAGTGTCCATAATAATATCAACAATATCAAGATCAATATCTAAAAGTGTCAAAGGGAAGTGGGTGCTACAGAAAACTGGACAACTCGAAACTTTGTTTTTGATGGAATAAATTGATGAATGAACCTAACTAGCGGGCATATACAGTTGAATTGTGTTTTCAGTTAAGTGAATCAACAAGGTAAAATGTGGCTATGTGTGTTGTTGTAGAATGCAACACCTCACATATGTTTTTATCCCAGGATAACCTTAATAAAAGATTAACAAAAGCTCTGAAGAACTAAAGCACAACTTTTTGGAAGGCGGAGATAGATGCAAACTTGAGGAGTTAGACTCCAATACAGTAAACATATTTGTTGTTTGCATTGAATATTTTCATTATTTAAGTTACAGGTATTTTTAATTTGATCATTTCCTACGATTAATTATTATTTTGTATGTTATTGAGTTTTTTAATTCATTGTAACATCTTTACATATCGTAAGAGATGAAAGTAAGAGGAAGTACCTAACTTAAATACATAAATAATATCATTTATTCATCAAGGAAATTCAATGTTTTCCACACAATCCGTAGGATGTAACTTATGATTATTGAAATAAATGGTACATATACACGAAACAAAAAAAAAAGAGTATAGAAGAAACCCATTATTACCTTGGGTTTTCTTTCGTCCTTCATTTTTTAGTTCCAGATCCCTCATCTTCATCTCCTACATCTTTAAGTCTATCAATGTACCTGAAAAGAGAAAAGATAAATACATCAATTAAGAGCTCAGGGTTTGGTCTGTACTCTTGTGCTATATAGTTTGTGGAAAATGAACCATTTTAGATCAAAATCATAAGGTACATCAAGGAATAGATGCATAATTGAGAAAGCAGTATCTTGCATAAGCATATATGATTCTAAAAAATCAAGACAGACAGAAAAGAAAGAGAAATAAAGTTAGTATGGAACATAAGAGAAGCCAAAAAGCCTAATTCTTTTCTAACTATTTTCTTAAGTGTGCAGGAATAGGTTGCAGTAGAAGAGAACAAAATGCATGTTTTAAATTTTTTACTATCAACTATAGATTGCATTTAAATGAAGAAATATAATTCAAGTACTACAGAATGAGATTCAAGCACTACAGAATGAGATTCAAGCATGTCTTTCACAATGATCAAGGTATAAAAGTACAAGTGTCCAAGGCCACTATAATTCAATCAACAAAGTTACAAGATTTGAGTGCTTCATCAAGTACCAGAGAAGAGAATGTACAACCGAAGAAATAATCTAGAACTAGAATTTTCCTTAAATAGGTCAAGTACAACCATACTTAAAGCACATAAATAGATTCAAGAGGAAATAAATACTACTTCAATTCCCAACATCAATATTACTAAAGAATTTTTCAATCATGATGCAATTTCAAATACAGTCTCAGATATAATAGTCAAGTTGAACAAATCTAAATGAAAACGCATGTTAATTTTATAACTCAAGATACTTATGTATTTTTAAGAATAACAAAGATTAATAGCCACCAGTATGTAAGAATGGAGATACAAGTACATGGTATAAATGTGCAACATCAAGAAAATGATTAGGTACAATACTCATAAATTAAATAGACTACAATTTTTCCATTATAGAATGAAGGGTAGATATCAAATCTTAAAATGAATGCATGATTCTCCAAAGGAGAAAGAGAGATTATTATCCTTCAAAGGAAGAGTGTATCAAGGATAAAAGTAACACCTTTCACTAGAAAGTTTTGAAGAGTTCAAAAAAGAGACATCATTGTATTTTAAATCATGTTCAATGGCCAAAAGAAAAGACTATCCATTACAGATTTAGAATACAATCATCAAGCACACATTCCATAAAAATATCAATATGATCAAACTTTGCAAGGTACATAATATTATAAGAGAACAACATGCAGAAACTATGAATTTCAGAAATCAACAAACTGTTATGCAAAACTATTGCATTACAGAATTCAAATCTACAACATCATGGTTATGTTCAATGTTCATCTTAATCTTGCATGAATAGTTATAATCATGGTTTCATTTCATAGGATAGTATTACCAAAACGAAAATTATATAGAGATTTTTTATCATGGCAATAAATGTAAGCATAATAGAAAGTGTGAGCTTTAAAGACTTAAATGATTTTCATGATGCTCAAAATTTCAAGGATATTTTCATCAGTGAAAAGATAAATAAGTGTAGATTGGTTATGTAATGCATGCTCCATAGTACAAGAGTTGGAATCAATAAAAATAAGTAGGAACTATATTTTGCGAACAAAGGCAAGTTTTATGAACAATCTGTAAGGGAAGGAACAACCATAGTATTTAAAATGGCATATATCTACACTTATTTTGGGAGAAATACCAAGCCTACCAAATTTCTTCAAAACCACCCAACATAAATATTTTATAGATTACAAAATTGCTATGATCCATTACATGAAAGCAACCTTGATGAACAGACAACAAATCTTTTCAGGAGTATTTTTCAGAATTGTAACATTTTTCATCAAATGAAATATTTTAGGAAATTTCAAGAGGCTACAGGTAGAAGACAATTATAGAAGGCACAACACATCCCCTCATGTTGATAAATTTGAGCTCAAAAGGAATATCTACACTGAATGATATGTCAAAATTCCTTAACATGATACAACAAGATGTATTGTTTACAAGTGCTCATTACGGAAATAGTCATACAATAGCAATAATGATTACATAACTCATCATGCATATGTATTCAGGTATCTATTACTTCAGATTCAATCTAGGTCATCACAGAGACCACTTCATTGGAATTCAGCTTTACATTATGAGAATTGGTCTGAGTACAATGCATTTACACAAGATTCAAAGTTATCAATGATGTCTATAAAAACGCTTGTTCATATATCAGTATGCATTCACGCGTATCCATTTTTAAGGAAGCTTCCTAAAGCATGAAAAATCAAATGTGAATGAATTTTTCTTCTACATTTACATGTGAGCACAACATCTATTAAAAACAATCCAATAAAATGAATGGAGAAAAAAATTCATAACAAATTAACTTAAGATTCTCAGTAAGCCCAACAATTCATTAAAAATAATATACATAGTGGTTTTGAAATAATGAGCTTCTCTCAAGAAATAAGGTGGGTAAGGAAACATAAAAATAAGATCCAAAAATCCCAACGAGTTCCTGGAGGTTCCAAGTAAACCCTTCAGAAATTACAAAAGCAAAATTAAATTATGATAGAGTATAGAATGCACAATTCGGATTTTAGTCTTTAGTGATTTGAGTCAAGCCATGAATAAATCAATCCAAGCTTAGCCACCAGAAAAATGTGCCCATTAGAGCCAGCCATCTTAGATAAATCTCATTTTTACGGTTGTAGAGATTCAAAATCACATTTATCAAAACAAAGATCGAAGTATGAAAAAATAGTTAGAGCACACAAAACATGGAGGAAATAATTGAAGCCCAAATATGGGTCATGAAAAACCTCAACGTAGCATAAACGATGCCCAGAATCAAGGCATATCTTCAACCCAACAATGTGAACCAATATGTAAATTTCAGAAGCATGGATCTTAAAACCCTTATGGCTTCCGTCACTGAAACACGAAAGACATTTTCATATAGAGAAAGCTTCGGATCTCAGAAAAAATAAAGATGGCTGAGAAAGTGAAATAGATAACAATGTGTAGGGTTTTCTAGCTGAAAAGGAAACATAGAAACCAGTTGGCTCATAACAAGTCTAAAATAAATCTAAAATAATCAAGCCAGAAAAGGGATAAGACATAATACAACGAAATATCAAATGGAAAAAGAATGGCGTTCAGGCCAAATATAACTGAACTAGGGCTTGAAGGCCTTCCGAAATGGAAATAGAAGTATATTTTTCAAATATCTAATATACTCTACAGCAAAACAAGTCAAAATGCATTTACAAGTTAATATACAAGAGGCTTAATTCATTCATAAATAGAAGTCATGCCCATAAGAGAGCTATAGTGATAAAATAGAGAAAACAAGAAAGCTGCTTAGATTAAATAATGACTATCAAGAGGATTTCTTATCTTTTGTGGAGATAATAAAAATAGAGCAACAACTTCCCAGAAGGATCAAGTTCTTTAAAAAAACCCTGAGTTGAAGTGCAGTGAATAGAGAGAATGATTTTTCCTGACTCAAATCAAAAAATTGCCATTTAAAGGAATCTCATAAGAAATGCAAATAAAATAATATATGAATGCTTTGAAACCAAAAATTTGAAGAAGAAACTATGTAGATTTCAAAGAATGATGAACTCACCTTACCCTTCCTTAATAATGGACAACATTTTTCAGAATAGATAGAAACAACGGGCTCAAAATTAAAATGGTGACCATATCTTTTTTTTCCAAAAAAGAGAGCTCGATTAGGGAAAGATAATAAGACAATAACGAATAAGAACAAAGCTTCAAGCTCGAAGAAAATACTAATGGTGGTAACCACTAAATAATCTCACAAATAAATCAAAAAGGGTGAAAATGGTAAACATATGCAAGTATTCAAGTCAACAGAGCCCCATAGGCTTCAAAAATGAGAGAAATCGAGTTCAACAGAACATATTCATGGCGGATGGAGATAATTTTACTAGGGATTCGCCCTATTTTTTAAACATTTCACAATGAAAATGAGTTAGGTTTTAATGGTTTTATCACACTCAACTAACTTCCCTCTAAACCTAACTCTATGAATGAGTTAAGGATCAAAAGACCAAGATACATATGGTACCAAATCAAATGGCTAGCATTCCAAAGTAAACTAAACCACCATGCCAACCAAGGTCATAAAATAAAAAGTTTTGTTTGGAATGGTACAAGATCAATGGCCCTAATTGAATCATCAAATTCAATGTAATCACAATGGAACCCATCTAATCATAGTAAAAAGATCGATGATCCATATTCACAAGTACCAAGATCAAACAACCATGAGTAAATCATTCGAATCAATGAAACCCCAACAGGTAACCTAATTCCTCCCGGGTAGGAAATCGACGATAGAGATTCAAAGATACAAAAAATCAATGGCACAGATCAAAATATCCAAATTTCCATGCAAATCATAGTAAGCCTCGAAATCGTTGCCACCCATATAATGATTGAGGTGTCATGCATTGTGAGGGGCGATCTTTTCCCTTATCATTAAACTTGTTCTTTTAAGAATATAGTGTATGTGAATCAAGTCATAAAAAGGGGCCATATATTAATCATTACATGCCATACTATTCAAATACCAACACTATCATGCCAAATCAAAGGAAAGGGTAAACTATAATATGTGTAATGACTAATCAAAAGAGTTGTGACTTCAAAGCCCTAAACTAAAAGGTGAATGATGTGATTGGATAAAGGTATATGATAAGTCAATGAAACTGATAATGTATAAGTTAAAGGTCAAGAATTCCCTTACCTTAACTCAAATTCAAAGGAGGGCCCTAACCTCAATATTTACAAATAATTTACCTTAATTTTTCCAAATTAACCTCATACAAGGTGCCATCATAAGGAGAAAAAATATGAGCATGTGCATATAACAGGTGGTTCCCAATTGGGTGGAATATTTTGCTAAGTTTAAAAAGAATGTTATTTTACTTGCATGTGATTTTTGCATTCCTTCACAGAAAAAAGAGAGATAAAACAAAAATACCCTTGCAAGTGAATAAATATGCAAGTGCCACATAGAGATTAAGGGAATACCAACTTGCCATGAACATATTGAACAAAAAACAAGAGCTAATATTTGCCAAAAATATTCAGCCAATTTTATTAATTTTTTAAATTTTATTAAAATAGAGCAGTCAACTACATGGACTATGTATTTTACTAAGGTTACCTCATTCTAATCAGCATGTCTATTTTTATTCCTTTATTTATTCATGATAAAGGGATAAAATTAGCATGCATTCCCAATTTTTTTAGGATGGGTTAGGTGAAGTAGTTTTTTTTTTACTAGTGTGCATATGGCAAGGAAAAAACGGGGACTTTTGGGACACAAGAGTGTTGAAGCATATTTTCTTCAAATTTTCCCTTGAAAAAAAGAGTGAGTGGTGATGTATCTTTCCATTGATTCTTGTGAATGTTAATTCCCTGATTAATATCTTACCTAGCTACAAATGTGATACTTTCTATACAAGTTAGTGTGCATGTTAGCTATTGTTTTCTATGCTTTATCCCTCAACATGCTAAGTCAAACTGAAAACCCTTGGTTCGTGCATCTGATAATTTGTTCTCAATTGTACATATGCTCAATATGATTACTTTGTGCATATAATTCAATTTTATTGTGCATACAAGAATGGTCACCAGATTCTTGACAATATGTAATCTAGAATTTTATATTTGCTCAAAGGAGTATTCAAATATCGTGAGTAGGAACCTCAAATTACAATTTGACAATAGTAATTTACACATTCGAGAGCTAATTTTTTCCAAATGGAAAAAGAAAAGGGATTTATTATCAAGCCTAAGGAGACACTGAAATCATTGTGAATAAGGTTTTTAATATTTATCAAGTGAAAAATGAATATGAAACATTACAAAGCAATACCTTTTCCATCAAGGCTATATCTAAGGATCACAATGACAAGGAATACCCTTGTAGTGTCTTCTTCGTTACTACCTCATCGAGAGTTGAAGGGTATACCATTTACTATCAGATGAGTGTTCTTGGAAGGTATATTTTAGATCTGGAATTTTGCTGTAAATTTTGAAATTTTAGCAACTCTACTTCGGGGTTCTAAGTCATCTTTTCATGAATTATTTTGATTCACATCAGCAAGTTCTACAGCTCAGGGGGAATACAATTACCAAAGGAGTGATTTCTCTTGAAGGATTATTAAAAAACCATGATTGCTTCTTTCAAAAGAAGAAACAATCTGAAAATAATTATTTTTCCAAGGATAACCATGTTAATCTTGGCTTTTCAAAGCAGCCACACATTGCAAACATCAGGAAATGCTTCTCTTATTCTTTGAAAGAATTACATAGATGTTTTGGACTGGTCTTACTTGGAATTGAAATATTTAAAACCAAAATATGATAAAGCCCTACAGACAAAAATCACGACATAATCCAAATTTTTTTGGCACCAGCAAGTAGAAATAAAGAAGATGTTAGATGGTTGGTGGTTAATTTCATCCCAGTGCACACACATATATTTTGATTTTCATAATCTCATCCAATCTTCATTATAAGATTAAGTATGATGCATTTAGTTCAAACTTGGTTAGAGATGCTTTGTATGTTGGATGGTTTGTTGGGATACAATCAGGATGAGGTTGGTGTTCAAGATCAGCATAAGATGGTATTCACTTCTCCATTTCACATACTGGATGTGTTAATAAATGTTTTGGATACCTTTAAGGGGACTTACACATTAAGGATCTAATGAAAAATTATCAGAGTATACTTGGATGATTTTACATTATTTTCCATGAAAAGAAAGATCATTGTGATCATCTAGAATATTTTGATAAGGTGTCAACAACACGTATTCCTGCCAAAAATATTGTTTGGGGTTAATTTTTTTAGGATTTTAAAAAAATAGAGCAGTCAACTACACTTGGACTAAGTGTATTTTTGTAACTAAGGTTATTAATGCCTCATTCTAATCAGCATATCTATTTTTATTCCTTTATTCATTCATGATAAAGGGATAAAATTAGCATGCATGGGCGAGTACAGATTGCAGTCAATTTTTTAGGATGGGTTAGGTGAAGTAGTTATTTTTTATATTGTGTGCATTGGCAAGGAAAAAACAGGGACTTTTGGGACACAAGAGTGTTGAAGCATATTTTTTCCAGGTTTTCCCTTGAATAAGAACTAGTTATTACCTTTCAAAATTATTTGCAGTGGTGTGTATCTTTCCATTAATTCTTGTGAATGTTAATTCCCTGATTAATTATCTTACCTAGCTACAAATGTGATAATTTCTATACAATGTTAGTGTGCATGTTAGCTATTGTTTTGTCATGCTTTATTCCCTCAACATTAAAGTGTTTTCCTTAGGATCAAACTGAAAACCCTTGGTTCGTGCATCTGTAATTTGTTCTCAATTTTATTGTACATATGCTCAATCAATTTTGTGTATCACCCCATTTCAATTACTTTGTGCATATACTTTTCAATTTTATTGTGCATATACTTCACTTCCACTTCGGTCACAAAGAGAGATTCTAATGAAATATGTAATCTAGAAATTTATATTAGATGCTCAAATTCTTGATTTTGTGCTGGTGTAGTATTCAAATATCGTGAGTAGGAAATATTTCCTTTCTCTTCTAAATTACAATTTGACAATACTAATAACACATCCGAATGTGAGGCATTTTTTTTAGGTGTGAGGATGGAAAAAGAAAAGGGATTTAAGATTATCAAAGCCTAAGGAGACACTGAAATCATTGTGAATAAGGTCAGGAATATTTATCAAGTGAAAAATGAATGCATGAAACATTACAAAAACATGATATGGGACTGTATTAAATGCTTGAATACCTTTTCCATCAAGGCTATATCTAAGGATCACAATGACAAGGAATATTCCCTTGTAGTGTCTTCTTCGTTACTTCTACCTCATCGAGAGTTGAAGGAACATAAATATACCATTTATATAGTCTATCAGATGAGTGTTCTTTAAAATTATTATATTTTGAAGGTATTAATTGATGATCAATAGATCTAGAATTTTGTTGAAAATTTTGATAATTTTAGCAAACTGTACTTCGAGGGTTCTAAGTCGTCTTTTGATGAATTTACTTTTGATTCACATCAGGAAATCAAAGGGGATGTTATACAGCTCAGGGGGAATAAAATTACCAAAGGAGTGATGTCTCTTTAAGGATTATTAAAAAACCATGATCGCTTCTTTCAAAAGAAGAAACAATCTGAAAAATAATTATTTTTCCAAGGATAACCATGTTAATCTTGGCTTTTCAAAGCAGCCACAGATTGCAAACATCAGGAAATGCTTCTCTTACGAAGAGAAGAGATGATTTTTTGCACTTTCAAAGAATTACATAGATGTTTTGGACTGGTCTTACTTGGAATTGAAATATTTAAAACCAAAATATGTTCGATGTGCAGTATTCCTCTCAAAATGGACACTAAACCCTACAGACAAAAATCATGACATTACAATCCAATTTTTTTTTGCACCATTCTTGTAGAAATACAGAAGATGTTAGACTCAAGGATAATTTTTCCAATCCACCACTCCACGTTGGTGGTTAATTTCATCCCAGTGCACAATAAAAAATGGATAAATTCACATATATTTTGATTTTCGTAATCTCATCCAATCTTCATTATAAGATAATTATCACTTAACTATTATGCATTAGTTGTAGCAAACAGTAACTTGGTTAGAGATGATTTGTATGTTGGATGGTTTGTTGGGATACAATCAGGATGAGGTTGGTGTTCAAGATCAACATAAGATGGTATTCACTTCTCCATGGGGCACATTCACATACTGGAGAATTCCATTTGTGTTAATAAATGTTTTGGATACCTTTAAGAGGGAGATGGACTTACACATTAAGGATCTAATGGGAAAAATTATCAGAGTATACTTGGATGATTTTACATTATTTTCCATGAAAAGAAAGATCATTGTGATAATCTAGAATAAATTTTGATAAGGTGTCAACAACACGTGATCTCCTCGAATCCTAAAAAATCAATGTTTGGGGTTACAGAAGGAAATTTTCCTAGGACATATTGTAACAAATGAAGGAATTAATATTGACCCTAAATGGGTAAAAACTATATAAATTCAAAATTGTTGTGCACTCATTTTTCAGGAAAGTTAATTTCCTAAGGTAATTTGTCCCTCAATTTTCTGATAAGACTTGACAGATTATTGATATGATGAAGGGTAAAATTAAATTTCAATGGAACACCGATGGAAAGGTTACTTTTGATGAATTAAAAGAAGTCATTCCACATGCACTGATGGCAGAGACAAGAATTATTTATTCAATGAATAGAAAAAAAAATAGAAGAGCCATATATAGGCTGCGGTAGAGAGAGAGGAAGAGAGGAAAAGTTAAATAATTGTTCACAAACAAATGAAACTAACAATGTATTAAGTAGGATTAACTAATGCACTAACATTCCCCCCCTTAATACATTGCTCGTACAAACATACATTACCTGATACTAGATGTCCCTCCCTTAATGAGAACACCGCAAAGAGGGTCTTCACACAAGCATGTGCCTGCATGGTCTCGATACAAATGGTTTTTCTAAGGTTGATCATAAACCTAGAGGGACAAGAGCACTTTCTGACTGTTCAACTTGGTGATTTTACAGGATTACCATGAACCAAGAGGATGATTCCTTGGTGGTTTAACATGTTTACCATGAACCAAGAGGATTTTACCTCGGTGGTTTTATAGGTTTACCACGAACCTAGTGCGAGTACCATGCGTTACTTTCAATGATTTTCTATTCCCCACGACGCTTTTCAATTTAGGAGATCTCAAATAGGAAACTATGCAACATCTGCACTTTATTGAAAAACAACAGAACAACCAACACAATGATGAAATAAACAAACCAAAATTGAGGAATTGGTCCTCAATACCTTATTCGCCACAATATCTATCAGCAGCCTCGTTGCTTGCGGCTTGTAAGAGGTCTTTTGATTTCCTCCAGCCGTCATTTTCCTCCATCCTCCTGTGTTGTTGCTTACAGTACTAGAGATGATGTGAAGCCAATCTCATCAACAGCTTCCTCACTCTTGTCAGAATCTTGTGGATCTTCTATATGAGCAGTATTAGCTCCATTGTGTCTTATATTTCCTTGTAGAACATCTATTGCTTGGATATGACAGTTCCACATTGTATGACCTTTCTTCTGACAATATTGGCATTCAATCTCTTGTTTAGGCCCTTGTTTATTTTTATCTGATCACCTGTGAAATTTTCTGCTTGTGGAATAAAGTGCACTTGTTGAGTATCACCTTCTACAGCATCGTCAGTTATGTGTTTTTCCTATGCGAGAAGAGTCGTGATCATGTCATCTAAAAATTTAGATTGTATTTGACTGAGAGTAAAAACAACATTGTTGTATTTGGAAGATAGACTGTTTAATAGGATAGCTTTGGCATCCTCGTCTTCTATCACATCTTTGACTTCTACTAGTTGTCAGAGCAGAGACCGAAGATTATTAATGTGACTACATAGAAACACTTTCTTCTATTTTGAATCTATATAACTGAAGTTTAAGGGAAAACTTCGCGTTCATTTCTTTTGCTCCAAACAATTGATTTAAATTATCCCACATGTCTTTGGAAGATTTATTGAGATCAACATGATGGAGTTCAGAATCAGAGAGATCAAGGCCAATAATAGCTATTGCTTTATCATCTTTGTACTTCCATTCTACTAATTTGGCAACATCGGAGGGTGTTTCCTCTTTCCCATCTACTATGCCCCATAAGTTTTTATGCATAAGTTGCATTTGGATCTTCACCTTCCATGTATGAAATTTTAACCTCGATTATTTTTCCAAGTGAATATCCATAATAACTACTAAAGAAACGAAAAAAAAATGGTGAAGTAGGAAGTAAATTACTAGTCAAGACTCTCTGTCATATGTTCCGCACTTCTCCATTGTCTACTTTCTTAACACCCTTTTTTGTTGGCAAAGACATGGTCTTATCTTTCATGGCATTATTTTCGATGATGATTCCTTCCCTTAAAGGGGAGAGTTTTTGGGTAACAAAGCTTTTTTGAGGAGATAAGGATAATCAGTTATGCAACCTGCTCTCTTTGGAATAGACCACATCGTCCCCATTAGTGTTGATCACTCCAATATGTGTCCTTCTTCATTCCATTGTTCTCCTCCTATCTCGTGGCTCTAGAGGTGAAGGACGGAGGTCCTTGTGGTGGCAATAGTGGTAGCGAGGGCCGTGGACATGGTGGTAGAGTTCACACTGCTTCTACACACATGCTTCTTCAAGCGTTGGTTTCCATGCAGGTTTTGATGTCTCCACAAGACTCCACGTAGGTCTCCCCCCTTTCGCTGTCCACACTGACACTAATACAAATGTAGGCACAAAACCAAAAAAAATACACCAAAAGACAAAAATACGCTTTCTTCTTGTTGGTTGTAGGTTTGGACTGTGGCGCCTTGGCGCTTCCTGCTGGCAGCATAGGATTATGGGGTGGCGGCTCAACTTCCTTCCAAAATGGCTCACCTCCTCCATGCACAACACAAGATCTTTAACAAATTTGATACCAATGATGAAAGAGACAAGAATAATTTATTAAATGCATAGAAAACAAAAGAGAAGAGCCATATATAGGTTGCGGTAGAGAGAGAGGAAGAGAGGAACAGTTAAATAACTGTTCACAAACAAATGAAGCTAATAATGTATTAACCAACATTAACTAATGTGCTAACATGCACCTATCTTGGTCTTCTTATATTTCCATAGAGACTTCATCATGTACATCTATACCTCGGCCCATACAATGTCTTCTATACTCATACAAAAGAATGCCAAAGGAGTATAATATCCTATTTCCTTTATGATTTTTCCTACGAAGGATCACAAGCTAAAGATGTCAAAAATTGAGAAAACCACTTATTTAGTGGTCTGGGTGGTAAATAATTTCAGGTAATGTATCCTAAATTCTCACATATTGGTTCTTGTTCTTGACACAAACGCTAAAATCCATTCTAAATCAACATGAGTTAGGTAGTGAATGAGGCAACTGGACTTTTCAGGATGCAATAGTATGATCTTGAGATTAAACCTACCAAGATTTTTTGTGGGAGAGGTTTGTGCTAGCTTATTGCTGAGAATAGTTTTGAGTAAGAATCTAATGACAAACAATAATTTCTAGTGGTTCTACTCATGAGAACGACCGATGAGTTGTATTTAGACATTTCATTCCTTTTCACTTATATATAATTTCTTGAACATGTGATCCCCAAAGAAAAATTGAGAAATAAAGTTAAGGGTAGCTAAGTATGTAATTTGGGACAATGGCTTGTACAATAAAGGAATTGATGGATTTTTTCTTCACTACATACATAAAAATCAACAAGGTAAGATTCTAGAGGCATATCATAACTTCACCTATGGAGGACGTTTTTTAGCATCTATTACATCTCATAAGATCCTACATGTGAGATATTGTTTTCCCACTTTATTCCAAGATGCATCAATGTTGGTAACAAAGTGTGAGGCTTTTTAGTAATTTGTTGGTTATCCTAAATTAGTAGCACTTCTTCTAATGTCAGTGGTAATTGATGAGGCCTTTAAGTAGTGTGGAATTGACTTTATTTGTGATTTAAATCCTTTATCTCTCACTAGACATAACTATATACTGACTGCAACTGATTATTTCATTAAGTGGGTGGAATCCATTCCAGTGAAACATGTTACCTCCAAAGTTATTTGTAACTTCATCAAATAAAATATACTAGTAAGATTCGACATTCCTCGTAATATTGTGGCTGATAACACTTCCAATTTTTCATCTTATAAACTTACTAAATTTTTCTATGGATATAGAGTTACTTTGGGTCATGCCTCATATTATTACCCTTAGGTAAATGGTCAAGCATAATCAAGTGATAAGAACTTGGTGACTATAATTAGGAAGCTAGTTGATGAAAATCAGTAGACATGGCATAACGTATTGTACGATGGAATCTAGCCTGATCTTATCACTCCTAAACAAGCTATTGGTATGTTTTCTTTCTAGGTTTTATATGGTGTTGATGTTGAGATTCCTATCTCTTTAGATTTCTTAGCTTATAAGTTGGCTAAGATTATTGAGGAGGATACCTTTCAAGAGTCTAAAGAGAACAAAATAATGTACTTGATAGAGTTGGAAGAAAAATGTCTGAGGTGGTTGAAATAATTATCAAACACCAGACCAAATTCAAGAAAAATTTTGACAAGAAAGAAAAACATCTAGATTTCCAAGTTAGAGACCTAGTCCTATTGTTGGATAAAAGAAGAGATCCGAAGGGAATGCATGGAAATTTTGATTCCTTGTGCATATCCCCTTTCTAGATTCACAAGTTGTGTGGATAAAATAACTTCTAATTTTTTATTTATTGATGAAAACTCAACTCCTGTTGCCTCCCATAGGGAAACAAATCTAGTTTTTCTAGCAGTAGAGAAAATTTTCTTGCTTGTATCACCATTTCCCTTTCATTTGTGTGTTTACCTTCTTATATGTTTGATTTTGGTCATTTGCTTTTGATTTTGTGTTTTTGTGTGTATGTTGGTTTTGGTTGTATCTCTTTTATTTCACTCATTTTTTACTCCTTATCCCAATGGATTGAAACTTTTGAGATATAGGAGTTTCTCTTCCTTTGAGTTGTCAAATAAAGTCCCCAGTTGCATCCATTTGCTATCCCAGTTTTGAGTTCATCGATAAAATAGATATAAAAATTCAAATTATCATGTTGATGGATCTGGTAAAATCCGTGTTTTTGTTCGAAATCTTTCCTTGAAAATGCGTTTTTAAAATTTCGAGGTTTCCTTTGCATTTTGCATGTTTTTGTAAGATGTTTTCTTCCTGTGAAAACTTAACACATTATAGCTTTTCTGATTTTTAGTTTGGATTGTATCAAAACATTTAGCACAGAAAACACATGCATCATTTCATGTGTTTCCTAAACCCAAATCCCAAAATGTTGTAGTGTGTCAAAATTTTAGGTTTTTAAACATTTGAACATGTTAACTTATTTAGATGTTACATATTTCTTGATTTTTGAACCTAAATTCTGGATCCCTTTCTATTTTCTTTATAGTGGGTTTTTAGGAGCTATTACACATTTTCATGACATGTATCGTACAGACAAAGTTTTGCCCCCTAGTCAATGCAATGAATGTCAGGGTGTATTTGGTGGCCCACATGTTTCATCATACATGTATGTAATGCTAATTCATTTATAAATAGGAAATATTTCCACATAATTTTTACCTTATACTTTCTCTGAAATTTGGATTTCCCTCTTGCTTTCGCACTTTGCAAATTTGGTTGGTGTTTCTTGGTCTTTTTAATTGATTTTCTTGTATTTCAATTTTTTATATTCATTTGGTAATTGTTTTTCCTGCTTGCTGACTCACGTTGTTTTGGAAATCAAGACACTGAGAGTGGGGTGAATCATTATCTATTCAATTTTAACAAACAATTCAATTCACTTAATTTGTGAGAATAAATAAAAAATAACATTCAAAGGAACTCATCATGAGTGAAAACACAAAGAGACATGATTTAATTTAGGAAACCCATCAAGGGAGAAAAACCCACTAAAATCAACACTAACTAGGAAAAAAATTTCATGTAAATATTACAATGATCTCACAGTTGAGCATCAACTCAACATGGAGCTGCAAATATAAAACTTAACTAAGAAACTACTTGATATTTAACAAGCTTCAACTTACATGGAATCTTCAACTCCCTAATTCAGTCAAGCACCTACTAACTTTTTGTAAGATTCAAAACCCCATTTTCTAAGTTGTTTCTTAGATTTCTGCAAGGTTTTGATCAATTTGAATTTGTTTTCTCACATAATAGATTCTGAACACTAAATCACCTCATTCTTCTTAGCTTTGAATCTACATTCTAATCAACTAATCAATAAAAAATAATTTTTATACAAGGATGCCTTAATTCTTTCATTATAACGCCCACATTTTTCACACACAGAAACAATAGTAAAATACAAGGATAATTTTTTTTTTTTACTTACATTTCTCACTACACAATGCCACAAGGGCTCAAAGTAAAGAAAACTCAACAAAGCACAAAACACTTACATAATTCATCGACTCACATAGACCCATAACAATGTCATATACATGTCGATGACACACTTTCTCCAATGAATCAAATGCTAGAAATAACTCAGCCACAAAAAAAGGGACTTAAGGAGTGAGAAACCCACAACACATCATTACTGTGGTTACATCTAGGTTACGATTAAAATTCCAATAAAATTATTAATTATAATTTTCTCCTTTTTCCACCTACAGATTTCTAAATTTGTTTCACATTCCACTTATTGTTCGACCACCTAATTTTTCTCTTTATTCCTTATGACAATCTGCATAACTTACATAAGTATTTTCCATATTTCAAATTGCATACAAAGATCCTAATTCTCTCATTATTATGTTAATATTATGCTTCCCAACCACTTATTCAATGTTTAAAAAAATTTACCCTTTCTACACAAGTAAATATAACATGATGTCAAGGTGAAATCTTTGGATTAAGGGAGACTTAGATTCAAGATAGATTTTTCCCAAAAAACATTCTTCGATCATGGTAGTTATTTCCCCACCATAGTTATTATAGCTCAATTTCTTGTTGAATACCATTTAGATTTATATATATCTTTTGTTTTCTCAAAGTTTGATAACACCAAGGAAATTCATATTCTTTGAACACATGAAAATGTTTAAATGGGTTAAAAGGGCTCCACGAGTGGCATTATTTCTAACCTAAATCTCGTGTTTATTTTTATATGATTTACCAATACATCGCATTATGGTCTCATTATTACACTCACTTTACAACAAAGGAGTTACGAAAGTACTTTCCTGCCATCTTGAGAAGTACATGGTTGGAAGCGCTATAAAATACACATGAACCCCAAGTGATTTGTGTTCAAGGTAAGGTCCCATGTTTCTACATTTCACGATTCCACATGTGAAATATTATTTATTTATTAATGCCATAAAAGGACATAACAAGGTATTACGAGACAAAATTTCAGTTTCTTGGGTTCTCTAAAGTCAACATCTTTCAAAATAATTTTTTTTTTGCAAAGAGTTACTTATAATTTTATACCCACAAGTTAACCTCCTAATCAACTATGGTTTAATTTAATTCCAATTTTCACTTAGGGCTCTACGCCCTGTTATATATTATATTAAGGTTCAAAAATATATTTATCCTATACAATATCCGTGAAAGATCAATGCACTATATTGTCACAAGCCAAAGATAAGACATTTAGTTGAGATGATCAAAAGAGGTTAATAACAAGATTTTAAGTGATAGTACAACTGTTTTCACTAGCTCCCTGATGTCATCTGGGTCCCACTAGCAAATCATTCAATGAAGAAGCTAATTTCTATATCTTAACTCACAAGACCTGACAATCCAAAAGGATACTAAGGGAGTATTAACCCTACTTACCCCATGGATGCCAAGGTTGCACTGAATAGTTGTTACTTCGAACAAGGACTCATAAGGTGACTTCCAAGATGGTCTTCACTACTTAACCACGATGTCGGAACTGAAGAGAGGACATTCTCCTTGTAGTTACCAACACTAGAAGGAAACCACATACTCTAGATAAAGTTGGACCATGTAATTTATAAAAGGCGGGTTCACAACAAGGTCGCTAAACATGATGACTGTGATGGTAAACTCCAACTAGGGGTTTTATTTACCTAAACTAGGAGGTTCCATCAAGTGTAGAGTTTAAGTTCATTATATGGTTTTTTCAGTGTCTTCTACGATAAAAGTATCACACATCAAGACATGTTATGCTTTGATATTGTACACGGGTTGAGTGTTTCGATTAAATATCTTTATTATGTTTACAAGGTAAGAATACAACAAGCAAATTAATTAGTCCTTTAACAAACACTGAATATGCACTACAAGATATTACTCCAAATTCATTTACTATATATATATATATCAAATATTTTTACCATACGTACTATGAATCAAATTAAACCTATGATTAAATACACATTTCCTAGATATCCCTAAAAACTAGCATCTCATGCATATTAACAAATTTCAAATATAAACTTTTTGTAACATGATACTACATTATAAATATATTCATTTTATAATGAGCTATATAAATTACAATGATAAAAAAAAAATGAATTTCTCATCACCTTTTCGCCATCATTCTTACATCCTACAAAACCAAGTAAGCATGAAATCAGCAATAAATTGTTGGCATGGCATCCACCCTAATCTAACATAATTAACAGTTTTTTCAGGTTCCCATTTACACATAATAATTACAATTTTCATTTGAAATCAAAGGTTTAGAGACATGTATTCATTTCATTTCATTTCATTTCACCTCATTCCGTAACCAAGGAGAGAGAAATGGAAAGGAAGAGAGAGAAACACCATTTTGTCAAAAGTTCTATTCCACACAACAAGTTACACTATAGAGTTTCTAAATAGTTATTTACATGTGTCAAAAGTTTCCACGGTGGTTTGGAAACCCGATGAGGGTCCCACAACTTTCTATTTTTACATTTTCTTGTTAGCTACAAAAAACATTCAAATCGGGCTCGGAGGCTAAGAAACCACTCTCAAATGTTGTCTTCTGATGAGAAAACGCACCAAGATTAAATTTCTATGTGTCCACTTATATACCAAGAGTTCATAAGTAGCTGACAGAATGTGGAACTGGCGAATGGTTTATGTTTGGCAGCTAGTTTTCTGGGGCCATGGGTTATAATTGATCTAGTTGCAAATGAACAAAAGTTAGCTCGATGGCTTAGAAAACCACGTTCAAAACTAACGTTCGATGGATGGACATGCAATGAGAAACTTCCTACAAGTTCCCCTATATAAGGAGAATTCATCAGAGTCGATGGGACTAAGAACTAGAAAACCATTTTCAAACAGTGACAAGTTTTTTGAAGTGACAAGTCGAAAATGGTCCAGTTTGACCTTGTCAAACTATGATCGGAGGCCTACAAAATGGCTTTGCCAAACTATACAAACAATTTTTTTTCCCTAAACTGAATGTTCCATGTAGTTTTCTAGTAAAAAACACTAGAGGTTTGTGAAAACAAATAATAATTTCTCTATCCAGGTTTAAAATGACTGTTCAAAACAAAAGCCAACTTTATAGTTTTAGAAGCTTCTTGCAACTACAAAACAGTGTAACATTGCTCCCAATATGGCATCAAAAATATCACAAATGTACATTCAAGGTCAAACCAAAGGTTAAGGTGACTCCTCACATAACCAGGTACATGAAAGAAGCTTAACATCCCATTTTCAGAGTTACAAAGGGTACTTAACAGGTCTTTGAAATATGCAAAAATTATCTATTTAAACAAGGAGATGGTCAACATTTTTACTGGGAAATCAATTTCATCTTGTCAATAAAAAAATGTTGTAGTGATCTAGTTTTTTCTTGTTTTTGGTCGTGACATTTTCTAAATCACCTCAAAATGAGGGTTGAAGATCATGGTTTACTATAAATGGTTATTTGATTATGTGAGTTAT
Organism: Taxus chinensis; assembly: GCA_019776745.2. Taxonomy (NCBI): domain Eukaryota; kingdom Viridiplantae; phylum Streptophyta; class Pinopsida; order Cupressales; family Taxaceae; genus Taxus; species Taxus chinensis. The sequence continues at coordinate 742,759,909 of CM034147.1, read as the reverse complement.
GATACGACACTTTATTGCTTTCTAACAAGTTAATGTAAAATAATTAAATCTATTATAATCCCAAGCTTTTAAACTTATATTTCGTTGCAAAAGAAAAATTGAAGTATGAGAATTATAAAAGATAAGGATAGATGAACCATGCCTGCGAGAAAATGCAGCCATTTGGAAAAGAGGGACTCAGTTCTACGTCATAAAAAGGCATTTCATCACACGAGTGCACGCATCCACCATTATTTCATTGCATTTCATTCAAATATATGCCTAAGGTGTATCGAGAAGCCTTTCTAGAAGTGGTTTTCTCATCACCATCTTATACTCTCTCGAGCCACATATCTCTGATTCATGATCACTAAGGCTCTTTTCACTGACATGGAATAGGATATACACCCAGTGTTGTAGAGATGCAAAAAAAAAAAAAAATTTGTTTTTCTCCTATTATCCTTGTCAAATTTGAAATTCTACTTGAGAGCTCTTATTCCACACACACTGAATGAATAGTTGTGGAGGCAAGGGTGAACTAGTTGGTTTCATCTACAACCATTTTGTGGTCAGGTAATTGGTACCTACAACATCACCCAGATGTGACCTTTCCATTCTACTTTGATGGGAGTGCATACCTTATTCCATAGATATAATATTTTATTTTACTTTTTTGCAAACCATGTTACAACAAGTATCACTTCTCACCATGTGCGACCAACAGGTGTCCACCCAGATCACTTCACCTTTGCTAGCATAGTCACAACCAGCGCCAAAATAGTATCTTTAAAACAAAGTATGGACATCTATCAACGCATTACAGAGAAGGGCCCTTTTTTGTCAGTTGTTTTAGTTTCAAGGGCCATGACAAATATTCCTATAGAATGTGGAAGCATTCGTAAGGCATGTGAACTATTCACCAAAATGCCTGAAATAAAAGTGGGTTCCCAGATGAACTATTTATATGTGATACCAAATAGAGGGCATCACATCTTCCAAAAGAGGTGCCCAAACTCAACATATAAGATTCCTTTAGCAACAGGTGGGATTCTAAGGACTTTTACAACAAATTTTTTTTTGTTCAATCCTGAAAACAAAACATTTCATGAGACCATTCTTCTTTGGCAAGTTGTCAAGCCATTTACCTTCATAGCTGGGAGTCTAAAAGATATTCTGGCATGGATGGGAACATGTTGACAATTATTGTGGAGAATTTATATGGATTTCATCTTCCCCAACCCCATCATTCTGATTGCACAACATTTTTTTTACCTGCTCTAAACATATCTGCAGTTGTAGACTATCACAATTTTCAGCCAGGATAGAGTCATTGCCAAAACCAAGGTATTTCACAAAATGAAGCGCATCCTCCTCCTTATTCTAACTACTAACTTTGTAAGTAGGTGTGCGTTCCTTGGTGAGCATGCCCTCACCCTGCCAGTCTGACTAGACCTACCACATGCAACCCCCACCAACTCCACCATTACAATTACCTAATCCATGCCACAACTACCCTCTGTCAGGTCCACATGTTGAGTAAAAGATCAAAAATTATTTCACACATTTATTATAATTTTAATCATTCTATTTTGTTTTATTCCAGTAGGCACTACATTCATTCTCTTAATGAAATTCTCTTAGAACCACCCTTTTAAAAACTCCCACTTTCTTATGTAAATTTTGTTGCAACTAACTCATTCAAGAAGACATAACACCTAATTTTACATGTCCCTAAGCTCCATGATAATCATGGTGATCAAATAATATTCACATGACTTCCGTAACTACTCATATAAAGGAGAAATGAATTGTCTTCTTACAAAACTACTTCTAGTTTCATAAGAGCATATGAAAAACTTCAGTTATAATCTCATAATCTTTAGTTTTTTTCAAAACTCTCTTATTCAAAGGGATTAGAAAAAAGTATCCTCAACTCTCTGACATCCTACCAAAACTTATGACATACCATTTAGACATATAAAAATAGACTTGTAATGGTTCATAATACTCTTATCCTTTTATTCAATGACTAATAATTTTTCTTGTAGCACAACAACTTCTCTGTCAGATGCTTGAATGTTACAAAATTCTTAGAGATTTTTTATAGAATCTTCATATTTTCATTTACTCATCATGTAACCTCCAAACTTATTTGAACACCTATGAGTGCATTGGGATCAAGATACTACTCATCTCAGTTTTAGAGAAAGAAGGAGAAGATACTAAAATACATTAATAAGTTGAAACATCATGAGCATTAGGTATATATGGGGTTTACATAAATAATGAGAACTTGAGAGCCTTCCATAATCAGAGGAAGCAACATTTTTCTCACTTTTCTTCACTATTACCAACACACAGTCTTGGAGCAACTGAGACACAATCTTTAATTAACTTTATACGCTAAAGAGAGATGTTATTTAATGAGTTTCACAGTTTGGGAGAAAGGTTTGAGATCTCTTAGATTACCTACATCTGTGAAGAAACCAGGGAACTTCAATTATTCATTATGAATCATGCTTTTGAAATAAGGTATACACTTATTTTATAATACAAAGATGTATCTTTAAGGTTTTAACTAATCTAAAAAATTTCTTTGTCAATCACAAATTCAAGGGAATATTTCAAAAATGTTGAGGATGAATCCCAACTTCCAGGATGAAGATTTAAATGAATATCATGCTCACTAGATCAATACATCTTGATCTTCTAACGTTGCACTATTAGAGTTTTAACACGCCAGACCTTAGTAATATATTTTGAATCTTTTAACAACTTTCCCTTCACTTTTTTGTAAATGTTATTGTATGATCATTTCAATAGGAGTGATTACCATAGGATCATATATTTCTTTTTCATGATAAGATAAGAGGACATCATGATTTGATGTTAAATATGATTACCGTCTTGACTGTCACAGGGAGACAAACCAATCTTAAGAATCAGACGCCTACTTCTATAATCCTCTTCCCAAATCATCTAAGGTAATATTTTGAGAATATCCTAACCATTTGTAACTTAGTCTACTCAGATAAACTACAATTTTAATAAGTATAGTCATGCAAAACGTTCATTTCTTAGATTGTGTGAACTTGTACTTAAACCATCATAGTAAAATATTGAGTTTGAGACTTATTTCTTACAATTATTCACTCAATAAAATTCCTCATTCAACTTATGCTTCACTAAAAATATATTCAACATTATTATTCTTCTCTTGGATTGATTAAAGGAGAGCGGTATGGTTTTTATGCTCAAAGTACAGTTTATTATGACTGTCTAGAGTTGATTGAGTTTTTCTTGTAAGGATTTTTTATCACAAGGCTCTACTTGATCAAGAAATTGTTTTTTAATGTGTTGATTAGGATCATGTACCTTGTTCATGGTCATATAGCTCATGGACACAACAATTTGACATCAACAAGATCACCTAGATCAAGAGCTAGTTATTATACTGACTATCTCTTCAAATATGTGACTAAGATAGATATACCTTATTCAATTATACAATGTGGATCCCTAAAAAAACTTCATAGAAAACAAGAGAGTGACTCAGATGACCTTCCATGTCACAAATGTATACTTGAATCCCTCTACATCAAGAAGCATTTAACACAAAATTTACAAATAATGAGATAAATTTGTACGGTAAATTCAATGATGAGGAACAAGGATGCCACCAAGTTTGACCTAGGAATATATTTCTACAATTTTTAGGGGTTTTAAAAACTTTCAAAGTGAATTTATGACAAAAGAATTCATTTCTTTCCTATCGCTTCAAGAAGGAGGTTTGGAGAGAGAAGAACACTGATAGAAAAATAACTATAACATGAGAAACCTCTCAAGATATGGTACACTTCCTAACATATTTGATTGCATTGTTACTGAGGGTGGGCCAAAATTAACCCATTCTATGGATCTTTCAGGGAAGTTCTGTGACCACTGAAGTTGTTGCATCAAATTCCACTGTTATATTGTAATAGAACCCATTTATACTCCTCTTTGTTTATACATTGGCGGATCATAGCATCAAAATATCTTGTACATATAATGATATCTAGAATAACACATTTAGTAAATACAAAATAAACAATTCCACACAAAAAATAAACAATGAGGGTTTTCAATATTTAGTTCCAAAAGGGGAATCCTCAAATACTTTTTCTTGACATCCACATTCTCCTTATCCTTGTAGTAAGTAACCTTTGATTGAAAATTATTATGTGGATCTTGTAGGGAATAAAATTAAAACTATTCAAGAAGATCTTATGTGGTCCTAAAATACTGATGATGAACTATGAAGAACTAGAAAAATGCCCAAACAATAGTGAAGAGAGTTGTTTCTTGTATTCTAAATTCAAAATCCATCCAAAATTAATCTTGGCTATCTAATTAATTGACCTGTGTTAGAATGAGATTCCATCAAACTAATTTGGAGGATGGCTTCAGCGTAATAATAGAAAATTTTATAAAAGGGGACAACCTGGGAAAGGAGGACACCTCACAATTTTTTAGAGAAGAGAGTAATCGGGAAGTGAAAGGTGATGAAAATAGGGACTTCTACATAAGTTTGGAGAATTTCCATAAGGTGATGAAACATAGGAGGGAAAGGAATAGGCTAAACAAGTAAGTATCGTGGAACAAATATTTAAGAATCATTACCATGTTTCTTCTTCCTCATAAGAAATCTATACAAATGTAGGATGAAGGGCATACCCTCTCCTTGGTTCATCTAATAGATCGATTTCAAATCCATAAATGTATCCCTTAGGAAGCTTAGTTTTCAAAATAGAAATGCTGCTTAATAAAGGTGCTATTATTATTTGTGGAGGTTGTAATATTCTTTTATCTCTTGTGGCATTATATTATCATAAGTCAATTCTCCACACATACATCTCTTATTTCAAATAGTCTATCACCATTGGATAAGACTAGTTTTTAAATAAAATTCTTTAATTCAACATACAATTGTAAGGATGAACATATCGTAAATGAGAAAGATAATAAGTATCAAGGTCAAATTTATACGAAAATTTGGAATTTCATGTGCTAATAAAAAGATCATTCTAACCTCATCGCACGAAGCCCTTATATAACAAAGTTATTATAAATAATATGAGATGTTATTATAAATAATATAACAATGTCATACCGTAAGTTTTTTCTCGAACCCTAAAATTGCCGCTGCCTCATCGCAGGAAGCCCTTCCTACTGCGGCATAAATTGTGGCTCGGCCTCTGGTCATGAAATGGGATCCGATTTTTACAGTGGCCATGGTGTTTCTCATGGAGGCGGTGGTGATGACGCCGGTGACGCTTTGCTTTCCTCTACCCTCCCGTCTGGTGGCGACAGGGTTTCGGTGTTGGGACTGGAGTACGATGGTTTGACGGGTGAGGAGGGACTGGCTCTCATCGGCATCCTATCGTTGCTTTGCATACTGGTGGTGGAATGCACAAGGAGTTCCGCAGTGGTGGGCGGGGTAGCGTCAGGGGTGAAAGATCCTTCTTGGAAGCGGCCATATCTATGGGCCGACAGCCTGCCAAACCCATGGCATATGCAAAGCCCACTCCATCGGTCTCCATCGGGGAGGAGGTCTGTGAATCTGAGGATGTTTTTCAGCACTGTGGCTTGATTTTCCGGTTTACCAACTTCTTCCCGGGCCTTCCAGCACTGCATAAGTGTATTTCCAAACAATGACGTCCTCTCTTACAAGTTAGAGTCATTTTTGTGCCTCAGCTTGTGGTATTTTCTTTGCTGTGTTTGACATTCCCTCTCATAAGGAGAAAATTTTAGGGAGTTTCAGTCTCATCTTTTGCTGATGAAACCCTGGTTTCCTCAGTTAAACTCGTTAACTGAAACTTTTAATACTAGACCTGTTTGGATTAGGCTGCCTTATTTGCCCTTGCAATTTTGGGGGTCATAGATTTAGAGCCATTGGTAATGTTTTGGGAAAATTCCTTGACATAGATTCCAAAACGGAGTTATTTGAACCTACTACATATACCTGTATTTTGGTGGATATGGACACAATTGTTGACTTTCTGGTGACAATAGAGATAAAAATCAAGGACATAATTTCAACACAACATCTTGATTATGAAGGGTTTCCTTTTAGATGCAGAACTTGTTTCGCTCTCAGCCGTTTAGACTCTGAATGTCATATTGTTGAACGACATGAAGAGAATGAGCCCGGCATTAATCCTGTTGTGCCGACATAGTATCTTGAAGAGAAAATTTGCAACGAAAACTTAGCTTCCTCAAATCCGGTTAAGCAGTTAGAGAATGTTGAAAAAAAGAAGTGAACTTGTCTCAACCTCCTAGTTCCGCAAAGATTCAGAGTCCAAAAAACAAAGAGATTGTTGAAGTTTTTCTACCAGTTCATCCAGATGAGAACATGGATCTAAACAAGGGGGGAGGATTGATGGTAGTGAACAAAAAAAAAGAAAGGCAAATCTACTTTTGAACCTTTAAAGATGAAACTTCAGTCTCATAAGGTGGAGAAACATGAAAGAAAGGAATGTATCTAGGGGGCTCTCAAGATTTTTTCACCTTCTTGGTGCCTTCCTTTTCTTTTTTGTGTTCTTCTTTTTCTGTTAATCTTGGGTTCTTTTTCATTTTTAGGGTTTGTTGGACCGATACTTGTTATTTTTCTCTTGAGCCTTGATGCTTATCTTTGATGCAAAGGGTTTTCTGGTCCCTTAAAAATAAGAACTTTACCTAATCTACAAAAAAGATCATTCTAAGTTTTATACTGATTTCATAGTTGCATCTTCATATATAATCAAGTATTGAAATATTACAAGTTCAATTCTTTTGGGGTAACTATATCATCTTTGATTTAACTACACTTTCTTGTATAATCTGTAGTACAACTCTCAGGCAAAGGGAGTGCGAGAATTTATGTTAAGCCCAAATTTAACAAATTTTTGATTAAGTATTCTTATGGGATTTTCTATAGATTCAAGCCAAGGACAGATTTGTTTTACTTTTTTACATATTGATGACATGGTTTGAGAGCCATAACCTTGAAGTATAACGAAACCAACCTAGGTTACTTTAGTTCAAAACCTTACCATATCACCCATTTTTCCACAAAAGACCTTAACATATTTACATATATTTTTATAAAATATATTCATGACTATTTAACATTCCATTTTATAGTTTTTTATTATATTGTAGACATATTCTATTAAAAAAATCATGTCAAGTGTTACTTTATTTATTCTTTAGAACCTATTAATTAATATTGATTAGAATATTTCAATTATAAATAATTAACATTATGCATGTCTGCTTAAGTATACCTTTTATTTGTTCTTGAATTATCCATTTATCAAAGGGTTGTTATCCCTTGGGTGTAAAATAGCCATAACAATTTTTTAATGCTTAACTACCATAAAAAAGACCTATTTCCAATTACACTTCCAATTATACTCAATTATTTTTCTATCTAACATAGTTTTACTTCTTCTCTCCATAATCCTTAACACAACAAGGGTGAATTGAATATTAATATTACTAATGTATATATTTTTCCTGTAATGGCTAATGTGCCTAAAATAGTGATAAAAAATTTAGAGTAATATTTTCACCACAGTTGGATCACCACATAGATTCACGAGAGAAAAATATTTTCAATATGAAAATGTAAAAGAGACTAAATTTATCAAAAAATTTACACACAATGTAGTAGTGTCAAGTACAATAATGTTTATTTGTTTCAATTATATCTTTCTAGTTTCGTGGAAGCTCTATTATATGTAAAATTTTTGTAAGTATTGTTGGTGCTCAAAATAGTCTCACCCCATTTTTCCTTTGCAATACATTGATTTACGGCCTCTATCACATTTTTTTTCCTTGTGTTATTCCTGAGAGGTCTCCGCTTTCTTTTTCTTTCCATAATTAATTTTTTCCTGGGTCAAAGTTCACGTATGGGTCCATTTATGTGTCCTTATTTCTCTGCTCCTCTGAGGTGGTCTGTAATTTGGGTCTCCTATTCTCTATTTATCTAAAAACTCGGGCCCTCCCATTCTTTCTATTTTTACGATTGATATTTATTGTCCTTGTCGTTTTAGCCCTAAATACTTGAAGGAAAATGAATGGATGTAGCTCTGAAGAGCGTATTTGAGCCTTGTAACATTTCTAAATCCTCTATCCTAGAAAAAAATTTCATCTTCGGGCTCAAATGGTCATTTTTTTGCATTTTACGGTTTGACAGGCATTTCTTTCGGTCAAATTTTTATCCTTGCATCAACAGGGAACATGGCCTCTTTTGGTTGGATGTGGCTCAGTAGGGTTACTTCAGAAATTTAATGAATTGCCTCCACTTATAAATTTTTCCACATGGAGGAGCGGCATTCATTTGAAGATTTACTTTTTGGTTTGGCCTTAGAGTAGCGTCGGGAGGACACGTGGAGGTTTTCGCTACTCCATTTTGACTTAGACAAATTTTTATGCAGCTAATACATTTTGGTAGGACAGATACATGTGGCGAGCCCGTGCTCATTTAGGGTCTAAAACTCGGGCACCATTTGAAATTATACCATGGAAGCAAGTGGAGGCTTCCACCTTGTCTTGCTAAACTTATTATTTTTACAGAAGGTTTTGGGAGGCCTGGGACACTTGGAGGAACCAAGCATGTTTAGGGACCAGCCCTTATGTTTCATTTTAAAGAAGCACCAGAAGGACACTTAGAGGCCTACGCTCACTTTGCATTTTGCTTAGACTTTTCAATGGCTAAAGGATATTACCTCGAACTCTGACACATGGCACCTTCCGCTGAGCTTCAAGCCTTCAGACAAATTTTTCTAGGCCAGGACACGTGGCGAACCCGCGCTCTTTCAAGTTCTCATATTTTAGGAACCATCTCAAGATGTTCCATTGTGATGTGTGGAAATTTGAAAAGTGAAAAGGGGCGGGAAAACGGACCATCAGGGGAAACTTAAAAAAATTTCCTCTTATTCTCACAAGGGTTAAAATATCAAAAATGGCATGCAAGCTCGATAGAGGAAGGGTCAAAGCTTGCTCCAGTCAATGGCGGAGGTGCAAACCTTTGGAGGAAAAGTGGGAAATTTTCCCTTTGTGGGAAAAGGATTTAAAAGTGAAAAAGGGAGCGAGGTTCCACTAGGACCCACATTAGAGACTAGAAGCAGAAGGGTGGAGCTGTAGGGGAAAGTTGGAAATTTTTCCCTGTTTCAAAAGGGAGGTGAAATATTAGAATTTAGCCATGGTTCCTTTGGGACCCACCTCACGACATGTGTCAGGCTCATTTCTCAAGGGAAAAGGTGCGGAGTAAAATGGAAATATTTTCCATTGTTTCAAAAGGTTGTAAAAATTCAAAGGAAACCCCCGAGCCTTTTTAAAATTGAATCTTCCGTGTGGATGGCCCAAATTCAAAGTATAGATCGATGACATATGTGAGTCTGAATCTGATTTTCCCCCCATTTTGAATGAAATTCTCCTAGAAGTGCTCTTCATGATTTCTTGGTATTTCCTACATGCCAAGTAGAGAGGAGAGTAATTTTGAAATCTAAGTTTGGTGGGGGAGATCTAGAGACGTCTTTCACCATTAAAATGGTTTGACTATCAGGCTCGATCTGATTTTCCTTTTTTCTTCTCCCGAGTACGCAAGGAACTAGATTTGACAAATTAGGGGTGGAAGTGGTTGGTGAATAGAAGGAAGAGTGATTTGCTAGTGGAAGGAGCTGAATGCAGGATATTTTCAAAGAGATTTGCCCCCCTGAGCACCTAGCGAATTTTTGCAGATATGATTCTGGGAATCACAATCCTGATCATGGCAAGCACTGGTGGCACTTAATGTTTGTTTTTTTAGGGGGGAAAGGCTCTATTGTAAATTTTATAAATGGAAAAAAATTATCGTACAAATGGTTGGAGTGTCAGGGGTCAGGACTAATTTTTCTAATAGAAAAAAGGCTTGATAGAGCCCATCTTTTTTGAGAAAGCTATTTGAGAAGGTTGTATATCTCTTTTGTATTGAATTTGATCATGTTAAGGTGGTTGCGAGTGTAGAACCATTGAAAATATCTGAGATTATTCTAGAAACTTTCCCCTGCTGATAAATTTAATCAAACTCGAGTTATTCTATGTGGATCTTATGCAAAATGTGTTTGTTTTACTTCTGAATGTCTGCAAATAGTTTTTCTTGTTCCTGTTGCAATCTTGTATCAAAATCTATCTCAATCACATAGGTCTCAATCCTTGTGACAGTTTTGTGGCACTTTCAATTTCATTTCTCATAAGAGCTTTCATCTGGGAGTGAAATAAATGATTTAAAATCACTTTTCTCTCATCTATTGATAGAGTTTGTCCGTAAGCCTCTGGGTGTACCTCAGGCATGATTGGGCTCAGATCTTGATGTTTTTTTGGGTTTTCAAAATTGAGCCTTCATGTTAGAATCTCATAGATTGTATGAAAAAGTGCTAATTTGGGCCTCCAGTGAAACACATATTTTGGTTAAAGAAACATTTAGTAGCTCTTTGACATTATATTGGTTTAGTCTTTCATTTTGCAAAAGCTCTCAAGGATCTTGTGAATCAAGTTCATCTTTCTTCACCTCTCACCAAAACCCATTTAAAAACAACTAATTCTACCCATACTACCCCTGTTTTTCACATGTGTATACAAATGCACAAATTTTACTACCAAAACATGCAGAAACAATTAGGATTCCAAATGTCTTTAGTAGCCTGAACCTTGCATAGAGAATATCTCCACTATTTAGAGTGACAACTCGTGAGAGTTAGATTTTGTTTCATTGATTATATTTTCTTCAAGATCTCCTTAACAACTTCATTAGGAAGGATATCTCCATCTCCTCCATAACAATTGGCTACAAAAGGGTTCTCTTACATTGATTGAAAGGCACAACCTTAAATAGTGAGGATAGATAAAATCCTCTTGAGGGTGCTATCCATTTCTTCACAGTTGAGTGACTAATAGCCAATTAGATCCCATCCTCGGATATAAAATGACTCATCATGATCTATCTATCTTTAAGCTTCCTGCTAAACCTGTGATGCTAGTCAGACTTTGAAGGAGAATAAATTTGGGTACCAACACCTTACTGGCATCATTATTGGGGACATAGTGGTTATAGTTTACATTCAGGCCCTGGTAAAACACTTCTTATATACTCCAAGTGTTGTGTGTAATTCTTTCAGTTTCCACGCCTAGTGCACTAGCTTTCTTTGATAAATCTGGGTAAAGAAAAGTCAGAGTCTTTCCATTTCTAGTTTCTAGTGTTGACAAACATTTGATGGATCATATTTAGTGCATTTACCCAACTAAGGTGGAAATTCTTAGTGGAAACTCCCTATTGATCTAATTCTTAAATAATACTGGTGTCTTAACCTCTGTCAAGTGAGATTTATTACTAACCATTACAAGGCTGGAAGGTAGAAGGTCTTTCTTTGCTAGGGATCCTACTAGGACATTATTTCTAGAGCTAGGAAAAGTAAAACTAGAAAGAAGAAAATCCTGGAGAGATGTTGGAGATCACCATACAAGAAAGGGGATCTCCATTGATGAAAGTGATCGGCCTATTATTGAAGACTGCAATTCAAGTGCTTCTGAATCAGGTAGCCTCTTTGTGGAATTGAATTCTCCAACTTGAGAGGGGCCTTCATTTGATTTTGAATGGTTTTCTTCTCATTCTGCCCCTATCTTTTCAAAATATGATAGGGAGTTCCAAGAAGCAAGGCCTTTACGGGATACCCATTTTGAAAGTTATACCCCGGTGTTTCAAAGACCCTCTGCCCCTTATAAATTTGTCACCCTTCCAGGGTCACCTCCTTAAAACAACATGGCCTTGCTCCCACCTAGACCCCCTTTTGTTGTAAACACCTTTGGACCTATTAAATTTTTAGGAATGGTTAGTTATCCAAATGTAGTTCCCTATGAAGTAAGGAACAGACTGCCAAAGTTCCAAGGAAACAACATTATAACTAGTGATCAACATCTAAATATTTTTATGAATATGATGGAAGACTTTGAGATTGAACATGAAGATGTATATATCAAATTGTTTATCCATACTCTTGAAGAGGATGCAAGGGACTAGTATAAGGCTTTGCCAGATAGTTCAGTTGATTCTTGGACAGACATGAGCAATGCATTTAGATTGCAGTATGGTGATAGAACTGACCCTAGGTTTCTTTTGATAGAATTTGAAAACATCAAAAAGAATTCTAATGAGTCAGTACATGATTTCAACACAAGGTTTAATAAAACCTTGAGGATATTACCTGTTAGGATAAGGCCATGTGATGAATCATGTTTGATCAAATATTTAGATGCATTTGATAAAAAATTTGCTTACTACTTGAGGGACAAAAACCTCACTAATTTGAGGCAGGCCTTCACTGTGGCTTTGAAAATTGAAAACATTATCAAGGCAATTGGAAAACTTCCTAAGAGAGATGGTGTGAAACTAATTAACCCAGAAAAAAACCCAAAATAAGCAAGGCTGTAGATTTGGAAGAAGTTGTGAAGACTTTGGCAAGGGCTGTCAAAGAAATTTCCTACAAACTAGCTCGGGCTAAGAAGGGAATTAATAAGAGTTCACAAGGTCAACACAAGCAACAAAGTCAAGACAGGTTCAAAAATCACCAAAGATCTGATGATAGAGGTAATGGACCTATTGGATTTGGAGATAGGTAGCCCCAAGGAAGGGAAAATAGAATGGTGCCTGATCCTTTGGCTATGAGACTTGTTATTGTGGAGGAGACAGATGTCATTGATTGGTGTGATAGATCTTTCATGCCCCATGCTCCTTGTGAAGAAGATCAGCAAGAATAAGAAGAATTTTATGACAATAATGTTGATGATGTCTACATGATGGGTTGTTCCACGAGCTCACAATAAGGGGAAACTTTAACTAAGGTGATAATTCCCTGGACTGCTGCAACGTTTTGGGACTGCATTCATAGGGTACCTATTTTTCCTCCCTCTCATACTTTAGAAGTAGATACTGTACAATCTTTTGAATTTCCCAATAATGACTTTGAATATGTAAGGGCTTTAATGATAAAGAAGTATGATGGAGGAATTCCATCTGAGGAAGATAGATAGTTGCTGATGAATGTTGTTGTTGCTCAAGAGAAGGAATATAACACAAGAAGTAAGGCTATCATAGGGGTAGGGTCTCAAGTCAAGATGAAATCTCCATTACTTTCAAACATTCCTAAAGAGGCTCTTAAGAAAGATGCATCTACCAAAAACCTTGAAGTTCCAAACAAAAATCATTCCCCCCTCATTCCCAAGCTGTCAAAAATCCTGTGCCATCTAATGACCCTGTCAACTTTCCTTCCAATGCTGCCTTGCCAAAGTCTATCCCTTATGAAATTTCCCAAGTTTTAAGTCAAATCAAATTATTTTTTCCAATTGTTAAGTTGCTTAGGATTCCTGAGCAAAAAGAGAGAGCATTTAAATAATTGGGATTAAAAGAAGAGAAGACTGCCCTAGGCAGAAATGTAAACATTGTGGAGACTCCTCCAATCATTGAAGAATTAGAGGCACTGCCAACATCAAAAGAGCTAGATGAACCACCTAAGGTTTATTTAGTAACATCATTGGTGGACTCTCAGCTAAATGTGGATCCATTCTTCACCACTCTAATCATTAAGGACATATTACTCCACAACTGCATGTTTGACTCGGGGGCATCATGCAATTTCATGCCTTTGGAAATCATGAATGAGCTGAATATTAAGGTTACATCAGCATTTGGGAAGTGTACTGCTATGGACTCTAGAGAGGTACCGATGGTAGGGTGTGTGAAGGGTTTGGTGGTGCAGCTTACAGCTTACCCAGGTAAGAATTTAAAACTTGATGTTGTCATTGTTAACTGCCCAGCCAAGTGGGGCATGTTATTGTCTAGAAAATGGGCTGCAAGTGTTGGTGGGAGTGTTCAAATGGACATGTCCTATGCCACCATCCCAATTGAGGGCAGGCTTGTTAGGTTGTATGGGGAAAAGAAGATGTTACACCTTATTGAAGATCCCAACAATGCGTCCTATGAAGTATTGTGCACAAGTGTTGATGCTGATAATTTTGCAGAATTCACTGATGGAAAGGAGAACAAGATTGAAGAATGTAAATACCTTGAACAAACAGGTTCTCCTTGGACTATATTATTTAATGGAGCTTTCTCCAAGCTTTGGAATGGTGTTGGTGTTGTTCTACTTTCTCCAGGTTAGGAAAATTTTGTTTTTTCCTTAAAACTTAACTTTGAGTGCACTAAAAACATTGTTGAGTATGAGGCATTACTGTTGGCTTTAAGAATTTCTTGGAAATATGGTGTCAAAGACATCATTGTCAAGGGAGACTTAGAATTAATTGTAAAAAAAAATTAGAAAATTGTATGCCACAAAGAATAAGTGAATGAAACAATACAAGCATGGAGTTTGGGATTTAATTGAGATGTTTGATTCATTCAACATTGTGCATCATGATAGGAAGTTCTATGACTTGGAAGAAAAACTTGCAGTGTTGGGGTTTCATTTTGACAATTGTGCAGTGTCCCCATATTGTGAGTATGATGTGCAAGTATTGACAAGACACTCTGTCCCTGACAACATTAAACACTGGAACATATTTGATGACGATGCTCAGATCAAAAGATTTCTGTAGAACAAGGGAGAGTTTTTTGATAAATACGTTGATTTGGATCCAATGGTATGTACCATAGAGGGGAAGGAAACCTTTTTTGGCAAGGGCATCATCCAGCTAAAGAATAATACCATCCTTAGAGGGCCGGTTTCTCTTGAATCAAATTTTGATAATGATTATTGCATTATTGATAGACATATGGAAGCCTCGAGGGATGTTGAGGAGCATGACCTTGACATGATGGAGAAACCAAGGAAGATTTGGTTAGGAAGCAATCTCAGCAAGGACGAAAAGTAGTCATACATCCAATTGTTGAAAAAGTATCAAGATTGCATGGCTTGGACCTATTCTAAACTAAAAGCATACAAAGAGGACCTTTTTCAATATGAGATTCCCTTGGATTCTAATGAGAAGCCATTCATGAAAAAAATAGAGGCCAATCAATCCACTCTTATCTCTTAAAATGCAAGAGGAACTGAAGAAGCTAAGAGACAGAGGAATTATTCAGCCCACAAGGTATTCTTCTTGGGTTGTAAACCTATTACTAGTTAGAAAGAAGAATGGTGACATTAGGCTATGTGTAGATATTAGAAATATGAACATAGCATCAATGAAGGATAATTATCCTTTACCAAATATGGAAAAAATGTTGCAATTGGTGACTGGTTCTAAATTTCTCTCCACCCTAGATGGTTTCTCTGGTTATAACCAAGTTGTGGTGAAGGAATCAGACAGGATCAAGACAGGATTTACTACTCCTTGGGGGACATATGTGTATGTTAGGATTCCCTTCAGCTTGATGAATGTTGGAGCTGCCTTCCAAAGAGCAATGGATGTTGCTTTTACTAGTTACATCAATGAGTTCAATGCAGTTTATCAAGATGATGTAACTATATTTTCCAGGAAGAGAAGTGATCACTTGTTGCACTTGGAGAAGATGCTGATAAGATTTAGAGAATATGGCATCTCACTCAATCCAAAGAAATTTCATTTTGGAGTGCAGAAGGAAAAATTGCTTGGCCACATTGTGTCACAAGAAAGGGTGATGATTGATCCAAAAAGGGTAACAGGCCATCAACAAGGTCCCAATTGTAAGGACCAAGAAAGGAATTCAGTCTTTCTTTTGGTAGATAAACTTCATCAGGAGATTCATATCAAACTTTTCTGAGTTGACCATTCCAATCAATTCCATGTAAAAAAGGACCAGGCCATCAAATGGGAGGAGGCTGCCATCCGAGCTTTCAATGGGATTAAAGAGGCACTAAAGCATGCACCTCTTATAGCAATTCTAGATTATAAGAATCCCTTTCAACTGTTCTCTTTTGCTTTAGAGAACACTATTGCTTCAGTCCTGCTGCAGAAGGATGATGAAGGGGCTGAGAGGCCGATTTCCTATTGCAGTAAGGCATTTTAGGGGGTTGAGTTGAAATACACTATTATAGAGAAACAAGTATTTGGATTGGTAAAAGTAACAAAGGTTTTTAGGCCTTACATTTTGAGTTCTAAGATTGTTGCTTATGTTCCCCACACCATGGTGAAAGACATATTATAAGAGATGGAAGTCTGAAGCAAAAAATGCAGATGGGTGAACAAGTTACAAGAATATGACATGGATATCCAAACCTCGAAGCTAGTGAGAGGTTTGGGCCTGGCTAAGCTTATGGCTGAGAGAAACTTACAAACTATTGAGGTGAATGAGGTAGAAGAAGATAGGGTAGATGTTTTTCAAAATTTGATGAGTTCTGAGTGGTTCATAAATGTAATTTTTTATCTCAAACATCTTAACTGCCATGAGTATTTAAGTAAGAACCAGAAAAGAGCCCTTAAGTTGGCTTCCCTGAAGTATGTCATTACTGATTATGGGTTAGCATGGAAGAACCCAGAGGGACTCCTCTTAAGGTGAATTACTAAAGAATAAGCCCACGAGATAATTACTGATCTCCATGGAGGAGTTTGTGGGAGGAATTTTATAGCAAGATTCACAGCACACAAGATCCTGAGGGCTGGTTATTGGTGGCCAACTCTCTTCAAGGATACAACCTTGTTGGTTAAAATATGTGAGAGTTGTCAGTGCTTCTCTGGAAGACTAAAAGCTTCAGGCTCCCTTCCTTTGCAACCTGTATCAATTGAAGCTCCATTCAAGTAATGGGGAATGTATTTCATTGGTGAGATTTCAAACCCTTCAAGTGTTGTCCATAAATGGATTCTTGTAGCAACTGATTACTTTACTAAATGGGTGGAGGAAATCCCCACCAAGAAGGAAACACACCAAATTATCATGGAATTTTTCCTAAACCACATCATCTGCAGGTTTGGGGTGTCAGTCAAGATTGTTGTTGACAATGCCATGAGCTTTAGAGCTAAACCTTAGGTGGAAATGTGTAAAGAATATGGGATCAACTTGACATATGCCTCTAATTACAACCCCCAAGGAAATGGACAAGCTGAGTCCAGTAATAAAAACATGCTGAAGATTATCAAAACAACCATGGAAGTGGACTATCGGGGGCAACTTAAAAAAATTTCCTCTTATTCTCAAAAGGGTTAAAATATCAAAAATGGCCCACAAGACCGATAGAGGAAGGGTCAAATCTTGCTCCAGTCAACGGCAGAGGTGTGGACCTTTGGAGATAAAGTGGTAATTTTTCCCTTCATGGGAAAAGGGAGTTGAAAGTTAAAAGGGAGCGGGGTTCTGCTGGGACCCACATCAGAGAATAGAAGCGGAAGGGTGGAGCCTGTGGGGGAAATATAGGAAATAAGAGATAAAAATATGCGGAATAATCCCTTACAGAATCGTAACAGTAGAAACTAATATGCATAAAATATTACAGATCTCAAATAAAAGTGCAGAATAAATAATACAACACAGAAAGATAGTATTTAACATGGTTCACCCCAATTTGGGCCTACATCCACCAAGAATCACTTGCTCGGATTTTATTACAAGCCTCCACTCTCTCAATACAATACCCCAGATCCATTTGGAGCTATGCTCAAAAAACTCTACAGAATTCACACCTGAATTCAAAGCACATCTGCAATGCATTTCCTTGTATATGTATCATATGCATAAGACCATATAAATAGACATTTTCTTAAGCAGTTTGATACAAAACCATGGGTATCAAAACCATGGGTAAAAAAACCGTGGGTATCAAAACCATGGGCAAAAAACCGTGGGTATCAAAACAATGGGCAAAAAACTGTGGGTATCAAAACAATGGGTACCGAAAAAACCATGGGCTTAAAAACAACCCATAATGGTTACCCATTACCCATGGGTTAATAAACCACCCATGAAAATTTGCTTCGGGGGCTTCACCCCTTAACCCCCTTGACCCGCTCACTGGTGAGCGGGACCACCGTAAAAATACCCGAGTGTAACACATAAAAGGTGTACCACACTCTAACATGAACATAGGATCCACAAACATAACAAGACCCCACCTCAAGAAATGTGTTAGGGATAATTTCTCAAAGGCGGAGGTGCGGAGAAAAATGGAAATTTTTTCCATTTTTTCGAAAGGTTGTAAAAAATCAAAGGAAGCACCCGGACCTATTTTAAAATTGAATCTTCAACGTGGATGACCCAAATTCAAAGTAGAGATGAACATAATCTATGAGTTTAAATATAATTTTCCCCCCATTTTTAATGAAATGGTTC
The DNA here is from genome assembly GCA_019776745.2 of Taxus chinensis. NCBI lineage: Eukaryota > Viridiplantae > Streptophyta > Pinopsida > Cupressales > Taxaceae > Taxus > Taxus chinensis. Next base: position 742,741,635 of record CM034147.1, on the reverse strand, counting down.
TGGAAGTATGAGTCTTCATGATTTATTGGTATTTCCTACATGCTAAGTAGAGAGGATAGTTAATTTTTATATCTAAGTTTGGTGGGGGAGATCTGGAGATGTCTTTCACCATTAAAATGGTCTAACTATTGGGCTCGATCTAATTTTCCATTTTTTCTTCTCCCGAGCACTCAAGGAACCAGATTTGACATATTAGGGGTGGAAGTGGTTGGCGAATAGAAGGAAGAGTGATTTTCTAGAGGAAGGAGTTAAATGTGGGAGATTTTCGAAGAGATCTGCCCCACTGAGCACCTAGCGAATTTTTGTACATCTGATTCTGGGAATCATGATCGTGATCATGACAAGCACTGGTGGGACTCAATGTCTTGATTTTTCATGGGAAAAGGCTTTGTTATAAATGTTATAAATGGCACAAATTTATTGTGCAAATGGTTGGAGTGTGAGGGGTCGGGACTGATTTTTATAATAGAAAAAAGGCTTTATAGAGCCCATCTTTTTTGAGAAAGATGTTTGAGAAGCCTGTATATCTCTTTTGTATTGAATTTTATCATGTCAAGGTGGTTGCGAGTGTACATCCATTTACAATCTCTGAGATTGTTCTAGAAAATTTCTCCCTACTGATAAATTTAATCAAACTTGAGTTATTATGTGTGGATCTTATGTAAAATGTGTTTGTTTTACTTATGAATGTCTTAAAATAGTTTTTCTTGTTCCTGTTGCAATCTTGTATCAAAATCTATCTCAATCACATAGGTCTCAATCCTTGTGAAATTTTAGTGGCATCTGAAATTTCATTTCTCAGAATACCTTTCATCTGGGAGTGAAGTAAATGATTTAAAATCACTTTTCTCTCATCTGTTGACAAAGATTTTCTGTAAGCCTTTGGGTGTACCTCAAGGGTGATTGGGCTCAGATCTTAATGTTTTTTTGGGTTTTCCAACTCAAGACTTCGTGTTATAATCACATAGATTGTATGAAAAAGTGCTAATCTAGGCCTCCATTGAAGCACATATTCTTGTTAAAGAAACATTTTATCAGCTCTGTGGCATTCTATTGGTTTAGTCTTCCATTTTTTAAAATATCTCAAGGATCTAGTGAATCAAGTTCCTCCTTCTTCACCTCCCACCAAAATCCATTTAAAAACAACTAATCCTACCCATACTACCCATGTTTGTCATGTGTGTATACAAAATGCACAAATTTTACTACCAATACATGCAGAAATAATCAGGATTATAAATGTCTTTAGTAGCCTAAACCTTGCCTAGAGAATATCTCTAGTATCTAGAGTGAAAACTTGTAAGAGTTAGATTTTGTTGCATTGATCATATTTTCTTCAAGGTCTCCTTGACAACTTCATTAGGAAGGATATCTCCATCTCCTCCATAACAACAGGCTACAAAATAGGTTCTCTTACCTTGGTTGAAAGGCACAAACTTAAATAGTAAGGATAGATCAAATACTCTTGAGAGTGATATCCATTTCTCCACATTTGAGTGACTAAGGGCTAGTTAGATGCCATCCCTAGCTAAAAAATGACTCATCATGATCTATCTGTCTCTAAGCTTCCTACTAAACCTGTGATGCTACTCAGACTTTGAAGGAGAATCAATTTGGGTACCAACAAGTATATTAGTGTTTTCTTCTAGATCTTATAACGGATACACATTCACACATACATATATAAATAGAATCTGTGAATTTTTTTATTAAACACAAACATAAATATTTTTTTTTATAAATCAAATAGTACTGATCCCTAGTAATAAATATAATTAAGTTCTGTAATTGAGTTGTCTACACACACACACACACACACACACATGAATTCAATATGTTTTAGAATATACTTGGAAAACATAATCATCTAGATTTTATAAGAATTTCGAGAAATGACTAATTCATTGAAGAAATGAAATTTGTAGCAAGAAAAAATTGCATAAAATTGTTTTACATGATGAAATACTTTCTACATCTATTAGAGTGTTGTTTTATTTTATATTTTATAACATTGAGGGTTATAAATACCAAGATAATTAAACTCTTATCTTGTGTAATATAAAATCTAATTTTTTTTTGATATTTTTATATTCCTGTTATCATCAAATCAAAACACCCTCCGATTTGCATAAGTGTGTGTGCTTGACCTCACAATGTGACTGGGTAACATGGGTACTATCTCCAAGTTATGGGACTTGCTACTTGAGATAGACCTGTAGAGAAAGATGGTTCTTTTCCCTAAACCACTTGCCACAATCTACTCTAACAAAAGAAAAATTATCTTATCTTAATTTAACTTTCCAAGGGACCATGGAGAGAGAGAGAGATTGAAAAGAAAGCCTACACTAAAGTGGTGATACACTAGAAAATAAGGGTATGAGAATGAATTTCCAATGAATGAAAAATGGAAGCAAAGTGCATACTAGAGAGGGTGATAATAGTTCTCCATAGTCTAACAACTACACTCACAACAATATTTCATGCACACGCAATGACAATGAATCCATGCGAGAGCATAAAATAAACACAATATATTTGTAGTGATGTTGAAAGGGAAAGAAGAATGCAAACAAACAAAATAGGGGAAGATATATCCACAAACTTGCATCTATTTCTTCACGATATTCACAATTCAATCTATTACAAAATAAGGGCCTAGATCACCATGCAAGGAATCCACTAGAAGGGCCCGCAGCACATTGGTTTTACAATATTAAATCGACAGAGATTTGAAACTCAAAAACTCCCTTTACAATGAGCCAAACATTTACATTTATAAAGTTCTGAAAAGAGAGAGAGAGGGAGAAATGAAAATTTCAAAATCTGCCTTCCCACCACTTGCAAGATGTCATAAATAGAGTGAAATAATGGTATGTTCTTGCAAAAGGCTCCCCATGTTGTCCCATAACTTGCAACATTGAAAATTGTCTTCCCATGCTTCACTAAATGTCCTCCCTACAACTAATAAAATCACTATTCTGAACTTGGCCACGTTTTCAGCAAAATCACCATCAACTCCTCATTAAATTCTAGATTTATTGATCTTTGTGCATCGAGCTTAGAGCCATGACTCTAACAGTACCAAGTTTATGCTATTTCATTGAGAATTGCATAAGTTATGGTCTTTTGAGTGTGGGCAGGTATTTTGAGTTTGCCAGGGATTTCTTGCTTTTTACGAGACTGAGAATTTAATTTTTGAAGCTTGATATGTTTCTTTCTGAAAAGTTAAATTTTGTGAAAAACGGAGCTCTGGGTCAAAATTTATGTCTCTTTGAAGTTTGGGGGGCAGGCATTCTACTTTCCCTTTGGATTGTGGGTATTGCAAGTTTTTAAGGCACTCATGTCCATATGGAACTCGAACCATCCAGGCCTCCTTTCTCTACATCACCCGATTCAGGATTTTCTGTCCCGTGTGTAGTGCCCACTTCACTTTAATACCTTTTGATACTGATCATGACACTGTTGACTATATCATGGACATTATTATAGTTTTGATTTAGTATGATGTTAGATGTTCGATCATGGATTATTGTTGACTTTGATTCTTATATGATGTGTGATGATTATTAGAGACATTTTTATATATTGATGTTGATATATTGTTTGACATGGTTATATTATAGATGTTGTTCGGACTTGTGATATTTAGATATTTTGAGTAGACCTAGAAAATGAGAATTGAATTAAAATTGATGATGATATAGTTGTGGATGAAATTGTAAGTGATACTGATGATTGTCTTGATGATTGTTGTGATTCACATATATATTGATGATCTTGAAATTATATTTATATTCATTTGGATGTTCTGATATGGCCACAAGGCCGAATGAGGTATTTGTATTTTTACAGGTTAAAAATATCACAACAAACATTGGGGGATTGGAGACCAACCACTTTGGAATTCTAGATGAATTCAACAAGGTCACCATGGCAACTGTATTTGTTTGTGTGTGTTTGGTTGTTGTTAGAGATTCCCATGGGGGGGATCACCTTTAAATGTGACCAAGGGATTTTATGTTTCTTATATTTATTTTCCTTGGTTTAATGTTGCATGTGGTTATTTTGTGGTGCTTTGACCCCTTTCCTTATTTATTAAATGGTGTGTTAATATTGTGAATAATCATGTTGTTAAGTTAATTAATTAAAATATGTCATAAGAAAGTAATTAATAGAGTTGTTGGCCTTGAATTAAAATGTTGTAAGAAATGTGTAAGTAATGTGTAAGAGATATGTAATTTGATTTTGGAGTAAGAAACACTTCATCTTCTTTGAAAATTCGAATTTTTCCTTGGAGGCTGATTTTGGAGACTTGTGGGACAAGTTAAACTTGTCCCATGCCTCTTAAATTTACATACAACCTTACCTATGGTTGGAGAGTTAAATTTAGCCCTTCTTTATGCATTTTTGTAAGTCAAGTTGAATGTTGTAATTGCACTTTTCTTACATGTTTTAATTTCAGTCCTTATGGGGTGTGGGCTTGTTTGAGTGTGTAAGTAAAACTATCATATTATTCACCCACCTATTGATTATGCATTGGAGAATGAAGTTGACTTTTGTGTTGGGGTTGAGGATGTGTGATGTGGCATCCTACATGGATCCACCTCATCCTCTTCTCTTCCCTCTTCTATAAATTGGAATTCCTTAGCTTGTTTTTGGGTTGCTTCACTTTTATCACTTCTTTTTTTTGGAGACTTCTTTTGGATTTTTGGAGAGCTCTTACTTTTGGAGAAGATTGGAGATTGTTGCATGCTTGTGGATTGTTGATCTTGGACTGTTTTGCATTGGAAAGCTTGTTGTTTTGGAACTTGGAACAAACTCCATCATGGAGAGGTAAGAGCTTGGCTCTTGGAAATGTTCTTCTTTCCATTTTATGAATATGTAAATGTTGTATGTTGTTATTGTTTGTTTGGTTGGTTGGGTAGATGGCTTAGGGATGGTGTAGGAGAAGACTATGGGGTACTCTTGAGGGAGGCATAAGTGTGTTTTGGGAGGTATAAGTGTGGAGGGAGTTGGGATTTGGGTTCCACCTTGTAAAAAGAAATAGCTTGCATTTCTTTACTCATTATGGGGTGCCATAAGAGGTTGGGGAGGCATAAGGAAATGTGAGGAATAAGGGGTACTTGGGGGAGGCATAAGGGTATGTCAAGGATTTGAATTGATATATTTTGGTGGTTTGTTCTCAGGTGGTGATACCCATTTCTCCTTTGGGAGGCATAAGTAGCATCCCCCATAGTTTCTTTGCTCCTTTGGCTTGCATGATGAAAGCCTGAGTTTTTTTTGTATGTTTTATGTGGTTGTAAAACTACATTCTGTTTTGGACTGTGTTTAAATGTGAAATTTGCATTGAAAGATGTGTTTGTGATGTGGAAGCCTATTGTTGCCATGAGTTGAAACACATTTCTTATTGCATTGTGGTTGGGGCTCAGGGGCCAATGAAGAAGGATGGATTCTCCTTTCATTGGATGTCTTGGTTGGGTGGAGAGCGTTGCCTTTCCCCTGCCTTTGTTGTGATCAAAAAATGGGAATGATGGATCTGCATATTGTTGTTCTGGAGCAGAGGAAAAAAGATAGTTTTGACAGTCCTTATTGAGAGTATTATTTATTGTAACCCTTTTCCCACTTGAAGTGGATGAACTTGTATATTATTGATATGGAATGATGTTCTGTATTGACTATGAAAGTTGTAAATTCGAAATGTAAAAGAGATATACTATGTTTTCTATTTTTTGAATGAAAGAAAAGAAAGATTATATCTTGTATAGTTGTATTTGAAAATCAACATAAAAGAGAAGTTGTAAAAGATGAAATCCTTCTTTTGAATAAAAGTTGTTTACCTTTCCACAATTGGAAGTTACTGTTGTTTGAAATCTGAGTTTGAAATGTATTTGAAATCTCTGTTTGAAAGAAAGAAATGCGTGTGAGGAAAATATAGAACTCTGTCTTTTGAAATGTGTAAAATTGAAAGAGAAAGAATTGCATTCTTGTTTTTAATAGTTTGATTGAAGTAAATAAAACATTAGAGTTAGAATTGGAATGAATTCAATGTTTTTAAGATGAAAATGGCAAATTGGATTAGATCCTTGAAAATTTGATCTCTATTTTGTATTTTCAAATTGGAAAATACTTTATCCAAAATGCACAGTTCGAACCTGAAACAAGGAAAGAAAAAATTAAATGATTAAATTGAAGTAGTATGCCCTAAATGAATTCAATTGGACAAAAACACTTGTGGAATTTATTAGAAAACCGTAGCAAAAAAAGGCAAAATGTTTGTTGTCATTTTGCTGTCAAAGTTGAAATTCCAAATTTTTAGTCAAATTGGGAGTCAATCAAGCAAACTTACCTTCCAAATCCATCCAAAATCCATCTAAGAACAATCCTCCATGTCTAATTGACAAGTTGAGAGAGGAAGAAGACCAATTGATTAAAATTTCACAAGTTAAAATTTAACAGCTTGCCTTTTAAAATCCTACAGATTGTTTTCTGAAAATTTAACCCTTAAACATTTACAAAATTAAATTCTTAAGGATTTTTGTGCAAAGAGGATGTCAAGATATTTCTGAAAAGTCCTTGTTTTCCAAAAACAGAGTTCCCTAGCAAAATTTATGGCCTTCTGAAGTTTGCAGAAAGAGGAAAAGCTTCATGTGCGCACATCTTGCACGCCCAGCCCAATGCTATCCTTTGTGCACACGTCTTGCACACCCAACGCTTCTTGTGCCCGTCTTGCATGCCCATGTGAGCCTCTTACATGCCCATCTTACGCACCCATGAGAAAATGAGCTCTTCCTCAGCACCCATCTTGCATGCCCATGAGAGAATGAGTCTCTCCACCCGTCTTGCGCACCCATCTTGCATGCCCTGGAGAGAGATGAGTCTCTTCCATGCCCCACTTTGCGCCCAAGAGAAAAAGAGTTTCTTCCCATGCATCTCTTCCATGCACTGGGGAAATTTTGATTTCCACATCTTGCTGCGCACCCTGCAAGAAGATAATCTATTTGTGCTAAGGATGACTTTCTCTCTCTTAGTGTTTTGTAGGATGTTTTCGATAACTATTGTAATGGAACTCTGGAATTTTGTTGGGAACACTTTTAAAAAAAAAATTATTCCTTAACTTTTCCTAACTAAACCTAGGTTGTTCTTGGTCTCGAGTGGGGAGCTTTTAGGTGGGTGTTACACTTGGTATCAGAGTCATGGGTTTAAAAGCTTGGACCCTTGGGCACACTAGAAGACTTGAGACAAAAACTTTAAACCTAGTAAATATTAAACCTAGCACACTTTCAAATCTAGAGAACAACTTTGTTTGAAATTGCATATTTTAGTGAACATGGAAAACTGAATAAAACCTAGAAAATGAACTAACTCTCGCCTTGGTCTGTGTAGGAGGTGCAAACAAGACGAGGGGTCATTTCACATAGACCTAGACTTACCACCACCAGATCATGTTGTAGCAGCTATCCTACCACAGATTTTACAGACACTTCAGGATGTTAATGTCACTCTATGTAAAGGGACCTGTAGGAGCATGTTCAGTCAGACATGATAGGGTGACATCCATTGAGGCTCATGCATCTCCTCAACATAGCTGAGGAGTATAGAGGAGAGAACTCCCATGTAGAGTCAGTCATAGCAGAGTCACCGTAGAGGGGACATGGGAGACCAAGTTTCAGGACACAGAGATAGGTCTTAGAGCCCTAGGCTTAGAGATGAGCATGCAGGGAGGCCTAGGGGTCATCAGACTATAGCTTCAAACCACATCAGGGAGATCCTGAAGCTACGGCCATCACATTATTCTGGTGACATAGGTGGATTTCAGGAAGAGGCTTGGTTGGTGAGCTTGAGTGGATGCTTCAAGCTCTGCCCTTGTTCTAGCAACACAAAAGCTCATGTTGTGATCCATCTACTGAGAGACGGAGTAGGTGTCTAGTGGAGGACAGAGGAGTAGAATCTCCATGTGGATTCTGAGACAGTTACCTGGGAGCTCTTTGAGGAGTTATTTCAGGAGTAGATATTTGTCACAGAGGTTCATACAATAGAGGATTGATGAGTTTCATGACCTCTGGTAGGCATCTCTTACAGTGGTTGAGTATGAGAGCAGATTTCTAGATCTACTCCAGTATGTTGATTACATGCAGGATGAGTAGGTACAGATCCACAGGTTCATCCAGGGCCTGAATCTAGACATTGGAGGTGCAGTGTAGATCCATTGTCCACAAACATTAGCTGAGGCCATTGAGAAGGCCTATATAGCAGAGGAGACTTTGGGGAAGACCCAGCAGGCTAGAGACCGAGTCTGGAGCCATATACAAGCAGATGCAAGACAATAGGTCGAGGGGGTCAGTACCTCCTCCTCGTGGTGGACAGGGTTTAGCATAGTCATCTTTTAGACCAAAAAAGCAGCAACAGCAACATTCCCGCCCACCTTATAGACCTCCACAGAGATTTGATGCACATAGAGGTCAAAGAATGGGGCCTCCTCCTAGGGGTCCCATCAGGACACAGGATGCCTAGAGGGCTCAATCAACAGGAGCTCACCAAAGAGACCTCAACAGTCCATAGCATGCTCATCAGGATCCACACCACATACCTCCAGAGTACCGAATGGACTTGCTACACATGGGAGAGGATCAGGTAGTTGTTTTGGTTGTGGTGTTGATGGACATTTTTGGAGAGATTTCCCTCAGAACCCTCTTAACAAGGGTAAGACATAGATCTTAGAGCCTACCATTGGTGACATGGGACGCAGTCATAGGATCTATGTAGTGGTCGAGAACCACCAGGCTAAGCATTAGAGTACCAGTTATTGAGACCACATGTAGCATTGGTGGTATTCCTACCTCTATTTTGTTTGATTATGGTTCTTCAGATTCTTTTATTGCACCATCTTTAGTAGAGCAATGAAGGCTGGTGGCAGTTAGGCAGGGTCTTAGTTGGGATGTTGAGATGGCTTCGAGAGCCAATATCTCAGTGGACTCCTTAGTTAAGGAGTGTGTAGTGGATTTGGGACCTTTCACCACTACCTTAGATCTTCGTATCCTTCCGTTGGGCTCTTATGGAGTCATCTTGGGCATGGACTGGTTATCTGCACATAGAGCTAGAGTGGATTGTTACCACAAGATCATATCTTGTGCAGATGATCTAGGAGTTGAGTCAGTGATCTTAGGGGTCAGGAGACCTATTTCCATTTGCACCCATCTCCACTATGCAGCTTAAGCAGTGTGTGTGACGGGGTTGTCAGATGTTTGTTGTCACAGTTAGTGACCGATCAGAGGATGGATCTAGTGGACCATCACTAGATGACCATCCCATTTTGAGAGAGTTTTCTGATGTCTTTCCAGGGGAGCTACCAGGTTACCACCCCCACGTGAGATTGATTTCATATAGATCTAGTTCTGGGAGAAGAGCCTATCTCACGAGCACCTTATCAGATGACCACACCAGAGCTCTGTGAGCTCAAGTTGTAGCTAGAGGGCCTTTTGGAGAAAGGCCTAATCCATCCTAGTGTATCCCCTTGGGGTGCACCAGTGATTTTTGTGAAGAAGAAGGATGGATCCTTGTGGTTGTGTATTGATTACCATCCATCTTGAACAAGGTAACGATCAAGAATCGTTATCCCCTTCTACGTATAGATGATTTGTTTTTATCAGATGAAGGGAGCCACAGTTTTCTCTAAGATTGATCTTAAGTCAGGCTACCATCAGCTGAGGATTACGGAGGCCGATATTCATAAGACCACTTTTCGTACAAGATATGGGCACTATGAGTTCACAGTGGTGCCTTTTGGTTTGACGAATGCCCCCGCAGTATTTATGAGTTTGATGAATGGGGTATTTAGGAATTTCTTAGATCACTTCGTGCTCATCTTCCTTGATGAAATTTTGATTTACTCACGTACACGCATGAGGAGCACGAGGGCCACCTTCATCAGGTTCTTCAGTGTCTTCGTGAGCAACAAATTTATGGTAACTTGGAGAAGTGTGCCTTCTTTCAAATAGAGGTGCAGTATTTGGGTCACATAATTTCTAGGGAAGGTATCACAGTTGATCCTTCTAAGATTAGAGCCATTATGGATTGGCCAGCACCCACTACTATGACTGAGGTGCGCAACTTCATGGGGTTAGTAGGTTATTACAGGAGATTTGTTCAGGACTTCTCTCTAATTCCACACCCCATCACTTCTCTTCAGCGGAAAGGGAAGAAGTTTGTTTGGTCAGATAGATGTGAGAAGGCCTTTCAGGACACTGAAGGAGTGCCTCATGACAGCACCCATTCTTACAGTTCTCGGATCCATAGGGTGAGTTTTTCATATGCACGAATGCTTCTTTGGTAGGACTTGGAGGTGTGTTGATACAGGAGGACAGAGTAGTGGCTTTTGAGTCTCGAAAACTTAAGGATTATGAGCTCAATTATCTAACTCATGATCTTGAGCTTGCGGAAGTGGTTGCATGCCTTGATTTGATGGAGACACTTTCTTCTATGTTAGAGATTCACACTCAGGACAGATCACTTGAGTCCTTTGCCATCTCTTCATACAGCCCAATCTCAACACTCGTCAGCGGCGTTGGATGGAGTTTTTTTGTGAGTATGATATGGAGATAGAGCATGTGAAGGGGAAGGATAATGTGGCGGCAGATGCTCTCAGCAGATAGAGACATGTGACTATGGCCACTTCAGTGGGCATAAATTTTTGGAGCAAGATTATTCTAGCAGCTTCCTCTTGACAGCTTCTACATTGCAGTTCAGAGCAGAGATCGAGTCCCAGATACCCCTTGAGGGTAAGTTTAATGGTTTTTCATGTAGAGGCAGATGGACTTCTCAGGCACAGAGGCTCATATTTATGTTCCCAAAGATGGAGGCTTGAAGCAGGAAATCTTGATAAAGACACATCATGCACCCTATTTAGCCCATCCTAGGGTGAAGAAGATGCATGCTACTTTGAAACAGTTGTATCACTAGAGAGGACTTCATAGAGACGTGGCTCAGTTTGTGTCATGTTGTTTAGAGTGCTAAAAAGTGAAGGTCAAGCATCAGCATCCAGTTGGCCTTCTCTTTCCTCATGCTATACTGGAGTAGAAGTGGGACACCATTTCCATGGACTTCATTGTTGGGATACCGATGTCGAGATATCACCATGACGCCATCATGATCTTGGTGGATAAATTGACAAAAGTGGCTCACTTTTCTCTGGTGAAGACCACTTATACAGCTAGTGTAGTGGCATGGGTTTATCTGGATGAGATCGTCAGGTTGAACATGGATTTCGTGGAAGATCATTTGTGACCATGATCCTTTGTACACTTCCCATTTTTGGACTACCATGCAGCATGCCCTCAGGACGAAGATCAATTTCAGCACAACATATCACCCTAAGACAGATGGACAGATGGAGTGGGTGAATCAGTTTTTAGAGGATATGCTCAGGATGTATGTTATGGATCATCAGTCGAGATGGGAGGAGTACTTGTACTTGGTGGAGTTTTCCTACAATAATAGTTTTCAGAGTTCTATAGGCATGGCACCTTTATCAGGCTTTGTACAGTAGGGAGTGCAGGACATCTCTTAGGTGGGATAGGTTAGAGGAAAGGGTTTCTCTTAGGCCAGCTTTGTTACAGGACATGGAGTAGCATGTAGTTTTGATCAGACAGAGATTGTAGGAGGCACAAGACAGGTAGAAGAAGTATGCAGATCAGCATAGGACTGACTGTAGTTTTGATATTGGCATGAAGTTGTTCCTTCGTGTGAGACCACATAAGAGCCCTATTTGTTATGGAAAAGGTTCTAAGTTAGCTCCTATATTCATTGGTCATTTTAAGATTTTGGAGCATATTGGCCCTTTGGCCTACCATTTAGCATTGTCACCTAGTTGTCTTGTATACATGATGTGTTTCATGTTTCAGTCCTTAGGAGATATATTACAGATCCTTCTCATGTGCTGGATTGGACCTCATTGCAGGTGCAGGATTAGGGGTAGGTGATGGTGAAGCCTATTCACATTATAGATTTCAGGACCTTGGGCCTTCGAGGCAGAGAGATTTATCAGGTGTGAGTGCAGTGGGATAAATATGATGAGACTGCAGCTACTTGAGAGTATGTTACTTTACTACGAGTTCAGTTCACACATCTATTCCAATAACTTCCAGGAGGAATTTGAGTCTAAGGGGATGGGGATGTAGTGCCCACTTCCCTTTGTCACCTTTTGATACTGATCATGACACTGTTGACTATATCAGGGACATTATTATAGTTTTTATTTGGTATGATGTTAGATGTTCAATCATGGATTATTATTCGACTTTGATTCTTATATGATGCATGATGATTATTAGAGATATTTTTATATATTGATTTTGATATATTGTTTGACATGGTTATGTTATAAATGTTGTTTGGACTTGTGATATTTGGAATTTTGATTAGACCTAGAAAACGAGAATTGAATTAAAATTGATGATGATATAGTTGTGGATGAAATTGTAAGTGATACTGTTGATTTTCTTGATGATTGTTGTGATTCACATATATATTGATGATCTTGATATTATATTTATATTCATTTTGATGTTCTGATATGGCTACGAGGCCGAATGAGGTATTTTTATTTTACAAGTTTAAAAATATCACAACAAACATCGGGGGATTAGAAACCAACCACTATTGGAATTCTAGATGAATTCAACAAGGTCACGATGGCTAACTGTATTCGTTTGTGTGTGTTTGTTTGTTGTTAGGGATTCCCATGGGGGGAATCACCTTAAAATGTGACCAAGGGATTTTATGTTTCTTTTATTTATTTTCCTTGGTTTAATTTTGCATGTGGTTATTTTGTGGTGCTTTGACCCCTTTCCTTATTTATTTAATGTTCGATGTGTAAAATTGTGAGTAATCAAGTTGTTAAGTTAATTAATTAAAATATGTCATAAGAAAATAATTAATAAATTTGTTGGCCTTGAATTAAATTTTTGTAAGAAATGTGTAAGTGATGTATTAGTGATGTGTAAGTTATATGCAAGTTGATTTTGGAGTATGAAACACTTCTTATTTGAAAATTCAAATTTGTCCTTGGAGGCTGATTTTGGAAACTTGTGGGACAAGTTAAACTTGTGCCATGCCTCTTAAAATTACATACCAACATTACCTATGGTTAGAGAGTTAAAATTAGCCCTTCTTTATGCATTTCTGTAAGTCAAGTTGAATGTTGTAATTGCACATTTCTTACATAATTTAATTTCAGTCCTTATGGAGAGTGGGCTTGTTTGAGTGTGTAAGTAAATCAATCATATTATTCACCCACCTATTGATTATGCATTGGAGAATGAAGTTGAATTTTGTGTTGGGATTTAGGATGTGTGATGTGGCATCCTACATGGATCCACCTAATCCTCTTCTCTTCCCTCTTCTTTTTTTGAAATTCCTTAGTTTGTTTTTGGGTTGCTTCACTTTATCACTTTTTTTTTTGGGAGACTTCTTTTGGATTTTTGAGAGCTCTTGATTTTGGACTAGATTGGAGATTGTTGCATGCTTGTGGATTGTTGATCTTGGACTATTTTTGCATTGGAAAGCTTCCTGTTTTGGACTTGGAACAAACTCCATCATGGAGAGGTAAGAACTTGTCTCTTGGAAATGCTCTTCTATCCCTTTTATGAATATGTAAATGTTGGATGTTGTTATTGTTTGTTTGGCTAGTTGGGTAGATGGCTTAGGGATGGTGTAGGAGAAGACTATGGGGTACTCTTAAGGGAGAAATAAGTGTTTTTGAGGAGGTATAAATGTGGAGGGATTTGGGATTTGGGTTCCACCTTTTAAAAGAAAATAGATTACATTTATTTTACTCATTATGGGCTGACATAAGAGGTTGGGGAGGCATAAAGGAAATGTGAGGAATAAGGGGTACTTGGAGGAGGCATAAGGGTATGATCAGGGATTTGAATTGATATGTATTTTGACGGTTTATTCTCAGGTGGTGATACCCATTTTTCCTTTGGGAGTCATAAGTAGCATCCCCCATAGTTTCTTGCTCCTTTTGGCTTGCATGATGAAGCTTGAGTATTGTTTGTTATGTTTTAATGTGGTTGTAACAAACTATGGACTATGTTTAAATGTTAAATTTACATGTGTGTGTGTGGAATTCTGTTGTTGCCATGAGTTGAAAACACATTTCTTATTGCATTGTGGTTGGGGCTTGGGGACCAATGAAGAAGGATGGCTTCTCCTTTCATTGGATGTCTTAGTTGGGTGGAGAAAATTTTCTTTCCTCTGCCTTTTTTGTGATAAAAATTTGGAAATGATGGATCTAGAATATTGTTGTTCTGGAGCAAAGGAAAAAAGACAATTTTGGCAGTTCTTGTTGAGTGTATTATTTATTGTAATCCTTTTCCCCACTTGAAGTGGATGAACTTGTATATTATTTCTGATGGAATGCATGTTCTTGTATTGACTATGAAAGTTGTAATTTAGAAATGTAAAAGAGAGCATATATTGCTATTTCTGTTTTGAAAGAAAGAGTGCATGTATTTTGTATATTGTATTGTGAAAATCAACAGAAAAGAGAAGTTGTAAAAGAAGGAAATCTTGTCTTTTGAATAAAATTTGAATTTTTTTCCACGATTGGAACTACTACTATTTAAAATCTAAGTTCGAAATTTATTTGAAATCTCTGTTTGCAAGGAAGAAATGAGTGTGAGGAAAATACATAACTTTATTTTTTGAAATTTGTAAAATTGGAAGTCAGAATTGCATTTTATTTTTGAATAGTTTTATTTGAATCAAATAAATGGATTAGATCAAAATTGGAATGAATTATAATACTTGTAAGATGTAAATGGTAAATAGATCCTTTAAAATTTGATCTTTATTTTGTATTTTCAAACTGGAAATACTTTATCCAAAATGGGACAGTTCCTTAACCTGAAACAAGGAAATAAAAAATCTAAATGATTATATTGCAAGTAGTATGCCCTAAATGAATTCAATTGGACAAAAACACTTGAGACAATTTCTTAGAAAACGTAGCAAAATCAGGCTCAACCATTTGATGTCGTTTTAACTGTCAAAGTTGTATTTTTATTTAATTGGAGTGAATCAAGAAAACTTACCTTCAAATTCACCCTAAATTCATCTAAGAACAATCCTCCATGTCTAATTGACATGTTGAGAGAGGAAAAATACAAATTCATTAAAATTTCACATGTTAAAATTTAATAGCTTGCCTTTTAAAAGGATGCAAATCATCTTCATTAAGTTGACCCAATTAAATATTAAAAAATGAAAAGTTAACGCATTTCTGTGCAAAGAGGACATTCCCCCCTCATTTCTGAAAAGTTCCATTTATTTGCCAAAAACGGAGTTCCCTAGCAAACTTTATGGCCTTCTGAAGTTTTCATAAAGATGAAAATGCTTGAAGAGTGTGCATCTTGCACTATACCAGAGCGTCTTGCGCGCCCAGAGCTTCTGTTAGGTTGTGGAGCCTCTTTTCATGTGTGAAAGTGTTGAATACTGTACACTAAGAGTACTGTATACTTTTCATGTATCCTTGCCGGGGTTTGGCCTTAAAACATGCCTGATATATCGGGAAACTGTGATTTTCTCATATGGGCAGGATTTTGACCCATAGGTTTATGGGACGGTTTTTTTCCCATGGTTTTGATACCCACTGGTTTTGTAAAACTGCTTAAGCAACTGTCTATTTACATGGTTTTATGCATATGATAGAAGTATGAAAAACATTGCAGATGTGCTTTGAATTCGGGTGTGAATTCTGTAGAGTTTGTTGAGCATAGCTCCAAATAGATTTGGGTATTGTATTGAGAGAGTGGTGGCTTATAATAAAATTTGAGCAAGTGATTCTTGGTGGACATAGCCCAAATTGGGTGAACCACGTTAAATACTATCTCTTTGTGTTATGTTATTTTATTCTGCACTTTTATTTGAGATCTATAATATTTTCTGCATATTAGTTTCTACTATTGTGCAATTCTGTGAGGGATTATTCTGCATATTTTATCCCTTATTCCCTAACAATTGGTATCAGAGCCTAGTTTGGTTTGCTGAAGTGTTGAATCACAGGGAAAGTTTTATCTTGAGTGTGAGCTATGACAGATGATGGAAGATCTACGGGTTGATAAATTCAACAGGCATAATTTCAGTCTTTGGAAGATGCAGATGGAAGATTACCTTTATCAGAAGGATCTTTATACTCCACTGTCTGAGAAGGTGAACAAACCCTCGAGCATGACATATGTGAAATGGGATTGGCTAGATAGGAAGGCACTTGGGATAATCCGGTTGTGTCTTGCATCTTCGGTATTATTTAATGTTTCAAAGGAAAAGACTACAAAAGAACTAATGGATGCATTAGGGAAGTTGTATGAAAAACCCTCTGCCTCTAATAAGATATTTTTAATGAAAAGGTTGTTTAATATGAATATTTATGAGAATGGTTTAGTAGCAGATCATCTAAATGATTTTAATACGGTTGTAAATATGCTAGCTTTGGTTACAATAGAATTTGATGAAGAAGTTATGGGGCTTTATTAATTCTGTGCTCTTTACCTGAGAGTCAATGGCAACTCGGTTCCTGCTAACTCAAAGTTGAAGTTTGAGGATGTTGTAGGGGTGATTCTAAGTGAGGAAATGTGAAGAAAAATATCTGAGTGAATTTTCTACTTCAGGTAATGGAAGTGGAAACTAGAGGGAGACAGAAGAATAGAGGAAACCATGGAAAATCAAAGGATCGGGCAAGGTCAAAATCCAAAAGAAAGATAGTATGTTGGCACTGTGGAAAAGTTTTGGCATGCAAAGAAGGACTGTTGGGAGGTTCAGGACAAGAAGAAACAATAGGAAGAAAACAAGGAGGCAAATGTGGCAATGGGTAATGTATGTCAGGATGCTTTGATTCTTTCTTTGCACAATATTACTGAATCTTGGGTTTTAGATTCAGGGCTTCTTTCCATGCTTCTCCACATAGGCATTATTTTGTTGATTATGTTCAAGGAGATTTTGGGCATGTTTTTCTTGGTGATGATGAGCCTTATGACATAGTTGGAAAAGGTTCTGTTCAGGTTAAGATGTAGAATGGGAATACTTGACTATTGAAGGATGTTAGACATGTGCCTACATTAAGATGAAATTTGATATTGGCAGGGCAAGTTAGAAAGTGATGGTTGTACTGTGATATTTACAGTCAGACTCTTGGAAGGATAACCAAGGGTGCTCTTGTGGTGGCAAGAGGTAAGAAGGTTGGAACCTTGTATTTAACCACTTATAGCACTAATGTTTGTAATCTTGTGGCTTCAGAAGTAGATACAACATTGTGGCACTATAGGCTTAGTCATATGAGCCATAAGGGCATAGAGATCATAAAGAAATATTTTCCTGGATATACAGAAATAGGTTTGGAGTTCTATGAGGACTGCATATATAGGAAACAGAAGCGAGTAAGGTTTCTCAAGGTTTGGACTTACAAAGAAAGAGAGTAAGTTAGAGCTGGTGCATTTTGATGTGTGGGGGCCAGTTCAGGTATCATCTCTTGGGGGTTCAAGTTATTATGTTACTTTTATTGATGATGCAACAAGGAAAGTTTGGGTTTATTGTATTAGAAAAAAATATGATGTATTTGACACTTTTGTTAAATGGAAAGCCTTAGGAGAGAATGAAACTTGTCTTAAGCTAAAATGTCTCAGGTCAGATAATGGAGGGGAGTATTGCAGCATTAAATTTGATGATTACTATTCTAAGAATGGAATCCATGGGAAAAATATGGTTCTAGGAACTCTGCAGCAGAATGGGGTGTCAAAAAGGATGAACAGAACAATAATGGAACATGCTAGGAGCATGAGGTTACATGCAAGACTATCTCTTTCTTTTTGGGTAGAAGAGGTGAGCACAACTATGTACTTGATAAACAGAGGACCCTCAAGTGCCTTGGATGGAGGCATACCTGAGGAGGCTTGGTATGGTAAGAAAATTGATTATTCATTTCTTAGAGTCTTTGGATGTGACATGTTTGTTCATATAGACAAGGATGATAGGACTGAGCTAGAGGCTAAATCAGAAAAATGTACTTTCATTGGTTATGGTGGTGACGAATTTGGATATAAATGTTGGAGTATTAAGGACAAGAAAATCATTCGATCTAGGGATGTGGTCGTTAATGAAAAATTCATGTATAAGCAACAGTTGCAGGAAAATAGGGAATAATCTAAGAAATAATATGTAAGCGGTAGAGGATCTTCCAGATGGGAAAGTGACACATGAATCAATTCAGGAACCCCCTCAACAGGAACCCCAAAATCCTATATTGAGGAGGTCTTCTAGGGTAAGAAGAGAACCTGAACATTTTTCTCCTTCTCTTTATTATTTATTACTCACTGATAGTGGAGAGCTAGAGAGCTTTGATGAAGCAATGCAGGTAGATGCTAGGAAGAAGTGGGGGAAAGCCATGGATGAGGAGCATCAGGCTCTCATGGAGAACCAGACATGGGATTTAGTAAAGCAACTCGAAGGAAAAAGAGCATTACAAAACAAATGGGTGTTCAGAGTGAAAGAGGAAGAAGGAGGCAAGAAAAGATACAAGGCCCGGTTGGTGGTCAAGGGGTTTGCACAAAAAAAAGGTATCAGATTTTGATGAGATTTTTTCTCTTGTAGTAAAAATGACTTCTATTAGAACTGTTCTAGGAATAGTCCACAGCATAACAGACTTACACTTAGAATAGCTTGATATAAAGACTGCATTTCTCCATGGTGATTTAGAGGACGAACTATATATGTAGCATGCCAAAGGGCTATGAGGTAAAAGGTGAAGAGGAGATGGTGTGTAAACTGAAGAAGAGATTGTATGACTTGAAACAAACTCCACATCAATGGTATAATAAATTTGATAGCTTTATGATGGAGCAAGGTTATATTAGATGTCATTCTGATCATTGCATGTATACAAAGAAATTTGAGTATGGTAGTTATATTATCCTTTGTCTGTATGTGGATGACATGTTGGTTGCAGGTAAAAACATGCAGGAAATAAAAGTACTCAAGAAGCAGCTAAGTGAATCCTTTGCTATTAAGGATTTGGGTGCAGCCAAACAAATCCTTGGTATGAGGACATCTTGGGATAGGAAGGAACAAAAGCTAACTTTATCTCAAGGAAGAGTACATTAAGAAGGTCTTGGAGAGGTTTAATATGCACGATACTAAACCAGCTTGGGACTCCTTTGGCAGAGCCATTTCAAGTTATCAAAGGAAAAGTGTCCTACGACAGAGAAGGAGAGACACCAGATATCCAAGGTACCTTACTCATTAGTGGTTGGTAGTTTGATGTATCCCATGGTGTGCACTAGGGCTAATATTGCCCATGTAGTGGGAGCGGTGAATAGATTTATGAGTGATCTATGTAGAGATCACTGGTAGAAAATAAAGTGGATCCTTCGCTATTTGAGAGGGACCATGGGGACAGTTTTGTGCTACAGTGGATCAAACACCACTTTGTGTGGTTATGTAGATTTGGATATGGCTAGAGATGTAGATAGCAGGAGGAGCACAACATGTTATGTTTACACTATAGGTGGAACAACAGTAAGTTGGATTTCACGACTACAGAATTTGGTGGCTTTGTCAACCACGGAGGCTGAGTATGTTGCTGGGACATAGGCAAACAAGGAAATGATTTAGTTACAGAAATTACTTGAGGAGTTAGGGCATAAGCAGGAGGAAGGAAAGTTACATAGTGATAATCAGAGTGCTATACACATAGCTAAGAACTTTGCTTTCCACTCTAGGATGAAGCATATATAATTAAGGTACCATTTCATCAGGACAACTTTGGAGGAAGAGAAGTTAAAGCTGGAGAAGATTCATACCAGTCAGAATCGTGCAGACATGATGACCAAGGTGGTCACGAGGGAAAAACTGAAGCTATGTTTAGCTTTAGTTGGTCTTCAAAGAAACTAGTGAAGGGTTGAGAAGCTTGCTTAGAGGAAAACTAGTCTCCAAGTGGGACATTGTTAGGTTTTGGAGCATGTTTTCATGTGTGAAAGTGTTGAAGACTGTACACTAAGAGTAATGTAAACTTTTCATGTATCCTCATCGGGGTTAGGGGCCAGGCCATGCCTCGAGTGGGGATCCGGGAATGGCATCCCTTGGTAGCAGGGGTTCTGGGCGCAGCCCCCAAATTTTTTTTTGGGGGCCTTAAAACGTGCCCGATATATCGGGAAATGTGATTTTCTCATATGGGCGGGATTTTTACCCATATGTTTATGGGACAGTTTTTTCCCATGGTTTTGATACCCACAGTTTTGTAAAACTACTTAATTAGTAATTGTCTATTTATATGGTTTTATGCATATGATAGAAGTATGAAAAACATTGCAGATGTGCTTTAAATTGAGGTGTGAATTTTGTAGAGTTTGTTGAGCATAGCTCAAAACAGATCTGGGTATTGTATTGAAAGAGTGGTGGCTTGTAATAAAATATGAGCAAGTGATTCTTGGTGGACGTAGCCCAAATTGGGTGAACCACGTTAAATACTGTGTCTTTGTGTTATGTTATTTTATTCTGCACTTTTATTTGAGATCTGTAATATTTTTTGCATATTATTTTTTACTATTGCGATTCTGTGAGGGATTATTCTGCATATTATATCCCTTATTTCCTAATAGCTTCTTGTGCACCCATGATAAAATGAGCCTCTTGCGCGCCCGTCTTGCGCTCCAGTGAGAAAATGAGTCTCTCTCGTGCCCGTCTTGCACACCCAGGAGAGAATGAGTCTCTCTCGCGCCCATCTTGTGTGCCCGGGAGAAAATGCGTGTCTTCTGCGCCCGCCTTGCGCGCCCGAGAGAAAAAGAGTTTCTCCTGCGCCTCTCTTCCGCGCTCGGAAGAAAAGTTTCTTTCTGCGCCTCTCTTTCGCGCCCGACAAAATTTATTCCACGTGCCCCGCTAGAAGATAATCTAGTCGCGCTAAGGATGACTTTTTCTCTCTTAGTGTTTTGTAGGATGATTCGATTATTATTGTAATGGACTCTAGAATTTTATTGGGAACACTTTAAACAAAAATTTATTATTCCTTAATTGTTCCTAACTAAACCAAGGTTATTCTTGGTCTCGAGTGGGGAGATTTTAGGTGGCGTTACACCGTGCATCTACCGTTGACTAGTCCAGGTGGGCCATTGACTCCTGACATGTCCGCATTCAGCTTGCCCATGGGAGTTTCAGTGATTTTGGGTCCAGGCTGCACAAGTGTCCTGCGAAATAGTTGAGCCAAATTTTTTCGCCTTTGCCGCATCTCGGGCTCCTGACTTGCATCATGCCCACATCGCTTTCCCTGCATTGTGTTGATCGGGTCGTGAGGGCCATTGGCCTCCGCCTTTGTAGCATTGCTTTGAGTGTGGCAATTTCGGTTATTTTGAGGCCCACGCGTACTTTTTTCTTGGCTATCCTGTGGACCGTGCAAGACATTTTTATCTGTTTTTTCTGCATTTCATTACCTCCTTAGCATTTCAGACCTGAACTAGGTACGGTGAACTCTGGTTCGATCCACGACCCCCAGACCTGATTTGCACTAAAATAGGCCCTTGACTTCATTTTTTCAGATTTTTGCAAATTTTTACTAACTTCTTGGATTTTTCTTAGACAGGGAAGTTAGAGAAAAGTAAAGGGGGTCCCAAAAATTCATTTTGTTGGTCTTTCACCATTTTTTCTTGCTCGAGCTTGAAGAAATTGTGTAAGTTATCAAAATTACCTTGGGGGTGAATTTTGAATAACAATTCCTATATCCAATAACCCAATCAGGTTGTAAATGAATACATATCTCTTAGTGATTAAAGTGAAGTTTGATAAAATTGAGCAATATTTCCAAAAGGAAACAAACTCTAAGCGATGTAGAAAATATATACTATGAGTATTTTAATTTGGATAAAAGTTTATAGTCTTGAAAATTGAACATTATAGTTTTGTTTTGACAAAGTCCTTTGTTGCTCACAATTTTTTTAGGTTCTCTTTGTTTGCAACCAAATTACAATTGTACATTGTTAGAATATGATTAAATAGTTGTATCATGATTCGTAGCTATAATTATTTCTCTCCATATCTTTTTTTGCTTTATAATAATTTACTGATGGATGTTTTTTACATTACTTTATATGTTGTAATTTATTGATTAATAGTTTTCTAGACTGATTAATTTACATACATGTGTTAAAATTGTTTTCTCAATATTTTTATAAAATCAATTTATTCTTATCATTTCTTCAAATATGTGTCTTGAGATAAGTGCATTCCCTCATCTAAAAAGTCAAATGAATGTAAACTAACTATCTTTCTAATTAATCCATAATATTTAGTACTCTTGATTAAATTGATTCAGTCAATTTTAATAAATGATACTGTTAAATTTCAAATAATAGACATGCATACCCTATACCCTATAAAATTCAAAATATAATAAAATTGTACATAGACGTAACATAAATATTAAAATGCTCATAATAATTATGACGTAGCCAACATCAATGTTTTCAGATAAGAAAATTCTTGGCTTTAGATATTAGACATCGTTCTTCTTACGCAAGTATCAACTTCATTATTAAAGTTAATAAATATATGGATGACTTTCTCTACTAAAAACTTAAGAAATGTGGGACACCCTGAATTTTGTTATCCTTTAGTGTTCTCGAATATAAAAACTTTTAAATTGTTCTGCTAGGTATAAGACTTTCAACTCGAATTCCATCGACAATGTTTATTTTGAGCACCCATAAATGCGGTTAGCGTATTCCTACTAGAACAGTAGAAATCTACATGGGGTAAGCAATGTGTGAAGGAGACACGCCTGTTTCCCAGAACCGTCTTCAATAAAGCTGCTTGGTTCATTTAATGATTATGTCGACAGCGATTGGCTTATCTTTCACGCACAAATCACATGGGAGTCATGTTCTGCACCAATAATAAATTCAAGATAAATTAATGTAAGATATGATATGAAAATTGAACACAAATCTTTTAGATAGCTCTGAGCCTCTGACTAGAAAAACAAATCGTGTCCACGCTCTGCTCCTCAGTGCCGGAGTCGAGTCTTTGCGAAAATAACTTACAATTCTGATACCAAGTGAGTATCAAATGAAGATTTTAACAAACTATTTTTCACGTTTAAGAGAGACGAATTTTCAACAGATTAATGAATAAAGACATTCAAAACAGATTTGTAAAACGGTACTTGTAATTATGAAAGTTTTGACTGTTACAAGTTTTCTATGACTTTTTGGCGTACAATATAATGACTCGTGATAACATTTATTCATGCTTTAAAATCAACATACAAATATATTAATTATAAAACTCTCAAGAAAATAGATCAAAATAAAAGTTATTAAAATAATCTATCTATAACCTCTACATGGTTATCTATAATATATCTCCGTCTCTTATAAGCATAGATATTTAAAGTGATATAGCTGTGCAAGGAGGCGGGATCGTGGATCGTGGCTATAATTCAATCAGGATCCCTGCAACAGAGCTTGAGATTGTTTTTCGTATTGGAAGCCATTGGACATGGAGCTGTCCGCACACCACACAAATATGCCATTGAGCTTGCCGGAGTTCCTCAATGTGCTGCAGGCGTCGAAGAAGCCATTGGCTGGCGACAGGCCTCCACTACCTTCTGTAACAAAACTAGCAAGCATTTTTCCACCATTATAACGGGCGGACTGAGAGTCAAAATATTGAATGAACTGGGAGACGGTGGTTGTGGAATCGTAGGCATAGAACTGGAAGTTCACATAGTCAATGACGCTGCCGTACTTGCTCCAGAGTGCACTGTAATGCGACTGCACTTGATCGTCGTCGAAGGGAGCGATAGAAGCAAAGGAGATGACGTTGCTCTGCTTTAATTGCGTGATCAGTTGGCCAATGCACTCGGCAAATGTATTGGCATCAGAGTAGTCGAAATGCTCGTAGTCGATGTCGATGCCGTCAAGATGGTATTGTTGGATTATATTTGTGAGAGAAGACACGGCGTTGCTCACCCACGAAGACACAGAAGACGGCCTGAACTGCGCAAATCCTTTTCCCACGGTGTCCCCGCCTAAGCTCAGAGCGACCCTGACGTTGTTATGTTCTGATTTGATGGCCTGCACTGCACTGGGACTCAAATTGTTGTTATCCCAGAAAATGTTGAAGTCCCCGTTTGTAGGAGAATTCTCCGATGTCGTATAGTCGATGGCGAACGCAAGAATGAAGTGCACGTCGATTCCCTGATCGATGGGCACATCCGAGAATTTCACGCCACTAAACTCCGCGCCTATATATTCCCTGAAAACTTCAGCACCTGTATACCGATAAACACAAAACACATGCTCATTAAACTTCATACAATAAACAACAATCAAATCCAGAAAATAAACCATATTATCTGGTTGCAAAATAATAGTATGCCACAGATGACCTAGCTCACCCATTGATAGATTCATTAGTAAAGAGAGCACCGAAAATATAATCAGCAGAAGGGCTGATGAAATCATAGACAGTGTTGAATAGGCCATTACAAGAAATTATGTAGCTGCAGTTAAATTTAACTCAATCCACAGGCTGTGGAATGGATTGATGCAATGGCCATCAGTCTCGCATATGTAGAGTGGATTAATTACGAAATAGGCCCACCACCCACTCGGAGGTCTGTCAATCCTTCTTCGACGTTTGGCAGAGGGGTGAACTGGTCAAGGAAAGAGGTTGAGGTGAGATCAACTTGGCGTTTGTCCGAAGCAACGTTTGGACATGACATAGTTTAATTATTTACGACAAGAAAAGTCTATGACCATACCTATGGCTATGATATTCTCAAGGAAGAAAGATATGCTTCTCGATAGCTGACGATATAATTCCTGAACCGCGTGGTCCAACGGAAAGAACAAAAGACTCGAAATGATGTGATAAAGTATGAGAAAGTCGTAGATCCGAATTTCAATTCTCATAAAGATAACAATTGAACAAGTCCGCATTTTAGTTGAAAAATCGGGCGATCGGTGGCCGACATCGCGAGCACAGAAAGTTTGAAGTTGTTCATTACAAGAAGGTTTACTATCCGTTGATCTCTCGAAGGAGGTTTTGGGGCCCTTCATCGTAGGTAAGGTTCGTCTCCCGTGGCTGGTTTGGTTTGCCCTGGCCCGTAACATGATCGACCAATGGATCTATGCATACTTCGTTTGGAGAAACCAAAGAGTGGGTCTTCTTGAAAACGAAGATAGTAAACTAGATGAGGAGGGCATGTGGGGGTGGGGGTTGGGGTAGAACCTAACATATTCTTTATTTTACCCTCTAATTTTATATTTTCATTATTATTGGCCAGGAATCCATTTGTATTTATGATTTTTCTAAATATTAATCCTCAGCAAGAAATGATATTTTGAGGAACTCACATACTGGTACAAGATTAGGAAAGTGCAAGACAAGAGGAAAGGGCAGTAGTGAGGCATTCAGACATTTCTGAACTTCCTATCTAGAGGTAGTGTTGAGAAAGACTTTGCGAAGCCTCCAAGGGTGGGGATATTGTAAAGGTTGGATGCCTATGATAAAAAACGGCCGGAAGGCTCAAGGCTTCATAGATCCCAATGGGCCATCAATAATCTTATGTTTTATAAGTTTTTAGTTGATCTTGTAGTAGAAACAAGGAGTTTACTTGTTTATGATTTCACCTCTCTAAATATGATGTTTTTTTTTGTATTTTTTTATGCAAGTTATAATGTGTCGAAGTGCTATTGAAATTAATATACAAATAATTGTTTCTTTAATTCAGTGCGTGTGTGCGTGTGTGCGTGTATGCGTGTGTGTGTGTGTGTGTGTGTGTGTGTGTGTGTGTGTGTGTGTGTGTGTGTGTGTGTGTGTGTGTAATATATGTTCCTGCTTCATTCAAAATTCACTTAACACACACCGTTATGAAGGATTGACCCCTTCAAATGCTTCAAGTTGGTGTTGTAGCTTGGGTTTTCGTAGACCTAAAATTATGCACTTAACATGTCATTGCAGGCCGCATTCCTAAATAAGAAAACTAGACATTGATAACACTTGTTTTAGCTTACGTTAACATGTTCGATATTTCCATGCGTTCATCCTCCACTTTTCTAGAATTATCCCTTTAATTTTGGACATAACACAATGTTTTATTCGGGTGAGCATTTCCTGATTTATCATGGGAACTTTCTTGACATATAAACGCCTGGTAGAAGATAGTAGTGGGTGACGCTAGTGTCCTCATGCGGGTGCCCATGTCTCTTCGCTTGTGTTCTTATATTTTAGAATGAACCTCGTTTGTTTATATTTTTTAAACTTGTATTGATCACTTTGGGTCATCTTCTAGTATTGTTATTGTCTAAATTAAAGCAAAGAAATCATATATATACGCAACCTATTAACTATTCTAAGGTACACATGGGGTTACTATTTTCTATCTATTGCAAGTGGGAAAAAGGGGTCAACTTAAGGACTTCATTCGAGCTACATCATTCACTACAAAGGAAGGAAAAATTATGAATTTCATAACAATAATTATCTTCAGGGAAAAATTGTTGTAGCCCACTATCTTGGTGCAACATGGATAAGGAAAACCTAACTTCAAGGGACATAATTTCTATCACACACACCAGAACTACATAGAGTTTGAAATGTAGTGTTGTGCTCAGTGACAATCACATTGGGATGACCACCTAGGTAAGTTTAACTCCAGTATTTACATATTTTATTTATTCTAATGTGTACTTGAGTCTTGTGCAAGTAGTTAGGGTTTATTTGTAGGTACATGTATGACAATATAACGCTATAGCGAAGTGGATGTGACATAAAGTGAAGTGAAGCTAATATTATTAGACTCTAAGAAAACCACATTTCCACACATTACAAAGACATTAGCACCCAGTTTAGACACTTGCACCCATTTAAATTTATCCCCTTCTTGGTGGTACAGATGAATGAGGCAAATTTCTACAATCAGATGGGTAGAAGTAAGAATAAACAACTCAAATACATTAATATTTGAATAACTAGAGAAGAGGTATAGAGCAAGGTCATGATTGCCCATATTATTCCTCGAACAGAAGGATTCCCCACAAGACTTCTTGGAATATGTTTTGAATAAAGAAGATGGCGGTATACGTAGGTGACCTTGTGTCCTCAAACCCTTGATACATTTTTTAATGTAAGAAAGATGTCATTCTTTATCTCCAATTTCATTATTTTTACATGTCCTTATAACAAGGATTAATAATAAAAAAATAATAATAAAGAGCATGTCTTTGAAATATTAACACGATAGTTTTCATTATCATAAAGTAAGGTTAAAAAAATGTAAACATAATTATCAGAAAGCGCAACAGGGTTAGAACTAGAAGTGATGCTCTGAATGGCGACACCAATGATCATGCCAAGTCCTTTGTTGTTTTGATTTTCAAACATGTAAAAGATAACACTGAAAATATTGGCAGGTTTTTAAAACCCTCACAAAAGACTTTGGTGCTAAAGATAGAGAATGATTTGCTGCAAAAGGTTCTCAAGGTGGAGGCGAATATCTCCCATCTTGGCCTCATTTGCAAGTTTCACAAGTTATGGCCTAAGCTATCTCATCTCCATGATTGGATCTCTCTAAGATGGAAGGAAAATATTAAAGGTAATATTGAGCTTTATCCTTGTGGTAAATCTTATTTCATTGTTGTCTTAGAAACCTGTGAACAAAGGGATTTAATATATGCCCAACATGGGTTTGGGGAGAACATGAGCTCATGTTCAGGCCTTGGTATCAATATTTTTACCCTCTAAAAGACACCTTTGATATCTATCATGTTTTTATTCGCTTCCGAGGACTCATATTACAACTTTGGAATAGCTCATGCCTTATTATTGTAGGCAATACTTTAGGCTCTTTTTAGAAATCAAATGATAAATCTGCTAAGAAGATTCGCACTACTTATGGTAGAATCTTGGTAGATATTGAAACCTCACAAGACCTTCCAACATAATTTTTTTTGCAAATCGGTGACAATTTTTTTTTGCATAAGATTGACTATGAGGGTTTAGACTTCAGATGTCAGTGTTTCTTTCAAACAGGGAATCTCTCAAATGACTGTGATTACTCGTGATGTAAGAGAAAAGAAAAACCAGCTTGGTGGAAGGACTCTATTCCTAAACATCTTAAGTTTAGTTACCATTCAGATATAGTTGAGGAGAGCCCTTCAAAAATAGCCATTCTCCTCCTGAAAGATCGAGAGAAAGATCCACAAACCCCAAATCCTCTAGACTCTATTGGGATGACACATGATTCCTCTAACATAATTGATGAATTTATGAAGGATAATGCACCGTTGCTTCATGGTCACATTCCTATCAAGACTCTCAAAGTTGTTCTTTTGGCATACACAAAAGAAGAAAATGATAAGTGGATAAGAGAAAGAAAGGGCATGCCAAAATTATATCCACCAACAGTTTAAAAAGGGAAAAAATATTTTCCTCTCCCTTAACTTTCTATTGTTACTAGTTTCATGAGGTTTCGATGTTGTTGTGGTGCTGCAGCATTGTTGTTTGCTTACTTCTTTTGGCAGGATGCTCACTGCTTTCACTCCTTAATGTTGTATTTGTCTTTTAGGCCCTTTTCTATGGGGTGTGGTCCAGACTTGTCAAAAAACCACTAGTATATCTTTGTATATCTTGTTTTTAACCCTTCTTGTTGTTAAGGTATGGTCCCTCCAAAAATACCATTTACAAATTAAAAAAAATAGGTTTTGTTTTTCCATTTTAATCATCTCCCAAAAATGAGGCAAGACTAAAGAAACATTAACATGAAGCCATTATAGTTTATTGCATGCTTGGTTTTTCTATTAAAGTAATGATCATCTCAATGGGAATTAATGTAGATGCATGTTGAGATATTGATTTCAAAAGACCTAGAGATCACTAGAAAAGGAATAAGTGAGATGTAATTGTCATACATGTGAGTTCTCATAGGAGGTTAGAACAATTCACATAAGTATTATCTTATAAAAAAATTTAAGAGTGGTAGAAAGGAGGTAGTATAAGAGTTATCACCTTTAAAAAACCGCATTAACTATTGTGAAAATAATTTTGCATGAGAAAATTCTCTCCTTAATAAAACCTCAATATATTTAGTACTAATAAAGGAGAAGGGGAGGTCTATCCCATGCATTACTTTTATGTCATGATAAATTGAGTTTAATGTCCTCCACTATGATCAGGAAGGTTTCATATTTTCCACCTGCAATAAATAACCATTGTTGATATATTGTATATGACCACATGGACTATCATTGATCATCATATTTGAACTCAAATGTAGTAACGTATAATGTTATGCAAAAAATATTTTTCCTATACATTGGTACATAAGGGACATTAACTATTGACACATCAAAAAATTAATCCGCTTATTATAGGAGCCAAAATCCAAATTCAATAATTACAAAATTAAATCTTCAACATTGTCAAAATATTTAAAAGGTAAAATATATGTATAATAAGGAAACACCTAAAGGTGAATGGTGGAGAGGCCAAAAACATCCCATCAACCATATTGGTGCCATGAGTAGAGAGGAAATATCACAATAGCAGGTGAACAAACAGATTCAATCATAGTAAATCCTTCACCACCACATATAGGGAAGCTTGTAGATGTCCATATTTTTAAACTTTTCTATCAAGCGTTTTAATTTTTCTTGGTATGGAGTATATAAAGTTATTCCATGGATTTCTATTAAAATAGAAGGAACAATTAAATTTTGTAGTGCCCAGGTTTTTCTCACCATAGTTCTTGTTGACTCATTACTTATATTGATGATGGAAATGGACTTTAGCATTATTTGATTTAGATATGTTTTATTATGGTTCGTTTGACGACACTTATATGATTTGAGTGCATAATGCCAAGATAGTTTGATGGTTATTTCTTAGCTCATGCATGTCATGGTATTGGATATCAACATATTATGTTATAGTTGAATTCATTTACATGAGATGGGTTTTGTAATGCCCCGTTGGGCATTGACTTCTGTTTCTACCACCTTGCCCCTACTATTTTTCATTGAACATTTATTTGAGCTCCCTTTTTATTGTAAGGTGACTTTGACCTTATTGTGAAGTTATTTTGGAATAGTTTCTTCCCTTCTTTCACTTTGTCTCGCCATCTCGTTCTGTTGTAAGTGCTCTTTTGTTTCCGAGGGTCATTTCTAACTTTCGTCTAGTGAGCTTATCATGATTTTGATCAGTGGAATGCGTAATGAATTTTTTGTTAAAAGTTCTAATGGAATATTAAAACCTTTTCAAGGCATTTGGGCATTTTTTTTAGGTACCTAAAGTTTTTTTTTTTTAGCTAAGATTGGCATGTTAGTAGTGATTTCAGTCTTGGTTTACGTGGAAGGGGAGAGAGGTTTTGTGGTGGTACCTTTGTAGGAGGGGACTATTTTCCTATGTTGAAGGGCCCATAATAAATGCATAACTTAATGTTTTATCTACAACTTTTTGTTCTCCCTGGCAAGTAACCTTACCTCATGCATGGGTGCCTTGAAATTTGTAACACACCAAAAATACCAACACAAGGACAACAAAGTGAAATACAGGATAACTTTTTTTTGACTTGCTTTGACTCAACATGACACAACATGTCGTCACAAGGTTTCAACCAACACTAGGAACCACTTGTTACGGGGGAGACCACAAGGTCAGCATGAGAACATTCACACCTATCAAGGACAATGTACTCTTCTTTTCACAAGACAACATGGAAGTCCAATCCACATGACACACTTACAGCTAGGGAAAGCCACAGTAAGAAATGATTGGAGGTTATTTATTTTGATAAGACACCCTTTAGCTCATGACTTAAGTTCAGAAGGATTCAATATATGATTCGCACAAATTCATCTTACCAACTGAGTTAATTTCTTATACACTGTAGAGAAGTTCACTTAAAATCTTCACTTTACGACAATAGAATTGTTTAGTTCCAATAACTTAATAAAGGGAATAATTAAATTCCACAAGGCTATCTGTCCATACTTACGCTACTAGAACTTGTTCATTTCCTTGCTACAACAAGAATTCGTGTTCAACAAAATCAAGAGGACTTACAAAGTATCTTAGGAAAGAGATAAGGAGACTAAGTCGAGTTAAATTCCTCTTTAAGACGTCATTAGTTATTACCAAGGTTTAATTGGAGCTTGGGGTTTTATACGTAATTATTAATGCTTTTACTTAGGCTTAACTGAAAGAGTTTATCAAAAGGAAACTACTTACTTTCAAATAGGCTGAGAGATAAATTGTGTGGTTTCAAAATTTTCTTCTCTTACTTGTTAAATCTTATTAGAAACTAACTATTGTTTTCCTTTGGCTTGTTTTAGGCATTCACCAAAAAAGAGTAGTGTTCACTAGTTTAGCTAGGGATATCAATTTATAAAAAATTTACTTTACAAGGATAGTTTCACCTTTGAGTACTTCAGGAATCTCTTGTTCTCAAGTAAGTCATCTCTATATTAATTTATCTAAATACACATATTTTAGTTAACTTCTATAAGGGTTAACCATTCCATTTAATTTTACTTGTATCACATCATTACAAGGTGTCAGAGAGTTTTGACTTAACACTTTATTCTCAATAACAAGGTTTTACAATACTTATGCCAAAGTCATGATTGAATATCATATCTCACCAAGGTAAGTAACTTGTCTAACAAAAAAAAAGGGAAAGAACACTTCACCACGTAGTTTTTCCAAACATACAACGGCAGGAGATCTTCTAAACTCCGTGCAAGCAAAGTTACAAAATTTACACCGCATTGAACTTTCTACAAGAACTTCATAATTTGAACTGATGAAACTTTTACACTGTTTTCTTTAATCTACTCGCATAATCCATCTGCACAAATATTATCTAGAGTCAGTTCGCTAGAACTGAGGATGATAAGATATAAACCTCTCCTAATAACTTATGCCATCTAGTATTTAAATAAATTAAAGTTTGCAATACTCTTTATCAAGCAATTTCTAATAGACATTTAAAACTTAACCACACATCTCATGATAATGCATTTCATACTCATTAATGTTCACTTCCTTAAG
Organism: Taxus chinensis; assembly: GCA_019776745.2. Lineage (NCBI taxonomy): Eukaryota > Viridiplantae > Streptophyta > Pinopsida > Cupressales > Taxaceae > Taxus > Taxus chinensis. The sequence goes on along the minus strand of CM034147.1, from coordinate 742,709,544 downwards.
ATTTGCTTACATAAGAACACCATCCCGAGAGACTAGATATACAACCTTAATCATGCAATTAAACATACTTAAATTACAGTAAATAATAATGACGCTCACCTAATACCCTCGACCTACTTCACATATTTAAGTACCCAACAATATTATCTTTCAATTAAATAAAAGCACCAACGAAATTAAGCTTATATAGTAAATACAAGTACCAATTTTATATTATTCATCGATATTACCCAAGTATCAAACCTTCATAGAAACTCAGTGATATGAAGTATAATTTGGATATTTATTTCACAATTTTAAGGATATACTTATGTTAACAAAGATTCCACCAATCCACAAGTTCGTATAATATTTAGGTATCCTTTTGGTTTCTTATTCCATGTCTCTATATATTTCTTTTAGTACAAGGGTCCAACTCATTGGAATGAGCTACGATTAACGACATTGTCATGTTTTGCTAATATGTCCAAGATACATTTGACTAACTAAGATAAGTAAGCGCAGACCAAGCCACTATAAAAACAAGTACCAACATTATCTCAACTCCCAGTTGAGATGCAAGTATCAAATTTTAGCTAACATAATAATCATCGTAAATACCAGAAAATATTCCATTCATTAACCAAGTATTGAAATAACATATTTATCCTTACTGGTTACCTGATAACATAATAAATCCTGTTATATAATTCAACCTCCACTTGCATACACCAATTTATGAGTATTAATTATTGTTATATAAAAATGAAGTTAAATAATTTCAGGTGGACTTATATCCTTACTGGCATACATGGTATGCACGGTCCCATTATGGTAGCTGTTACCTTTATTTAAGGCTGTGTATGAATCCATTCTAGGGTAGTTATCTTAACTTCCCTATTCATCTTTTTTTCTACCAAACATCTTTCGACAAGCTTCAAGGTCAAGTATAAGATAAATTTATAATTTCATATTTCAGGCATTGCCTGAATTCATATGCATGAGGGCATCACATATCAATCAAACTTGAGGAATGTCGATGTATCCAATATTACTTTAACTGATTCAAGGATCCAAGTAGTGCCTCAAAAATTAAGCCAATTAATTATCCACAGAGGATAATGAATTGCGTGCATAACATATTTGTAAAGGTCATAGAAAACCCATTAACGCATGCTTCAGGAGGGTTCCAATCTAATAATAAGCTCATAGTAATAGTAATAGTAGAGGGCCTAGTGAGGGGTTTTCCATAATCCCCAAGGTAAATGATAATCGAATGACTCAGATGGAGCTATCTACAAAGACCAATTAAACTAGTATGACTCTCCAATTAGAAGCCCCCAATTCTAAAGGGGTTTATATCGTTATCAAACCACATTAAAAGACAAACATAGTCTTCCAAGAAAATTCCCGTTTTCAAGCCATGTTCTACAAATAAAAAAAAATGATACAAGGGACATTCTACATCTCATACACACACCACAATATCTTCTACAGAAACCACTGTTCACAGAAATAATCATAAAGAAAATGATAAACCAACTTTATAAGATCGATAAGCAAGAATCACTGGAGAGATTTCTTATTATCAAATAGTAATAAGATAAACGAAAAAACGGGGGAGAGAGATCAACTCATGCAATTATGATTATAAGTCATCCGAAACCCATCTCTACAGAATTCAAACAAAATAAAATTTGTAGAGATTGATTTACCCAAATACTAAAGGAAATAAATTATTAAGAGAGAGGGTTAGGGCTTATCATGCCTGTTTGGGGCTTCCTCAATGCAGCCACGTCGAACCAAGGCTCAGGAAACAGCAACACAACCTGCGTAACTTCTCTTCCTCCGCCTGCTGAAGATCCATATCCTGTTAACGGCCATGCTTGGCATAGGAAAGGGGGTGATTGAAACATGCCTTCTTGGAATCCTCGGGAGCAACTCCGGGAAGATAGAAGCACTCTTTTCTCTTGTGTACATCAATGTACTCATCTGTTTCATCCACAATTTCTTCCTGCAACAGCTCTTCAAAAACATCTTCAAGTGTGATAATACCTATGACCTCCCCTTCTTCAATGTCATCCAGCATCCTATTATCTCCATTTCTCAAGTCCTCATGCCCTGGCAAATTATGTTGCTTGTCTAGTGAATTAAGCTTGGTAGGCAATTCTGCATTTCCAACTCGACCTTTCTCAAGGTCAACTGGCTCAGCCTGGTTCAGCAAAATAGAAGAATTGACATTTGAGTCTTCAGTTTTTTTTTTCTTGATACTTTCCTGAGAATTTATATCCTCAACATCAAGTTGAGGCTTTGGTTTTCTAGCTTTAACAACTGCAGCCATGTGACTGCTTCCCTTCTGAAATTCATTTAAGATATCATAAAGTGGCATGTCTGCTGGAACCCTGGGTATTCTCCTAATTGAAACAACACTTACAGGAGTTTCTGTTTCAGCATGCACTGTTAGGAGAATCTTAACCAAGAGAAGACCTATTATATTCTTAGGGTTTCCAGAGTACACGGGAACCCAGCTATGGCCTCGGGCCAAGATCTTCCCCATTGCCTCCCTGCCAAGCTCAAACAATCTAGCTTAGAATTCATAGCCAACGAAAAGGTTGATTCAATTAGTGTCATGGCCTCCTGAGTAGTCTTCTCAGTCAAATCAAGTGCTCCACTTATTATTGTTGTCTCATCATGTGAAAGCTCCCCACCTTTACCTGCCTCCAGGCCATGGATTGAAACCAGAGCTTTCAGTTTTCCCTCCTAAATAAAGTAGACTCGTTGTGCCCAAGAACACAATCCAACACCTTCCCAACAGGATAGGCAATGGGATGGAAAATAGTCATAAGCACGCGTACAAGCCAAACAAAGTTTGCACTAGCAGCAAGGCTGTATCATGCACATATTGCTTGTGGAGTAACCTCACCAAAGGCCAAGACAAAGGTAATAGAGAGAATCACAGCAACAACAGGGTGAAAATTCTAATCCAAATATATTGGAAGAGCCTCCAACATGATATCCATTCCAAATTAATAACACGTCCACTAGTAGCTTCGATACGGCCCATCTCATCCTCTCGTTCAGGCTTATGGTCATTAGAAAGAGGGATTGTTTTTTCCTCCCCTAGATAACACTGCTCTTGAATCTCCATAGTTAGCAATAACAAGTTGAGATGGACTCACATCAGCTATGATAGCCGTTGAAACCACATTTTTTGGTGCAGCTGGATCTTGGCAGCAATTACTTATCATTTGTACATCCTCAGTACTGCAGCCTCCAGATTTGATCGAGCTTCTTCCATGTTAGATTCACCACCTGGACAAAAGCGACTTCCAAAATGAAAAGGCAAGACAACTCAACTAAAGCTTTACCTCGTTCTTCTACTACAACTGCAAGGTTCTGCAACAACTGGTCTTGAATGTGGTCGCGTGCAACCAGAACATTAGGTTCAACACCAACGGTTCCTTGGGCTCACCCTGTAGCAGCTGTCACACTCAGCTCTCTCTGGGCCACTGATTTTCTGAGATAAGTTTACTTCTCTACCCTGTAGCTGCTGCATACAACCAAATCTTCCTCACGGCACTCCTAAAAGGATTTCGGTTCTGCGCCCACGGATTCTGCCTGCACACCCTGATTTTTGAGACCCACATCCACCTGTACACATTGAAGGAGGATCCCAGAAGAGATCATGGCGTAGAAAATGGGGCTCCACCTACTCCCGTCTCCCTCACGCAAGGACAGCAAAAAACACGACAGTCATTTCAACCCGCAGGTCAGGTGGTTCGGAGGGGGCAGGTAGAACAAAAAAAATATGATGTTCAGCTGGGCATTACAAAATTAAATAATACAAAAAGACTCTTGTGTTGATGTCATTTGGAAGTTGGGTGAAAATTCTAGTCTTTCCTGGAATGATCTTTAATGCGTATTGTTGACATCGACGGGCTTGCTATTCCACCGTTCTCCTGTTCAACATTGCTAGTACCATTAGTTCTCCATTAAGGTTCTCAGATTTCTGATGTACGCATTCGGCGTAAAAACCAAGGAGAAGAACAAAAGAGATGATGTTTGAAAAGTTGATAAGTTTTACAATTTGTTGTCTCAACGTTACAAATTGGGTGAGGAAGTATCTAGTTGCAACTGCTTTTAACATTTTGTAATAGATGAGGAAATTGGTGCAGACACCAGTGCAGTGGTGGTGTAGAAAGCATGCCGCGATGCTACCAACAAGCCTGTAGCAATCAAAATGCGAACCTCTAAGCCTGTGTCTGTGTTTCAGTCAAAGTAGAAAACGCATGGATGCGAGCTCTCATCCACACCAAGTCTTGCACAGTTTGCAGAAAATCGAGAACAACAATGAAATAACCTTGATGAAAAATCGAGAAATGGTGCACAAATATCCAAATGCCATTGTGTGTAAAGGTGTAATTCAGAGGCAATTAAATATATTGAAGTGTGCAGAGTTTAGGATCGTTGGCTGTATTTAAAGAGTACTTTTTGGTAGTAGCTGGTATACATATCAGGAAACGCTGGGGTCAGTAGATGGCAAGTGTCAGGGCCTTGCGGACCAGAGAAGGGCATGCTGCGTGCTGTTGGAATCGTTGTTGCCCTGAGTTGCTTGGCGGATCCAATTCTGGAGGAGGAACCGCTTAAAGCCCTCATTAGGTGCTGGAAGGAAAAATTCTGTGAGCGCCCCTGAAATGCCGTATATTTATCCAATCGGCAAAGTATCCGCTCATGGTGGAAAATACTGATCTAGAGCCAGAGGAGCAGGATTGTCTGAAATGGTTAGATTTGCAGCCTCCTTCCTCGGTCATGTTTGTGTCCTTCGGGGATGGCAGAATCGGTTTTGACAGGTCCGCAGATTACAGATCTAATGTTATTGCGGTTCTTAATGGGCTCCTCAAGTGGGCAAGTTCTTTCGCACCCTGCTACAGGAGGCTTCATTTCTCACTGCGGGTGGAACTCTACAGAATGGAGAGGTATGTTGGAGATGGGGTTCCAATGATCGGTTGGCCCTTCGATGCAGAGCAGGTGATGAATAGGGTCATTCTGTGAAGCAATGTTACCTCCACTTTTCATTGGGTTGCTGCGAGGTGTGTTCTTCTGCGAGGCAAGGTCCTGTAAACTTTATTCTTCTGTTATAATTTATTTCCATCTAGTAAATGCATCGAAATGTCTCAGTCAATGTTCACTTATTTGGTTGGCTAGATTTACAAATGTATGTAAACTGTGTCTATCAAGGTTCAACAAAAGTACTGGTTAGTTGAAATTAATTTAGATAAGTTCACCCTGTATGTCACTCATATGCTATAAATCTAGTTATTATTTTTCTGTAAAAAAGGGTTCAGATCTCTGTTTTCCTTCTTTAATGGCCTCATCCGTTCCTTTTGATTGAGAATTTTAGAATAGGGTTTATAAATAGTTTTTGAAGGTAGTCACATACAGTTGTAGTTTAGGGTTATGCACATGATTTAAGATATTTCTTTTCGAAGCTAAACACATAGGTTAGCTTTTCCCTGACGCTGAATGTAGTATTATTTATAGTTAACGGCCCCATAATTTTTTTCTATGGTCAAGCAGTTTACCACAACAAGGTTTAATGTTGAATATCAGGAGTTAGCCAGGCAGCAGGCATGTTGCAGTATAGTAGAAGCCTTTTTGAGTGCTTCCAACAAGCAGGAGACCTGATGAAATTTATTACAAAGATTCTCTATTGAGACTTTGCTTGTTTTACGATGCAACTCATGGAAGAGGCAGGAGGGGCGATGTTTAACCAGGAGGAACAGGCATGAGCTGTTTTTTCCCTTTTCTAGCTATTTCTTTTATATTGATTGCATGATTATTGCTTGTTCTCCTGGTAAATGTGTGCTGTTTTTGTTTTGGGATAGCTTTGCGTGAGAAAATATCAATTGAAATGCTGTGTGGTTGTGGTACGCCTTTCCCGCAAGATTGTAGTTTTCTCTTTTGGGGATAAAATGTGCGTGGAGTCTTACTGGATACATCTGTGTTATGCCTGTAAGAGTAGTTTTGTCCTTTTTCGACCTGGTATTGGACCATCTTCAGCGTGGCAATGAGTTATTGTTTGCTTAAGTTTTGTCCTCCTTTGAAAAAAATAAAAAATAATAATAATAATAATAAATGAATAAAAATATTTACCTCATGAGAAGTTGTGTATTTATTGCCTTTTGATGTTATCAGATCTGGTATTAATTTTGTCTTGGAAATGATACTAGAGAGACCCTTGCTCATCCTTTCCTTTTAAGCAATCTAATTTTGGTATAATCTCATCCCAATTTCATCCTTGGGAGGTCGACTACAAGGTTGGAACATTGTAAATTTCTATTTCCTTTTAGAAGCTTTAACAAACTATATATTATGCTTGTCGGATGTGACTGGCTATGACTAGATAGTGGGTTTTCGACGCCGTCTTATGCAAACATGTTTTTGGCCAAATCTAACTTGCTTACCTAGCTTATGATGACCTTAAAAATTTTAGTACCCTGGCCAAGGGATATCCTCGTCAGTCCTACATTTGTATTACCTCCCTAACTGGTCTTATGAAAGGTCCACCGACTTCTTGTGATGGAAAATTTGAGGGTTTGTTATAAGGAAAACCTTACTCAAACCTTTGGAGAAAATACTTAAAGTATTCAAGGGACTCTCATTTTGTACATGGGATACCCTATGCACCCGACGTAACTGTGTAAGTTTACTTAATTCTTTTTATTATTATAAGAAAAGCCTTTCCTTGTCGGACGCCCCCACGGTAGTGAGTGCATGAACAGTGTTTTACCCCTTCCGAGCAACAAACAATGAAGTATATGTCGGATGTGGTGAACATGGAACTAAGTCTGAGGCTTGAGGTGCTTTCGGGGACCTGTGAAAGGTAAATTACATTTACCCCCAAGCAACAATGTTTTATGAGACCTTTCTTCGTTATATCAGTAAGTAAGTTAATAGTGTATAACATTGAAATATTTTATTATGTTGGGAATGAAGGGTTTTTCGTTGAGGGATGTGCGGAGTTGGCACTTGCGGCTTAAGAGTGCTTTCAAAGTTTCAACTTATCATTCGTGGACGTTGTTTAACCTTGAATATATAAATAAATTTTGGGTATAACAATCAAAAAACGTCAGCTACATTCTTTAAGGTGTACGCATGTGCAATGCATTCCTTTTTACATGATCTTTGAATTGGGTCCTTGAGTGGCCATAACCCCCCCCCATAGGCTGTATGAGTTTTAGTGGACTTGTGTGGCATTCTTGGTCTGAGTAGGGATGTTCGGAATAATAAAACTTGTTACCTTTTTTTTGACATTATCAGGAGAATTTACTATTTCCATATCGGGTGGTTGTTGTACGATTCCTTTATTCTGTTTTGTGAATGTGAAGCTGCTATCGCTATCTTACTTAAGGAAAATAAAAAGGTGTATTATGTGGGAAATTTGTTATAATTTAGAATGTATGGTGTAAGGGTAACCTTGGATAGAAAATGCACAATTTTGGCTTTCATATGTCCTGCAGTGTGCCTTTTGTTAACTAGATATCTATTTTGTTTACATTCATACAAATTACTTTTGCTTATGCCTTGGAATGGAAATCATGCACTAGTCATTCAATTAATTTTGATGAAATATCTAGGAAAAGGGAATGCATGCTCATGCCAGTTCTTTTGAACTGACAAAAGCTAACATGTTTTTGCAGGTTGTTTTTCCGAGCTCAAGTATGAAAGAAGTGGCTGTTGTAGTTGCATAGATGATATCCACTTTGGTGCTTGTACGTTGTTTTTTTTTTATGGTTATACTATTGATAACATCTAGTGGAAAAATTTTAGAAGAGGATCAATGTCTTAGTATTTTTGTATCGTGGATTATGTCGTCTTAACCTTGGAACCTTGAATTGTCTGTCTATCTTGGAAAATATAAGAAAATTTGTTTACCACTTGTTGAGTGACCTCAGTGGATTAACGGTATTCTAAGAGTTGAAGTAACCTTTTTTTTGTTTTCGTAAATGAATATTGTTAAACTTTATCCCTGCGATTAAATGTTGAGTTAAATCTTCCTAATACTTAGTCATAGTGTGTTATAAGTAAAATAAGATGGGTTGTTTAATACTTATAGAAGTTAAACTAAAATTTATATTGCAAATAAATTGGTGCAGAGGTGACCAACTTGAGAGCATGTAATTCCATAAGTGATCAAGATGAAACTATCCTTTGTTAAGTAGCATTATATAACCTGATTATCCCTAGCTACACTATTGAACACTATCCCTTTCATGGTGAAATTCTTAAGTGAACTTAAGGGAAATCTATGGTTAGATCTGGAAGATAATAAGATTTAATAAGCAGGAGAAAACAATTTAGAAACCACGCAATCTATCTCTCAGCCATTGGAAGGCAAATTGTTTTATTTTTATAAAACTCATTTAGTAAAGCCTAAGTGAAATCTTTAATAATTCTGGGTAAGTCATCAAGTTTCAATTAAATCTTGGTAATAACAAATGAGGTCTTGAAGATGAATTCAACTCGACCTTCTTCCTCTAACCAGTTTTATTTTGGTGCTTGGTAATCTTTCTCTTGAGTTTGTTGAAAGCGAATCCATATTGTAATAAGGTTATGAGCAAGTTTTAGTAGCATAAGTGAGGATAGATGGCCTTGTGGAATTAATTTACCTCCTTTATTAAATAAATGAATTAAGCAAATAAATGTCATAATAGAGAAGATTTAAAGATAATTACTCAGTGAAAAAGGAATAAACTTAGCTTGGTAAGATGAATTGTATGAATCATATCTTGAGCCTCCTTGAAAACGTAAGCTAAGAATTGCAAGATGTCTTATTAAAATAAATAACCCTCAAGAATATCTCATTGTGGTTGGCCCTAACTGTAAGTGTGTTCTTGTGGTTGGACTTCTATGTTGTCTTGTCTAAAAGAAAAGTGAATTGTCCTTGAAAGGTGTGAACATTTCCGTGCTTTCCTTTAGGGCCATCCTTGTATCAAGTTGTTCACAGTGTTAGTTGTATCCTTGGTGATGACATGTTGTGTCATGTTATGTGTCAAGCAAGTCAAAAAAAATTATCCTGTCTTTTACTGTGTTGTTCGTGTGTGTGTGATTTCTGGGTCGTTTCAGATTTACTTATGGTTTCATCATATACTTGGTTTTCTTTTGAATTATAATGTTTAATTGGATGTCACCATGTGTCGCTTGAATGGTTAATATATTTTTGCACTAGTGTGGATTTATATGATAGCCTTAGTCATTTCGTACTGACATCGTTTGGTATAGATAGCCTGCTTTATCCGTGTATGATTTATTTATAATTTTTATTTATATATTTTATTAGGTAGGTATGTTTAATGTTTGCAATGACTGTGTAGATTATAGGATACAATAGAATGTGGTTTTCAAGGCTAAACTTACGGTTTTAACAAGCGGCTGATTGGGCCAAGTCCTAGCCATGGTTGTTTTGTAAATTCCTTATTTATTGTTGTATTGAGCTTGTTCAGGGACCTAGTGGTCCATACTTGTGCTAATTTGTGTTTCGTGTTCTTTAAGTGGGTTGTTAGAGGTGGGGGACCACCTATGTGCCACTTGTGGGCCCCACCACCTCAACGCTTGTTCCATTTATCCCAAACTCGGATTTGGGATAAAAATGGCAATTTTGGTGATCACGTTTCATCATGTGAACCTCCTTATTAGGGAAAAGGACCCCTTGGACCCAACCTATGGGTAGGACCACTCACACATAACTTTCTTGTACGTGAGTTGGTTTTTATGTGTGTATTAAAAGTTGTTGAGGTTTGGTTTTAATCACATTTTGGGTAGTTTGGAGTTTACCTCCAAAATGAGAGTTGTTTTATTCTTGTTTTCATTTTTGGAATCTTGGGTGTGGGAAGAAGAGAATGGTGACACATGTCACCCTCTCATTTCGGGGAATTTTTAATTGTTTTTATTTTAATATTCGCTCATGGAGAGGATTTTGACTACTTGGTCATTATTGAATTTTTTAGTGTTGGATATCTTGGTGTGGTTGTGGATCTTGGAGATTTGAGATTTTGGATTGCTTAGAGATTTTGGGAGAGATTTTTTGAGGTAGGTCCGCCTTTCTCTTCTACTGTTGTTTTTGCTTATGGAAAATAGCTTATGTTTTTAAATGATAATGGTGTTTTGTTTTTTGTGTTGTTGTATGTGGATAATGGGTGTGTATGTGGAATTTTTATTGTTATTTTTCTCCATCCATCATGGTTGTGATGGATTTTGGAGTGTTGAAGAAGAGGCAGTAATACCTTCTCACCACATGGCTTGATGGGAAAGCCATGATGGTTCTCTTTATTCCTCCCCTAGGATTGTTTGATGTGGGGAATGATGCTCATATGGTTTATAATTTTACCCCCATCCTTGGCAAGGAAATCATAATCGTTTGAAAATGCTTTCAAGGAGGTGTCTTGGTGCATAGGTTGGAGAGATAACGAGCGATTTTGTGTCTGAAGAGATAAGGAGGTTACATGCAGATTTTATCGTGTTTCCTATGGTTGGATTCAACACTTGGTTTCATTTGGTTTCTTACCACTCTTACCCATATTGGGGGAAATCATGGATCTTCTCCCTTGTGTATTGTTTGATTTTGTTTTAGTGTATGTGTGAAAATGTCCTTGTATGAGTGTTTTCCATGCCCTATTCACTTGTGCAAAACCGAGGCATGTATGATCTATATCCCATGGGCTTGGAGGGAGAATAACATGTCCTCCATACCTTTGATATGGCATGCAATGATGCCAATAGGTTGGGAGGTAACCCGGCCCTATCTCCTTGTGATTTGAAGATCTTAAGAAGTGGAAAACATGCAAATTTGAGCTTGATGATTGATGGAGAAAGTTGAAGACATTGTTATGTTGTTTTTCCACTCATTTTTCACTTGGATCTTGTATAGTACATTGTAACCTCTTTTTTTAAAGTAGTGGGATATGTTTATAACTTACTCTTAAAAAGATGTATGTTGTAATTTTTTTCCCTATCCTATTATGGAGTTGTATGGTTGCATTAGAAGAATGAGTTTGATCCTCTTCATAAAGAGAATATTGTTGTGTTTGAACCTTGTCTCCTTCATATTGTAAGGAGCTCCTACTCTTGTTTTGTACATGTCTTGTAAACCTTATTTCAATGAAAGTTGTAAAAATGTCTTCCTCTACCAGAAATGTAGTGTAAGAATTAGAATCTAGAATGTGAAGCTTGTAATGTTACCTTGTATTACAAAGGAAATAAATTGAAATGCATTGTAACTTCAAGGATGGTTGTAGTAATAAATCTTGATGCTTCATGTAAAAATGAACTTTCCATTCCTTCTGTTTGAAAAAACTAAAAAAGTTTAGCTTGAAAGCTTTTGTAAACTATCTCCTAATTGAAAAGAAATATTGCATTACTTTGCATGTTGAAAAGAAGATTTGATGGATTTAATGAATGATAGTGTTTAGCTTGTTTTGGTTTCTATGACCCTATTTGTGTTTGTTTTTGTAATAATAGGAACAATTAGCCTTATTTATAAATAATTTTTGTATATTCAAATAATCCTTCTATTTATACGAAATATGAAAATAAGTAGCATTGGTTTTAGTATTTGATCTTTTATTTAGGTTGGAAGAAAATATTGAAGTGGTAGGCTTGTTTTGAACCTTAAAAGGATCCTTTAAAATTTTACATTTTCTCTTACTATGTTGAACTTGAAAAGAAAAGTATTCTTTTGAAAATGACGTCTTAAAAAAATTCTCATAAACATCCTCTTCGATTATTGCTCTTAGAATGTGGAATTTACTCTTGCCTTGAAAACCGTTACATTTAATTTACATTCTATGAATTGGTTTTGGTTTTAAAGGAAATAAAATGAGAGGTTTGATTGAATAAAGAGTAAAAGTTTATCCCTAATGTAAATCATTTAGTTGGTTTTATTATTAAGGTTGTAAATCAGATTTCAAGAATTGTTTTCTCCCTATTTGTATGCCAAAAGGGGATCAATTATATCAATACCAAAATATTAATCTTACATTTACTTTTATATATATATATATATATATATATAATATAATTGAAAACCTAAATTTTTAAAAGAAAACAAGGATAAATATGTTAAATATGAGAAGTCTCCTCCATTTAAATCCTACACAAAGAAATAATCATGGACTCTATGGCCTCCCCTTCAAACCCGCGAAATGAAATGAGGCAAATAAAAGTGAAAGAAAACATAAAGAAGCAACTCTTAGGGTTTTGAAAAGAACTAAAATCTAATGGTCAAGATTAAATCAATTCCTAGGATGGAGATTAAATCCTTTTACCTTTTAAGTTTAATAATTTAAGTGGGAATGGGAAATTAAATAAAATGAGGGTGTTCACGTAAGTTTATTTAAATGCACAATTTTAATCAAGGTGGGTAACCTAGGGGAAGTTTAATTAAAGCGACTCTTGCAGGAATAAATTAGCATTTCCCCTTTAATGGTGGAGTATAGGGTTAGGGATGATAAGTTATCTCATGGAATATAATAAATTGAGTAAATATAATTATTATTAAATAAAGGTGGACGCAATCCACCAACATTAGAATGGCTAGGCTAAACAAAACAAAATTTAATATGTATTTAAAATATGTTCCTGAAAAAATTAATTAGACCAGAATGACAGTAGTCTTAGGTTGATTAATCTAGTGATGTAGAAATGAGGCATTAAATTGGGTATAAGAGAAAAGGTTCACACACCTCACACACCTCATGCTTTGGGTGAAACTTTAAGTTAATTAAGGATAGTTAATGTACTAAATTTTTTTATTCAAACTATTTCCGCTCCCTTCACAACTTAATAACTTACCATTTTCTTTTGTACATAGGATGGAACTTGTGAGACTCTAATCCATTAGGGAATTGGGACATAGATCATTTTCTATGCCCAAGATGTGTGCCCCCAAGCTTGTAATGCAGATATTAGAGGCATTTCAATAGCTGATAGGTTTTGTGCAACATTGTCTTTTGGAACAGTGTGATCCCACAGAGGAGGATGTTCATGAGGGAGAGGACACACCATTAGATAAGGGCACATATTGAGAGCCACGACATAATGACACTTAGAGATGTCAAAGCTCCTCTAGCTCTTCCCTTCACCATGAGAGAATGTCCTCACATTCTTGTATCCGCTCTCACATACTTGAGGGGCCATTTCAGGATGGAGGATTGGATGCACTAGTAGAGAGGATGGTTGGGCATCAATGTCAGGATTGAGACATAAGAAGTGGGATTAGGGATCTCCTTCACCTACAACCGCCTACTTACAGTGGCACCTCAAATGGATTTGGGGATGATTCATGGCTCTTTAGCCTTGATAGTTTCTTTAGATTGCACTCTTATGAGATAAATGTTAAGGATGGGTTCATCATACACTGCCTCTGTGACACAGAATACATTTAGTCGAGGAATGAGGAGTGAAATCTCGCACTTGAACAGAGACACAATGACTTGGGATCTATTTGAGCAGAGATTTAGAACACGTTATATGTCAGAGGAATTTTATTAGAAGAGGATTGATGAGTTCCATGACCTATGACAGGGATCTAACATAATAAATCAATATGAGAGTGGATTTCTAGATTTGTTAGAGTGTGTGGATTAGATATAGGATGAGAAATTACAAGTTAATAGGTTTACTCAAGGTCTGAATGTAGATATAGCTGAGGGAGTTAGGATGTTATCTTCTCATACGCTTGAGAATGATGTAGAGAAGGCTACCTAACTGAGGAAAATAGGACCATTAAGAGGCACAGAAAGAGGAATAGAGGAAAGTATCAGGAGAAGATGTAATCATTTAAAGATCAAAGATCATGAGTTATAACACCACCCCCTAGATGAGGATTTAGGCCTCCAAATTTAGTTTCGAGACCTACGTAATACACACAAAAATAATCACATCATCATGTTATCACAAGGTGGCAATAGAGGGCTAGGAAAACCTAGAGAATGCATTACTAGAGGAGTTTGGGGAGGTTTATGTGGGGGTAGAGATAGAAAGAAGGATACCCAACAGGTACAACCAATTCGATAACTTAGCAGTCTGTTATTGTTGGGTCAATACGATTAGTGCATTAGAGTACATAAGGGACCACTTCTCAGAGATGTGCAGTAGGATTTTTCATTTGCAAGTCCCCTAATCACTATGTTCTCTATGTGTTTGAACAAACCCACCACCATTAATAGTCAGAGAGATCCTATCTTTGAGCAGATGGAAACAGTAGATATCCATAGGCCAAGCATCAAACCAAGATTATCATTAGACAACATGTACTATTAGGGGTATTTTTGTCTCAGTTCTTTTTTATTTAGGTGCATCAATTTCATTTATATCTCCATCTATAGTGGACCAGTGTGGGCTAGTGGTGGCTAAGAAGCCAAAGATAGTTTTCAGGTTGAGCTATCCTCTAGGGTAAAGGCATTTTGGTATATACCTATGTGAAGAGTTATGTAATTGATTTGAGAGTATTCATCCACTACCTTGGACCTTTGGGAGTTTCCATTAGGATCCTACGAGGTTATTCTGGGCATGGATTAGCTTGAGTCTCATCAGGAAAAAGTAGATTATAGGGGTAAGATTCAAACATAGAGTGTTAGGATGACCTTGGGAGTTCAGTTGTTATTTCCATGATGCATAGGCCTATCTCATTGCACATGATCTTGGCTAAACAAATCAAGCGGAGCATGTGAAAGGGTTTTCATTATTTTCCATCACCATCAGTGACTGTTTAGACAGTACTCCAGATCAATCACCTCTTTATGATATGATGTGATATTAAGGGAGTACTCAAATGTTTTCCCACATGAGTTTCCTAGGGTTACCACCCCATAGAGAGGTGTATGTAGTGCCCACTTACCTTCGACACCTTTTTGTTATTGATTTTGATACTATCGACTATACTTATGGATATTATTATATCTTTTGATTTAGTATGATGTTAGATGTTAGAGACAATGGACTGTTGTTGATTTTGATTCATACATGATGCATGTGAGATTATTAGAGACATTTTATATTGATGTTGATATGCTGTTGATATGGTTATAAGTATATATTTTAGACATGTGATATTTCCTCATATTGAGTAGACCTAGATATAATTGAACTAATTTTATGATCATATGGATATTGATGAAACGTAGAATCGAGATGTTGTTAGAAATTTTAAATGATATTGCAAATTTCCTAGATTATGATTTGATGCATTTATAGATGATTGTGGATTTATATTACATATTTTTATCTTGGATGTTTTAATGTGGCCACAAGGCCGAATGAGGTATTTATGTGTTTTGCAGGTAAATTTATTCACAACAAACAATGGGGGGATTGGAGACCAACCACATTGGAATTCTAGGTGAACTCAACAAGGGTCACCATGGAAACATGTATTTTGTTATGTGTATGTGTTTGAATTATTGTTAGGAGGAAATTGTGACCAAGGGGTTATGTGTTGTCTTTTAGTTAGTTTTCTTTATTTAATGTTAGTATGTGATTTTTAGTGATGTAATTTCCTTGTTTTAATTATTTAGAAAATGATGTATTCTTCCCCTTTATCTTAATGGGTTTTTGTGTCCTATTTAAGTTAATTAATCTTGTTATTAACTAATTATGGGTGTGAACAAAAGTTTTCATTTATTAGACTAGATGGCTCTTGGGTTTTGTGTTGTAAGATTGAGTGCTTGTGATCTTGAATGTTGTACACTCCACCCCCCTTTGAAAGTTCAAATTTTTTCTTAAGAGAAAATTTTGGAGACTTGTGGGACAAGTTAAACTTGTCCCAGACTTCTTAAATTACTATAACAACCCTACCTATAGGTTGGGGGGTCAAAATTAGACCCCATTATGTGTTTTGGGAAGACAAATTGTAAGTTTTTATTGCAATTTCTTACATGTATTTATTTTAAGTCCTTAAGGGGTGTGGACTAGTTAGTTTCTGTGTGTAAGTAAAATGTCATTTCTTCAACTACTTATTAATTGTGCTTTGGAGTATGGGGTTGACTAGAGTGATGTGGAGTGCAGAGGAAATGAGATGGCATCCTACTTGGAGCCACATCATCCTCCTCTCTCCCTTTTCTATTTATGCAAGTTATTTTTATTGTTTGGGGGTTACTTCTTTCTTTTGTGCTCTAGCATTTCTTGGACTTAGAGGATTTTTGAGAGCTTGTGGTCTTTATGGCAGCTTGTTGGTGATTTCTTGGGTTTGAAGGAGCTTGGAGTTTGACTCTTGGAACAATATCTATGATGGAAAGGTAGGAGCTTTACTTGCTTATGTTATTCCTTTATTTTTTGTTTGTGTGCTTGTTTTGTTGAGTGTTTGGAATGCTTGTTGGGTGCTTGGGTAGATGGCTTGAGTGTAGTGTGGGAGGGGACTATGGGGAGAATCCATGTAGGGAGGAATAAGAGTTATTGTATGTTTTCAACAATAGTTTTGTGGTTATATGATATTCCAAAAATTAAAATTGTGGAATTGGAATTGTAATTACTCTACATTTTGATTTATTATTGTAGTTTTTCCACAATTCATTATACCATAGACAATCCACAATTTATAAAATTTATAGCTAATCTCCATTTTTTAAATTGTACATTTTCCACGTTTCTTAATGTTTGTATCATTTTTACAATTTCTTATTTTGTTATTATTCCACAATCTCCAAAAAAAAGTAGTTTTTCTATATATTCCATTTTTACAGAAATTACACAATTTATAATTTCGAACTCTGATAAATGTTTTATTTTGAAAATTTCAAAAACCAAATTCTAAAATTTTCTTTTCCACATAAAAATTGTAGGTGGAAGCTACAATTTGATTGCCACAATAATTAATTGTAAAATTGTCTCTTAAAAAAATGTAGAAATGTTACTAGTAAAAACTTTTTTTTTTTCCATATTTTATTTATTTAGTTAAAATACTTTAGAACCAAAGTACTAAAAAATAACTAAAAAATTGTGGATCAAACCTAATTTCTATGTATTATATAAATCGTACATATCATATAGTTTTACACTTTGAAAGTTCACTCATCCTCTCACACTATTATAGATCAAACACTCCCTTTTTGGAGATTTAACTCTTATCATGGGTTTGTGGCCTCAGATTGGCTAGCTCCCTTCATTATTTTAACTCCACAAAAATATCATTATTTAATTCTTTATCACAAGTTTAATATTCACTCGATATATTCTCTCATGTTCTTTAAGCTTGTTTGCTGATCACATTAGGAATGAGAAGCACAAGTAGAGAGGACCCTGCAATCAATGCATGAATTAGAAGGTACAAAGATGTTACCATAAGAAAAAGAGGCCAGATGAACAATTTACAGATCTATGGATTTCATTTGGTAAAATAATTTCAATTCATAGAGAGGATACCCTTGTCTCATGTATTTTGCAATGTGTTATTTCATGATATACCATCTTTTTCTATGATGTTGTCAATTTTTTTTTTATAATCCGCTAAAATGCCTGCATGCAACACTCATTTTGATAAGATAACTTAAAAACCAGAACATGCACACAAAAAATGAAAATCCCCAAAACTATTCATTATCAAAACTTTGATAGAAATAATTAAAATTTAGTTGACAGATAATGAACTTGTTTACATATTGTAAATTGAAATTTAGTGTAAACCTACAAATCCATGGAAGTGGTTTATGTTAAAATAAACAAACCGATTAAATAATATTTTGAGAGTACACATACATGCACATGGAGAATTGAGAACCAAGCCCACGTTATTGTAATTAATTTAGTCTATATCCTCTTATGATTAACTATGAGCACTAAGTGTTGTATAACTATAAATGTCATTCCCTGTTGTATTTCATAAATGTTAAATATATGTATCTACTACTGTAAGTAATGCTCCGAAAACAAAAAATCAAATTTATTGACTATGAAATTCAAACAATTACTATATGAGGGAAAACCTTATCCAAAAAATATTTCTAGCATTGAAAGTAACCACGTATATATAAATAAAGGTGGAATCCTTAAATAACACAAATAATTTATTTCGAAAGGAATTCATTTAAAAAAATCTAATATTACAGGGTGGCATTCATGTTTCTTTGCCTGAGCATGGAAATCGAGGAGGAATACAAAGGAGATGGGAAGGAAAAGAAAAATGTCCCTGTCTAATATGAATTGTTACCACGGTCCATATGGAAATTCTTCATCGACTTCCCTTATATTTTGTTATCTGTTTTGTTGGAGTATGCGGAGAATCGAAAAAAATAATTTACATTTCGGAATTCGAAAGTTTAAAAGCACAAAATTTAAATGACATCAAGCTTAGAAAACAAAAAATTTAAAGGATAGAAAAATTGAAGTATATGTAGCTATGCAAATATTTTGTATTGATAAGTGTTAATATATATTGCATCTTACTTTATGTGAAAATATCATATCAGAAATTATTCTCCAAATTATGTATTAAGTAAAACATTGTACTTAGGTTTGCTTGTTAGAAATTTCTCAAACCGATAATTCTTGAAAATGTTACGACTTTAGGATAGGAATATATTTTTATGCCCTTTGGACAAGTAGAAAGGGTTGTAGTCCAAAGACAAAATTGTCTCTTCCTAACTTGCACTATTGAATACTAGAAGAGATTTGTATTGACTTGAACATTAAATTATCCAGGTCATTACACATCAGTAAAGACAACAAAAAATAATTAAAAAATGCCTACTTGCATTTGTTTTTTTATTTCAAATTCCAATGAAAACTTTAATCTTAGGAAGTGGAAGAACCAAAAGGAACTCAATTCAGATCAATTTAAAAGCCTCCGATACAACCGTGGAAGATAGGTGAAGCGCGCCCTCGAACTCCAATAATTAACATAAAGTCAATTTGTCAATATCTTAACAATGATAGCTAACGAATTAACTCTATAAATAATAAATCCAAATTCAAGAATTATCCTATAAAAAATGACTGGAAATGACAGAACTCAAATAGTCCGATAATGCTTAGTAGTTACGCACTTCTTAATTGATAGGTCTATAATTATTACTCTAATTCGACATAGAAATATTTGACCCTAGATGAGGTGGATCTGCAACTCCTTGAGAAATTTCAAAAATTAGGAATGCCTCTGCCTGAAAAGAACCTACTCGCTAATGTTTCCTTGGATTTTATTTTTGACAATGTCTCCCTTGCTGCAACTCCTAGGAATATCCCATACTCACCAATTGGAAATTCTATCTTGATTTTAATCTATCCATGTTAAATTGTAGATTAAAAGAAAGACATAATAAAATTCTTAAATCATGCTTTTGTTTAACTACCTTTTGATGTCGTCTCATTAGCATGCCATATAAAAAGATAAATGATAGCTGTTACATTGATTTCATACCTACAAGGATCTCAATGGTAGATTTATCTAGAAGTTGCGTTCCATCCACTGTATCCTCCATAAACAAATTAAAAGGAAGCCATGTAGAATCCCAACTTACTCTATAAGCGTGTCCAGATGCTGATGTCCAAGAACCTGAACAAATAAGGCCTCTGATTTCATGGCGTTGGCTTGGTTGATTTTTTGAGCTTATTGAATTTTGAATACATCCAAATATCTATCAAAATACATGCAAATCCATGTGAGTGGTCTATTTTGAAATAAGAAAAACGATAAATGTGAGGGAGAACATTGCATTTCAATGCACCATGTAACCAAGGAATACAATCGCTGTTGAATAATGAATCAACAAAACAAAGTTATAGAAAGGAATCGCATTTGAGATAACCACAAATAACTTAATTAGGTTTCATGCAGTTTATTTTATGCCCGAGTAAAACTATTCTTGTGCCTAGTGTCTCACATGCTTAAGTTTCTCATATCGTGTGGAAAAAATCTATTAACACATGGACATTGACTGGGCTTCATGGACTGCCAAATGTTAGAGATAAAAAAGTTATTAACCCGTAGTGGTACTTCTATATATTTATTATTTATAAAATAATTAATATATTTTAAAGAAATTTATTTATAGTAAAATGAATAATAAAAACAATAATAATAAATTATTAGTTTTTTTAAATTAGATGTTGAATTTTTATAAATTATTAGTTATGTTTAAAAATTTATGTATAGTTAATATATACATAATAAATGTTTGCTATAAACATAAAAATATGTTGTTCTTCCTAATAAATGTAACATATATATAATATATATATATATATATATTATTTAATTTATAATTTTTGAGAAAATATGTACAAAAATATTAATTTTTTATATTGTGGTATATTTATATTACTTCATGTCAAAATTTAATGTCAATATAAAGTTGTATTTGTATTTTAAAAATATTCTATATATTTAATGTACTAAACTGAATTTTATGATAAATCTTGTTCGATTTTAGACAAGTTGTGGAATTTCTATGAAGAAGTTTTGGATACGTGGCTTCTATATAAATTATTATCATTACATATAAATTGTAGAATATCTACAAAACGTAAAATTCAATAAAATAACTTTTCGTAGAGATGCTACAATTATTCTACAATTCTTCTAAATTGTGGAAATGTTGTGAGAATAATTGTGGTAAAAAAAACTTATATGTTGTAGTGATAGATTTATTATTATGTTATTGTAGGATTCTTATAAGTCCAATATCACAAAAAAGTGATATTTAGTGAAAATTGAATTAAATTAATCATCTTATAAAATTTTATCAAATTATAAAAGGAATTTCTTTTCTTATTGAAGGACTATATATATATATATATATATATATATATGTTAAACATTATTAACATTATAATATTATTACTACTACTAATAATAATAGTAACAAGCAAAATATTAACATTTGTAGTTACTAATTAATATATATATATATATATATATTATATATAATATATTATATATATATATATATATATATATATATATATATATTATATATATAATGTTTACATATAAATGATTTAAAATAAACGTGTTAATATCTATTATTAAATGTAGTAACAAAAATATATTAAATTATTTACCAAAGAAAAAGTGCAGCCATGGAAAAAGATAAGGCCGTTGTTTTCTATGTGCTTGGTTTGATTATGAGTGGTGGGGGTATTAAAAACCCAACCACTTTGTTTTCTTCAAAATCTGCGCATTTTTTTTCACTGTACTGTGTGGTATTTGCGTGACCCGAATCTTTTGTGTTAATATCTATTATTAAATGTAGTAACAAAAATATATTAAATTATTTACCAAAGAAAAAGTGCAGCCATGGAAAAAGATAAGGCCGTTGTTTTCTATGTGCCTTGGTTTGATTATGAGTGGTGGGGAATATATATCCCCATAATGTATTAAAACCCAACCTACTTTGTTTTCTTCAAAATCTGCGCATTTTTTTTTCACTGTACTGTGTGGTATTTGCGTGAACCGAATCTTTTGTAATTTTATATATATATATATATATATATATATATATATATGTATATATATATATATATATATATGATATAGTATATGTACATATTATACATATATAATGTATATATATACTTCATTTAATAGGTATAATATCTAAATAAATGAAATACACCACACACACTTTCATATACCCAAATGAAAATATAAATCAAACCGAGTTATATCAATAAAATAGGAAAATAACCCACAAACTAATTTGGTGACAAACCCAACAAAATGAGCTAAATAAAAAATATAAACACATTCAAACCCTAGGAGAGCGTGTAACCAAAATAGGTAAATAATAAAACATGTAAGCCTTTCCAAAAGATTGGAGTGACCTTCAATGGCTCTCCCCTCCTCCAAAATAACCTGCAAAAACAAAAGGGGAAAAGTAATGAACGCAAATGAAATGAGAAAGAAACTTTCATAAGGATGCTTTAGGGTTAGAATGCCCTTTTTCTCATCAAAGGTCAAAATTGAATCCATCCAAGGGATGAGATTCATCCCTACAAAAATTACGTGGAGAGTGGGTGAGTGGAAATTACCATTTTAATTTAAATGTTTTAATTTCAAAAAACATGAGTTGAATTTTTAAGGGGTCACTTTATGGGGTAAGGGAATGTTTATTCTCGCCCCATATAAAATGGGGACCTTGGTTATTGTTTGAATGTTGTGGAATTAAATACCTTTGGATATTTATTTATTTTGGCCCCTTTAACCTTCTAAATTTATATATGAAATATTTAACTATAGTAGAAATTTAATTGTTTATTAAATTAACACTTAGGGAGATTAAACATACTTAGTCAAATCCAATGTATTAAAGTATAATGTAGTTTTTAAATAGTGTGTTATCATGGGAAATTATTCATCAGAAATTAATGTCTTAGAAACATCAATGTGGCAACTATTATTTTCGAAAACTTTTGTGGGCACAATTTTTTTAAAAAAAATTCCATAATTTTTTCTAACTAACCCTAGGTTGTTCTTGGGTCTCGTGCAGGATTTTTTAGTGGGTGTTACAATATATTTCACCATAGGCCTAGCACTAGGAGCAACGCCAGTTTCTACGGCACCTTATCAGAGGACGACTCCATAACTTCATGAGCTCAAGATTCAACTAGAGGAGTTGTCGGAGAAGGACCTTACTTTCCCTAGTGTGTTCCCATGGGGAGAACCAATTGCTTTTGTGAAGAAGAAGGATGGTCATATAAGGCTTTGTAGTTGATTTTAAACAACTAAATAAGGTTATAATTAATAAACGTTATCCATTTCCATGGATTGACAACTTGTTTGATCAAATGAAGGGGAGCCAGAAGTGTTCGGTCAAGATTGATCTCAAGTCATGATATCATCAATTACACATTGCAGATGTCAGATATTTACAAAATAGGTTTCCTGCACTTGATATGGGCATTATGAGTTTGCGATTGGTCCCTTTTGGCTTGAGAAATGCCCAAATTCTCTTCATGAGCCTCATGAATTGGGTACTGAGGACCTTTTTGGATCACTTTGTCTTGGTGTTCCTATATTATATATCAATTTATTCTCATTCTTAGGAGGAACATGAGGCTCAGTATTTGAGACAGGTAATACAAGTTTTGAGAGAGAATAATTTGTTTGGGAACTTGGAAAAGTGTAGCTTCTTTCAAATAGAGATTTAGTACTCGGGACACATCATTTTAGAAGAGGGTATCTCAATAGATCCCTCTAAGATATGAGCCACTATTGATTGGATATATGCCCACATCAGTTACTAAGGTGAGGAGCTACATGGGGTTATCATGGTTCTATTGTAGGTATATACATGATTTTTCCAGGATTGCACTTCCTATTACTTCTCTTCAGTGGAAAGGGAGGAAATTTGATTGGTCAAAGAAGGTATCGGAAGACCTTTAAGTTGTGTAAGGATAGATCGACCACATCAGCTATTTTAGTAGTTCTAGATCTAACAAAGGAGTTTTTTGTTTACATAGATGCTTCACTAGAGGGTCTGGGAGTATTTATTATGCAGGATTGTCAGGTTTTTACTTTTGAGTCGCATAAGCTCAAATATTATGAGCTTAACTATCCTACTCACAAGTTGGAGCTCACAACATTTGTTCATGCTCTAGTGTGTTGGCGTCATTTTATTTTGGGTAGGCCATTTATTTTGAAGACATATCACCGTAATCTTTAGCATATCTTCTCACAGCCAAATAACAACACTTACCAATGGTGTTGGATGGAGTTCTTATGTGAGTATAACACGGAGGTTCAATATATTAAAGGAAAAGAGAATGTCATTAAAAATTCATGTAGTAGACGACAACATGTGATTTCTTCTATGAGACTACAGTCATACCTTCAAGTAGGATTCTTCAGCATTTTCTAGACGATAGGTTTTATGAGGGTGATAGGAAGATGTTTGAGTCAAAGAGTTCCTTAGCGGACAGATATTCAGGGTGTGTTTTACAGGCACATTTATGGGCGTAAGTTAGGTGATCTTTGTAGCTTCATTATTGTAGAGGCTTATTGAGCCCCATATGAAACAAATCCAGGAATGAAGAAGATGCACGCTAACCTTGGAGAGTTATATTATTGGTTTGGTATTTGACGAGATATGACAGATTTTGTAGCACAATTCCTTGAGTATCAGAGCGTCAAGGCTGAGCATTCTCATTCCACAGGACTCTTAGATCCTCATAACATTATCGAGTGCAAATGGGATGTCCTCTCCATGGATTTCATTAGTAGACTCCCTATGTCTTCTTATCATTACGGTGCCATTATGGTCACTATGGATAAGTTGACCAAGGTTGCGCACTTCTCGCCAACCAATGTCACCTATAATGCACTAGCTATCACCAAATTTTTTATGAAGGACATTGTGACATTACACAGGATTCTGAAGACCATCATCAATGACATGGACACCATTTACACTTCATATTTTTGGACTTATTTTCAAGCCGCTCTAGGAACACATTTTAAATTTAGTTCAACATATCATCAAGAGATAGATGGAAAAACTTAGAGGGTTAATCAGGTATTAGAGTACATGTTGAGAATGTATGTGATGGACCGACATAAGAACTGGGAGGATTACCTACATCTTGTGGAGTTTGCATATAATAAATTTCACATTTCTATTGGTATGGCTCCCTATTAGGATTTTTATGGACAACCTTGCCGGACACCTTTCAGTTAGGAAATGCTAAATGGCAGGGTTATACTTGTGCTATCTTACCTTCAATATTTTAAGCAACAGATTATCTTGATTAGGTAGTGTATTGAGTAGGCTACAACTGTTCATAAGGCACATGTAGACACCAAGAGGACCGATCATCACTTTGCAGGAGGTGAAAATATCTTCTTAAGGTTTCATCCACATAAGAGCCCAATCCTATATGGATAGATTAATAATATTTCACCTCATTTTGTTGGCCCATGTTATATCTTAAAGGTCACAGGTTCAGGTTCCTACCACTTAGCTTTACCACCACTCCTTTGATAGGCCCAAAATGTGTTTCATGTTTCACTATTAGATAGATAGGTGCTTGATATTTCTCATGTATTGAATTGGTTGAAATTACAAGTGGAAGATGAAGGAAAGTGAAGACTGGAGCCCGTGCATATTCTGGAGCATCAGAGATTGGCCCTTTGAGGGAAATACTTGGACAAGGTTAGAATGCATTGAGACAGATATGATGAGACAATATCAATATGGGAGGATACTACACCATTGATGGCTCAATATCCATATCTCTTCTAGTCACTTCTAGGAGGAATTATAATTTTAGGAGATGGGGATATAGTGTTGTACACACCTAAATTTGCACTTGTTGCATTGTCAGAAAATGGTTATAAAAATCTTCAATGATGATTTATGTCTTTTTGGAAAGTGTTCAAGCCCCTAAAACGTACCTGTATTTTATATTTGTAGCCTAGTATGTCTTACTTAGCCTATGTATGCCTTGTTTCAGCTTCCCACTTTACTTTACTTAGTTTTTAGCCTTTACTGTCAAAATCACCACCCTACCTTAGTGGTGATTAGTAATCGCTACCCAAATAGGGTGGGAGATTTGTAATCACCACACAATTAGGGTGGTGGTTTTATGATTAGTGCTCTACACTGGGAAGTTATCCTGTCCATATTTTCAAGAGAGTTTCACTGATCCATGAAATCATGCAACTCAACTTTAATTCCATTTTTAGAGATGTTTCTTAGCTAAATTTCCTAAAAATAGCATTGATTTTTTCATGCATAATTCCTCCTTCAGGTATAAGTGTTAATTACATGTTTGAACTTCCTCTTCACCCAATGATGTGGCACCCCAAGGCTTCCTTGTGTGTGAGTGCACATCCCAACCAATTTCTTATATAGCCAATTCTTGTATTCAAGTGAATGCCTAGAGAAATTTTGAGTATTCTTGTTATTGAATATTTGTTGCCTTTGTTGTCGGAAATTGACAAATAAAATTTTAGTTAATTTGTGCTTGCATTCTTCCAAATGCATTTCTTCCTAGTTTTCCAATTCAAGTTGTTGCTACTCCTACACTTTTTCTTCTTTTTTTGTTGTTGCAGTCCGACCCGTTTGACTCATGTGGACACATAAATCGAAAATATAAACTGAAGGGTTGAATATTCAAACAACAAGATTTGTTACTATTGTTGCACATCTAGGTTGGATGTGTTATTTGTTTTTCTTCATTGATTTAATTGTCAAATATGAATCATATTAATTCAAATTCATATCGAATAGAATAGAGAAATTGTTTTTTGTTTCAATTATCAAGCAATTACGATAGATCAGATTATATTATAAATATTTGTCTTCAATATTGTCAGGGAAGCTATAGGGAATAATAAATTCTTTGAGGTTTTGATTTATTCTCTACCTTTAAGGTAGGATTGAGGGTTCTGATTAGGAAGTATTCTATTTATTAATAGTTTTAGGTTTATATTAACACAATTTCACAAGAAATTAGATACATCCTGTTAATTTTTTGTATTAGGTCCATTTGTTAGATTAGAAGATTTGTTCAGAATATAAGATAATAATAAGAAACATTTACTTTTACTAGATTAACTGTTGTTATTGCTTTATTAAAATCTTGAAAATACAAAAATATAGTGTAAATTTTCTTTGTTTGGTTAATTTTCTTTACTAAATTAATTCAACCATTTCTTACATGATAATTACATGGCCTAGAGAACCCATGAATTTTGTATACAAATCAATAATATCTCAACCAAATCTTTCCATACCATTAGTAGATATTGATCAAGGTCTTATATTCAATGTTTTCAAGAAAACTAGAGATATACAAAGAATCAATTGACAACTAGGCTCTTTAAACATTGAAGATGACAAATTGTTTGAGTTTTAGTCAAAACAAGCCAACTATAGATTGCCTAAAAACACTATCAATTCATGACCATTAGAGGTCTAAAATAAGAGTGTACTTATAGAAGTGATCCAAGGGTGCCACGACTGAAATGACCCAAATTGATCATGGATATAGATATGGGAATTTGTCTTCTTGTCCTTAAAAAAATGGATAGATACGCAGAGAAAATTGAACTTAACATATTAAACATTGCAGCCAACGAGGCTTATGATTACTAGACTGCCCTTAATGGTGCATTTCCTGACCTCCCTTATGCATAGAGTCTGATCATTCATATGAATATAGGAGGACCTCAACAACCAAGAATATTTGGTAGTGATCCCATAGTCCCACAACCAAATGCACCGGAGCTTATCACCAACATTGATACAATTTTGTGTACATTATTTTTCCACACATCACCATTACCACCACTTATCATCTCACAACTAGATGCTCCAAATGAGGAAGCTCAACCAACCATCACATTTTGGAATGGTGATGACAATCAGATCTTATTTTATTAAGCCACATCTCTTTCACTTGTTCCATGACTTTGTCTCGAAAAAATTATGAGGTTCCCATTGGTTTGTAACGAATTCCACAACTGCCGGAAAGGATATCTGTAGAGATCAATATTGACTAAAGCCTCTGTGCTTCCATCTATCTGACCCATATAGGTTAGACAAAATTTAGTTTCTCTTAATGAGTACATCCCATTATTACAAGTCGAAAACATTGTATTTCCTTGACAACCCATTCATACCATTTCTGCACACTTCATATATATACCATATATCTCTTCCATCGAGCCATCCATTATTTCCACATCAGATGCCTCGGCAGGACCTTAGGGGGTAGAGTGCAAGGTGAAGGTCACGTGTCGATTCTCATCTATACAAATTGGTGAACCTGATGTTAAGAGATAGTCTATTTTCGTATCCACTTTCTTAATCCATCTTCCTCTCTCTCATTATTTTGTGGGTATTTATATACCCCCAAAATACATTGGGATACGATGAATATGACTGACCCATTTTGTTTCTTGTAGCATATAATTATCATATGGGTAGACAAAAATAGTCACCCTCACTTTCTGCATAGGAAAACAACTATTCGACTACCCATATTTGTGACTCTGAAACTCCTCCTCCTCTGGGGAAAAATGTTGGATCCTCGGTAAGCATCAAGGAAGTAAACCAACTTACACATACATAACATCCTAATCTCTCAAGCTCTAATAATATGAGTTTTACCCGAGAGATAGGCTCATCTCCTCGGGTCTTGTTTAGACAACCGACCAGTATACAATCTGACCAAATCCCACATTTAGATGAGGATTACTTTGTGTGTTATGATAGAAATAAGAAAATATTCTAAAACATAATGAATCAAACTTTTGATAGTTTGCAAAGAAATGTTGATGTCTTTCTTCAAAACAACAACGCTACCCCTCCTACAACGGAAAAAGTTGCTAATGAGGGGTGGCAAAAAAATGAACAATTTATAGCAGGATATCACATTCCTCAGTAGCCTACAAATTTTCAATAGTGTACACCAAAACAAAACCACACCATCAATGAGAGAATTCATCTTGGTGTTGTGGACAAGGTCAAGGAATTGGAAATTTCCCAAAATACACAAAATTCATATACTGGGAAAGTAAAGTTTCCTTTCTATCTACAAAACTATGGCCTAGTGCCTACTGCACCAAATCCTCCAATTTAATACCTGAGGATCTTCTAACTGAGATGGGAACCCTGGGTATGCCTGAAATACTACATATAGATACCCACCATAGGCACCAATCATAAGTGTTTCCTCAAATGCCATGCCATCTGGAAATGCAAAATTCATTGACTGTATGCCTCAACATCCGTATCAAAATAATCTTCCCCCTTACGTGCACATGTATTCTAATCTACCAATGGGGACAAGTGCTCTTACCCATGCCCATATATTCAGCCACAAGAGATTCCTTATACCCCAATAAATGTATATGCCACACCATTTCAATAACCAATGTCACCTCCACCGCCTTAGCAAGGATCATCGATGGTCAAGTCATAGGTAATGGGGACCTACTCTTAATATCTTAAGGATCCCCTTAACTTCTCCATAAAGAGTGTCATGCTTCCAAGACCTCTGTCAGATCTTCCAAAATTAAAGGGGGAGAGTGATCCTAATGTGCACATCAAGACTAACGCAACTTCCATTCAAGAGTTTCTCCCGTGTGATCTACTTGTCACAAAAATATTCCCTAAGACATTAGAAGGTATCACTCTTGATTGGTATTAAAGGATAGAAGAGGCTTTGATACACTCTTTTAAACAACTCTTGTCTGAGTTTATTAAAGCTTTCTAGATGAAAAAATTTCAAAGAAAAGGAATCAGAGAACTCTGATGTGAAATTGATAGCTTATGTAATATAAATAAGAAACCATTACATTATATAATTGTACAAATCAATAAGAGATGATGCTGCATAATGAAGATAATGATATAAACACAAAATTAGAGCACAAATATATAATAAACACACTATATTTTTGATTGAATAATTTTTGAGCTAATTACATGGTGAGAGAGCTTACAATATATAGCTTTTCTATTTCCTATAGAAAAGGATATGAGGCTTACCAATATTATCCCACTAATTTCTCATAGAGAATCTATCCTATGATCACTCACCACTATTCTCTCATATATCCTACCAATATCTCCACACACAATAATCTACGTGATTTTTTTATTCAACAAACTCACAACTATACAATATCCTATAGTGTTAATAATGAGTATTTTTAAGACTCATATTAATAATATTACAATCTTTTATTCTTCTCACACAAATATGATATTAATATAACAATATTAATATCTTACTGACACACTAACTTACTAATGTAATATATGAATATTATATTTAACTATTACAAATGATAATGTGAGCACTAATCCAAGTAATATTCCTAACATTCCCCCCTTAGTGCGAACATGGGTGAGTTATGTCTAGTAATTGCGCATGTTCTACAATCCGATGGTTTTCAAAGAGTATCATCAACTCCAACAAGTTTTCTAGTGGAACCATTCACCACTCTGTATGTGATTTATCAAGAGATTAAAAAACTCTCAAATTGGTTTTCTAGTAGACCACAAACCATTCCATAGTAGCGTACATGTTTCCCCACCTTCATCCTTACATTCAAGGGAAAATACAAGAAATATCACTCACGTAGGAGCTCACATATTACAATATTGAATAGGAATAAATTACCTGTTCTTAGTACAATAAAAATTGAAAATTAAACACAATAAAAACAAATGCCAAAAATTCATTGTGTGGCCCCTTCGCTTACAGCTAGCGAGAGGTCACTGATTAACCTCCTTCCTCTGTTGCCTCCTTCCTCCATCTTGATTATGGTAACTCGGCCAAATTTTTCTTTGAGTATCATTTTACAATTCTATTAGGTGTCGATTTCAGCCAATAATTCACCTTTATAATAATAATTAGCTCTATATTTAACCAAAATAATAAATCATATTAGATTTTTATTGCTAGAAATCAGTCACTATTTTTTTACAGAGTAATTAGAAACGTCATAATTGGTTCTTTGATTTCACTTAAACTGTGAAATGGGTTTCTGTAATTTTTGACAGAAGTTTCCCAAAATACAAATAAAAAAAATAAAATAAAATTAGAAAATTATAAATCCAGGTTTTTGTGAAAAAAATGAATTAGCATTCTTTTTTTGTAAGATAAGAATCTAGAAAAGGGCGACGGAAGCTTCAAAACTCTCAAATCTACATTCAAGAGGCTGCAATTTTATCCTACAATGAATCTCATAACTCATCCTATCCTTCTCTAATACTAGATGATGTGAAATTGATAGCTTATTTAATATAAATAAGAAACAATTACATTATATAATTGTACAAATCAACAAGAGACAATGTTACAAAATGAAGATAATAACATAAACACAAAATTAGAGCACAAATATATAATAAACACACTATATTATTGATTGAATAATTTTTGAGCTAATTACATGGTGAGAGAGCTTATAATATGTAGCCTTTCTATTTCCTATAAACAAGGAGATGAGACTTACCAATATCATCCCACTAATCTCTCATAGAGAATCTCTCTTATTATCACTCACCACTATTCTCTCATATATCCCACCCATAGCTCCACACAAAATAATCTACATGAGGTTGTAATTAAACAAACTCACAAGTAATACAATATCCTATATTAGTAATGAGTTGTTTTATGACTCATATTAATAATATTACAATCTTTTATTTTTCTCACACAAATATGATATTAATATCTTACTGACACACTGAATTACTAATGTAATATATCAATATTATATTTAACTATTACAAACAATAATGTGATCACTAATCCAAGGAATATTCCTAACAAATTCCTTCACATAAAACAATAGCACAATGATTCTATTGCTCATTTCATCCAGATATGGCTGTAGGTCATCTATTCTTCGGTGATCACTACTGACATGGATAAAACGGAGCTTTGTGATTTATTCCTTCACTCTTTTAATAGGGAAACAAAGGAAGAGGTATTGGAGGGTGATCTCTGAATTGATTAAGAAACTATAGACAATGGTCAAAATACCTATGAAAAAAATGGGAGGCTCATCACTTGTAACCAAGGAAACTCCGCTTAGCCTGATAATATGAAAAAAAATCAAGGACCAAAGGTCCTTAACAAGAATCATGGGGTTACAACTGACGGTGTTACCGATTAGGTGAAGAAACCAAATGTTGTTTGCATCCCCAATGAAAACAATATTAAAAACATCATAAATGGAAATAACTAAAGAAATAATTATTTTACGCCTATAATCAACCATGTGAACTTCAATCGTCCTCAACAGAAACAATAACAAAAACAAAAAAGCAAGTTCAATAAATGCAGGACCAAGGCCCTAGCCAATACCAAAGCAGTTACCCAAACCAAGATAAAAATTAGGGGAAATGGGCCTCGAAATTCAATTATAAAAATTAGTAGTTGAATAAAAATTGAAACTTCAGACCACAATAGAATACAAACCAAAGACCTTGGGACTACAATCCTAACGTGTACTGTGTTTTCCATAGGGTACGAGGGCATGATGTAAGAACATGTCACAATTGTAATAATTTTTAAAAATATTTTCCACAAGACCAAAGGCAACTCTTCGCTGACATGTTTTCAGAAAATCCAATAATGCCTACAAAAAATACTTACACAAGGCCAGTGTCCTCACAAAACACGTCACTTAGGATCTGTAGTGATTCTCACCCTACACACCCTAAAAATGGTAAAATAGAGCCCAATGGTTCAAATAAGGGAATCACATCAGGATCCAACAATTGTGAAGCCTTAACCTCGTCAAACACACAAGTGGCACCTTTGTTGGATGGTCACCAACAAATAAAAATTGTGGGATTGGTATAATTGGATACTGAACCACATATCAACACTGCCACAAGAACTCAAGATTATTCATCACATATGATACCTATTTACCCATCGATATTAAATGATATTCAACAAAATCTTGCAAATAGGGGCTTATGACTTGATTAATGATTTGACGAAGACCTTTTCTTTTTTTTTCTTCTTGGATTTTTGGAAGAACTACCTCGATCATAGAGTTTCTTTGCTATAAGAATTTGGTCTCAGACATTTAATCAATGTCAATCCTCCTCCAGAGGGATAGATAAACCACGTAGACTTCGATTTATATCTTCCCATGCAACTAGAAAGAGATGTTGGATTCATATTTGACATCAGTAGGATGCCTACGAATGTTGAAATAACATGAACAAGTAATTCATATTTGTACCTACAGATCTAGATATATAGTAGCTATGTAGAATGCAAAATGATCAATGATGGGGAAACAATTAACATCAATTATAACCATAGAGCTTCAAGTCAATCTAGGAGAAACTAATTTCTCTTCAACAAGAAACATGCTAAGAGGTTATAATAGCCTCAAGGAAACGTCAATTGGAACCAACTATAATATGATCCTTGGCCATCCTTGGATATATTACATGAAGGCTATTTCCTCCACTTTGTTTCAAGAAGAAATATTCTTACATTTGGGGAAATTATTTATCACATAAGATGACCCAAATCCCTTTTACATACACCTAGCAAATCTGAAGAATAAAGTAGGGGTGCATTATGAATTTGAGCTCTGAGAGAACCAATTAAACAAACCAACTAGCCCAACAAAAGAGGAAAAAAATAGTTCCCACAATGGAACTAGAAACTATGAGTTTGATTGAAGGATTTCCTACAGTAAAGGATGAAACTAAAATTATTAAGATAGTGTTAGAAGAAATGACAAAAAGTATAGTGGAGTTGTTGGAGGATGATTTGCACATTCTCCTTCCATTTGATTCCACGGGAATAGGACATGCTCTAGGACTCAGATCTCTTCCTGTTGATGAAGTATGCATGGTAGAGGTCTCAAAAGTGAAGGAGGATGACAAAAAATTGATCCAACGTCAATATCTCCAAGTGATTATTGAAATTTAAATTATGACAGAGTGAAGTGTTGCTTTAGTGCTAGAGCAAGCGTAATTCTTACCTCTCCTCAAGGGAAAGTCATGCCTTTTAATTTTAGGTTAAACATTGAATGTATGAACAATAATGCATAATACGAGGCTCTCCTTCTTGGTCTCATTTTAGCCAAAAGGATGGGTGCTAGGGGATTCACAACTAGTCATAAATCAAGTATCTGAAGTATATGAGACTTGTGCTTAACACCTGCAACTCTATAAGACTGTTGTCCTAGATTTAAGTAATATTTTTGATTTTATTTCAATTAAATATATACCTCAAGAGAAAAACCACTTGGATTATTCCATTGGAATTTCTCCTTCTCACTTCACTCTAAGAAAATATTTAGAAGATACAAGATTTATGGTTTCAGTTTGTGTCAAACATTTGATTTGCAAAATGTCAAAAAATCCAATTATGGCATATGTAGAAGCTGAGAACGATCCTATCACCCTAAAATACACTAAAAATGATGAAGTAGTCCTAGGGTACTTAAATGAATACACGGATTTGTATCCCACCCACCTTACGATTGGATTTTCTCTTGTCCCACACTCTTCCTCCTACTTTGGAGATCCCACAATGGAACCTTCCTCTATGGAAGGTCTTGAGATCTATGTGGTAGAAGAGGAGAGAGACTTAGAGATACCTCCAGCCCCATTTGAAGAGGGTTATGCCTCTTTTATTGAAGGAAAAATTGATATAAACATCGACACAAAGGAGGAACCAAATATTTTAAAGCTAGGATCTTCTCTAACTCCAGAGGAAGTAGAGTTACACATGCGAATTGTCACATAATATTTAATAAATTTGGCATTTAGCCACAAGGAAAGGATTTGAATTTATCCTCATGTTGAAGTTTGAATCTCTTCACTAATCTAGACGTTAAGTCTATTAAGAAGAATTCAAGGCCAATGAAGCCAAAAATGGCTCTCGTGGTAAAGGAAGAAGTGATGAAACTCCTGTAGGTAGTGTTCATCAAACTAGTTCAATAATCACATTGGGCATCCAACATCATCCCCATTCTCAAGAATAACATAAATATCCATATTTGGATTGACTTTCAGGATATCTACAAAGAATGTCTTAAGTATGATTTCCCACTACCATCCATTGACGTTATTCTTGATGCAAAAATTAGCAATGAGTTGTTCTCCCTTATGGATAAGTTATTCATTTATAACCATATCAAGATCTATGAGGAAGATTAGATGAAGAATAAATTTATCACTCCTTAAGGAACCTACTGTTACCCTATCATGCCACTCGGTCTCAAGAACATTGATGCCACATATCAAGAGGCCATGAATTACATATTCCATGATCTTATTCATAAGATTATGGAATTATATGTTGATGACCTTCTAGATAAGGCCAAAAAGCAATGTGATCACCCCGAAGTGCTTTGTGTCATCCTCTCCCATCTCATCGAATATGTTGTTACGCTAAATCTAGAAAAATGTGTGTTCAGTGTGATGGGAGGTAAATTAATGAGATATATCATCTCCTCATGAGGGCTAATGTAGATCCAACCTAAATCTGGCCAGTTCTGGAAATGATCCCACCATCAGATGATTCTAAAATTAGGTATTTCCTCGAAAATCTCGATGCAATCCAAAATTTCATCCCTAATTTGTCCTTTGTTATTCATACAATAAACAATTTATTGAAGAAGGATTATTACAGCTTTCATAAATAAAAGTGCAATGAGGCATTTTAGTTGGTCAAACGATTCTTATTGTCTTCTCCCATAGTCATGCCTCTTAGGTCAGATCTCCCATTAATCTTATATTCATGGGTTACGCATGTCTCATTGGATTACATGCTATCTCAAGAGGATGATGATAAACGAGAGCATGCAATATACTTCATTACTCAAACATTAATTAACTATGAGACATGTTATATGTAGGTAAAGAAAGAATACCTTACAATAGTTTTCGTAACAAATTGATTAAGACACTACATGCTTACCAAAGAAATGAGGGTCATCATCAAGACAAATCATTTGCAGATTTTTCTTACAAATGGGTCCTTATCTAAGAAAGCTCGATGTTTTATAACTCTAATAGGAGAGTTCGAGTTAACATTTGTTAATTAGAAGTTTTTCAAAGGAAAAATCATTGCAAACTAGTTGAATGATAACCCATTAGATGGAGGTGATCTAGTTGATTTGTACTTCCCTAATGAATGTGTGTATTGTTTTAAAACCAAGCCTCCCATATATAAATGTCAATGGTATTCAGATGTCATTAATTCTACTATGGAACATGCATATCCTGAGGGGGAAAATTCACAACAAAGAAGAAGGCTATGTGTCATAGCCTCTAAGTATGTGATCTTTGAACAAGTACTTTATCATAGAGCCTTTCATGGAATGTTTCTAAGATGTGTTATCGAAGAATAATCTAAGAGGATTCTTTATGAATCTCTTAGTGGAGTATGTTGAGGTCACTTCAGAGGACACACCACTAATAAAAAAAATACATCAAATGGGCTAGTACTGGCCCATGATAGAACATGATGTGATATATTTTATGCGTAAGTTTCATAAATGTCAAGATTTATTCCATGAGATCCACATACTGACACAAGCTCTACAACCAGTTGCAACACCATAGTCATTTTCCACGTGGGGCCTAGATTTGATAGGTAAGTTCTCTCCCTCATCAAAAAACAGCCATAACTTCATAATCACGGCAACAAACACTTCACCAAGTGGGTAGAGGAAATGCCTCTTGCCACCAAACCAAGATTTATGATAGAAACAACAATGTTTTTAGTGGCGAATATTCATAATTTGGTGAATATTCCATTTTAGGAAAATTTGAAAAGGTGAGTTTTCCAAAGTAGGTCACTGTCCTATTAGCCTAAAATTTTTAGTATATTTTTTTAGGGGTCAGCTTTGTCTACATTTGAAAAAATCTCCTATAAAAATCTATTTGATTCACCTGATAGTATAATACTAACTAACTACTAGTTGATGTATCATCATATCAAGTACCATGAATTTGCATACTTTAAGCATCAATGCATAGTGCATATCTATTTTGAAGTTTTCAGTCAGGTGATAAGTGCTATTTATTGACGCACGAATAATGTTATTTATTGATGTGTGACAAAGGTTTTTAGCTAATGCACGAAAAGGAAATTTCACTAAAGTCTGACAAGGGTTTGGTTGTTGACGCACGACACTACTACTAGTGATGTACATGAGTACTCTTGTTGATGCACGACATAATATTTATTTGACCCATGACAAGGATATTTTGTTGACGAGATATTTAAGTTTTTCAGTCGTGTGACAACAAGGTTGTTCTTGTATAACATCAACTTTACTATTGTGTGACAACAACATTGCTACCAGGCGAAAATAAGGTCTCTGTCAAACAACACCCTTGTTGACACCTAACAAAGACCTTATTGTCGCTTGACAACAAGGTTGTTATTACATGAAAACAACCTGTTATCCCAAATTTACCTCCCCTGACAAATTTGGTTAGAACAATCCCTACACATAAAGAAAATATGAAGGGAAATGATTCAGACCCATAAGCTTGAGTTCCAAAACTAAACAAAGTGAAAACAAAGGCCCGAGAAAGTAAAATTTGACACTGCACAAGAATAAATAGAAGAAAGTATTCTTTTGAGCGTATCCATACCTTAAATATATTTCAAGGTTTGAGGGGGGACTCAATGATGAAGTGGTGGGGGTGAGGAAAATTAAATGGCCCTGTGCAAGAAGAAATAACTTTTTAAAGCCTATTCATGTCTTAAATTCATTCTGCAAGTTATAGGTAGACCCAACAATGGAATTTCAGGGTCAGAGAAGAAAAGGAAGTGCCGCAGAGAGGACAGAAGCAAGATAGGGAAAAAACGGAGAGGATCCAAAGTTTTCGAGCTAAAAAATAGTTTGGGAAAGGTCCAAAAATGACTAAGTATGGAGGAGGCTATGGAAGGAGCCACATGTCTTAAAAACACTTCTCTAAAGGTGAATCCAAAAATGGGGAGCCCAAACTTGCGCCAGGCTTCCACACCTCCAAAATCGCAATAAATTGTGGGGTGTTGAAAAGTCTTCAACTAAAAAGGAAGTGCCAGGTGTCAATTTGGCGTAAAATCGGGAGGGAAATATAGGGTGGAGACTCAAATTTGTGCCAGCCTACCACGTAGCAAATGGTCAGAATAGATTCGAAAGGAGGACAAGGCAGGCCTCAAAATTGGCTAAGTATAAAAGTGTAAGCGGAGAATGCCAAGTGTCTTAATGACGCATCTCCAAGATTTGGTTTGAAGGAAAAGTCCCAAATGAGCATGAGCTCGCCACATAGCCTAGAGCCCAAAAGGATAAGAGGGGCCGTTGAAAGATCCACATACCTGTGGAGACCAAAAATTGTCAACTCCGTTCTCCTCAAAAGGCAAACTTTGGGCCGGTTTTTCAAGCAGGGGCGATGCCTCCATGTGTTATTCCAATAGTGGCCAAGCTAGTTGAATATTCAATGCACAAACAGGCCAACAAAGGCTGCTAAGTGTCTTAATGGCACTGATTTAAAGATTGAATAAAGAGAAGGTTTCTAAAAAAGTGCCAAACTACTATGTGTCCTAGGGAAAATTTTGTTCTTTACCCCTTGGTGTATCAAAAGGGGTAAAAGTTACAAAATGGCCCGCAACTCCGCCCAAGGAAAAAGTCAGTGCGTGAACCCAAGTCAAAGCCAAAGCGGGGAGTCGAAGGGAAAAGTGAAAATTTTCCTTTCATTTAAAAGGCACAAAGACAAAGATGAAAGCATATTTCCCAGCCAACAAAAAGGAGTCACGTGCCTAAGCAGAGCCTTAGGGCTGCAGGAGTTTTTTTATTTTTGCATTTTTTGCACAATAGGGAAAAAAGATAAATTGAGAACCCATAAGCCCAATTTTTATCTAATCTGGCTGTCACGTGTCCCATATCAAATGGGGAACCCATTTTTCAAAAAAATTTCCCGCCCATCTGTACAGACCTGATAAAAACTTTGAAGAGGCATATCTTTTGACTCAGGGCTCGAAATATCACAAATCTTGCACTGTTGGAAAGATTTCGGTCTCACTCACACCATGAAGGACTGAAAAATTAATTTTGAGGAGGTTAGGTGAAGGAAAATGGAGGAAATGTCTTTAGGATTTCAATGTAGGATCTTCTTACCTCAACAACCAAATTAGATTTGATCTGTTTCGTCGTTTCCTCCTCCTTCAAGGCATCGAACCAAGGATTGATGCAGTAAAGAAAAATTTGGGGGCAGATTTCATCAGAAGCATTAATAGTAGTGGTTGAGCTTCGACCTAATTTTCCCTCTTCTCTCTCTCTTTCTTCTCTCTGATTGAACCTATAAAAAGGGGGGCATGATTCATTGTAAAGGGGTGGACATTCTCTTATCTTTTGCAGGCTCAACATTCCTTCTAGCAAGGAACTCGTGGAGTTAAAACCTTCTATTAAAATTGTAATATGATTTCTCACCTCTTGTATGTTTATTAATGTATTGTATCAATCTGCAGAGCGTTAAAGCATGTTTTGTGATCGATTCTAGATCCTTTCCTATTTTCTTTGCTCTCATCTGGTCTTTCATTTATTAACCTTGTTATCTGTGCTCAATTATTGTATGCATTTTATTCAATTTGTGTCTACCAGCAAAATAAGTGTCCATCATTCCTTTGGTGCATCACCTTATAGCTTATCTTTTGTTTTAATTTCTATATTCCTTCCACCCCTATCTCTTTGGTAAAGTTTAGATAAGGATTAAGAACAGACCCTCTACAAGTTTCTACATTTGCACCTAAATAGAGGAATAAGAACCAATGTTTAATTTGGAGAGTGTTCCTATTTTACAGAGTCCCACACTTTGAAGAAGAATCAATGTTATGTGGATCACACCAAATGATTCTACCTTAGAAAAGAATATCTATAGACTCATTTGGGGGTGCTATGATTTTGCATTAACAATTTTGGGATGCCTGGTGGGACACTAATAAGTCTCCATCTTATTACAGTAGGAATTGATGTACACTTGCCATGATTTTGGATTTTAAGAAGCCATGAAATTGTACATATAGTGACTCCAAAAGAAACAAATCTACTAGTTTTAGAAATCCAAGCAAGTTCATGAGAAGAATACAAACATGGTCAAGAATTAGAGAGGAGGGACTGTTTGTCTATCTAGACTTATACCCAAGCAGAGAGAGTAGAGGAAGAAGAACCAGAGGTCTTTATCTCCACCAAGTAGATATTTATCAACACCTCCTCTTGGTCGATCATTCATTCAATCAAGAGGGATGCTCAGACCGATCAGGATGGACTAGTCAAATAATTATGTTAACTTCACCGGTAGTAGTCCACTCACCCTGAATGCACAAAATACAGTCCCAATAGCAGCGTTAAAGAGCATATTGTATTTCACTAGGGAAAACATGAATTCTCTTGGTGATCATGTCCAAGATATTACAAATGTTTACACAATCCACGAAATCCATGAGATGGACATTGCAGTCAAGTTACTCACCTCTTCAGGAAAGGGAAAATCTTGACAATGGTTGAGAAGCCTTGAGGCAGACTGTATCTAAAATTGGAACCAGTTGCGCATAACTCTCCACAACCAATTTGGGGAGAAAGTTGATAACTTATATTTTCTAGAACAACTCACAATAATCAAGAGATCCCTGAATGAGAAACTAACAAACTTTAACCTCAGATTTTAGCGGACCTAGGATAGGTTTCCAACAGTAGTAAATCCCACTAATGAAGATTCATTCTTATACTTTCTGTTGTCCACTCAAAATTCCCTGCCCTAATGAAAGTAAAATTTCAAAATTTTGAGTTATGAGTGTTTTCCTCTAAAGTGCCTAAGTCGTGAAAATTGAGAAAATCTGTGTTTCGGGTCATTTTGTATGTATTTCGGGCCTGTCGGACATTTTTGTCCCGCCTGTCCCAAGTACGAAAGTGCATTCTGTTCCCCCGATCGGCCGAAATCCCTGAAGTTGTTCCATTTTCGGGCCCGTCGGAACTTTTTGTCCCAAGTGTCCCAAAACTTATTGTGCAAGTTGTTTCAATTTCGGCCGAATCACCCGAACCGCGTACTTCGCACTTTCTTGTTCCAAATGTCCCAAATCAAAAAGTGTGAGTTGTTCCATTTTCGCCCGAACCGGCCGAGCCGCGTACTCCGGAACTTTTTGTCTCAAATGTCCCAAGTTCAAACGGGCCTTTTGTTCCATTTTCGGCCGATTCGCCCGAACCGCACTTTCATGTCCCAAATGTCCCAAAGTTAATCGGGCAAACTGTTCCATTTTCGGCCGATTCGCCCGAACCGCGTCCTTCGCGCAATTTTGTCCCAACTGTCCCGAGTTCCAAATTGCTCTCTGTTCCCCGATCGGCCGAAACTCCCGAGTCGCGTACCTCAGAGCTCTTTGTCCCAAATAAAAAAAAAAAATGCAAACTGTTCCAATTTCGGCCGAAACACCCGAACCGCGTCCTTCGCGCGTTTTCGTCCCAAATGTCCCAAAATGCATTTGTGCGTCTTCTCCCTGTTTCACCCGAATCGGCCGAACCGCGTGTTTCGCGCATTCGCGTCTCACATGTCCCAAGTGAACCTAATGCAATTCATACTTAGTTTTTCCCGCTCGACCCGAATATGCTAAAATATGAATTTAAGTTGCGGCTCTGATGCTATCAATCCGAAGATCAAATTTCAAGGACAGCTGGCAGAAGGACGAAGCTCTCAAGACGCTGGTTACATCAGTTTTCAAAGATATTCATTGTCATCCTCAAGATGAAAATTCTGGTGTGTCCCTCGTGGCAAGGACATAGCTGATACGTGGAAGAAAATTCAAGCAGCGGTTTCCGAAGACGGTGGGTCCCTCTCAGTGACTGTCCACCTGTCTCCTTCTTCATTCTTTTCTCTTCTTCCTATTCCTTTCGTATTCCTTGTAATTAGTTAAGGTATTGCGATTGGCGGTCCTTGACTATCCGTTAGTTAAAAGAAACGGTTACGAAGAGTAACCGAATTGTAAGCTATATAATGGCCTTCTTTGCGCCATTTTGAAAGGAGGAAGAACTTGGCATATTTTCTGGAAGTGTAAATAGATCAGAGAGAAATCAATACAAAAGGGCTTTCCATTCATTGTCTATCCAATCTCTGTTATCTCTGTGTTTTCTTTTAATTTCGTGAAGATCATTTGTTTCTAGTTCGTTAGTCTCACTGATTGCATATTTTCAAATATTGCGAGTATAGTGATCTTGTATAACCAAGAAGGAACTTTGTGTCCTTGATTAATGAATCTGAAGAAGATTATTTACAGAACTTTGTGTCTGGTAATCTCATCTTGTACAAACGATCTTGTTTTAAATTCACTACAACTTCGTATACATAAAGGATTATTCTGCTATCTATAATCCTGCATGTTGCTCTTCTGCTCACCCTCGTATTCCCTTTCCTCAGTCCTTTTGTAACTGATGATCCTTGTGGAAAACACTTTCGTAATATCCAAGTTCAACTATAAAATCATGTTTTGTATATTTGTAAATAAGTTCGTTTCTGAATAAGGGAACCTCTCCCATTAAAGAGGAGGGACTTCTTGTCCCCTGACTGTTGCTCTTCTTAAAAGTCCTATTTGACGACCAACAGTTTTTGGCGACTCCGCTGGGGAAAATCACATTCCAGTTCAGTAATTTTTGATCATCTTTTGATCTGGCGACTCCGCGTTTTACTCGAGGGAGAAGGACCCTTGGTATTGAAGACTCTCAGTTTCAACTTTTGGAGCAGCAGGGTTTTCCTTTCCCTTCAACAAGAAATAGAAGGACTCGTTCGACAAGCACACCACCTGTTCAAGAAAGAAGTCCTGCGGGTGGTATTCCTTCAAAGCCTGCTAGTCCCAATCTACGAGCTTTGATCCTCACTGGTGTTAAAGTTCCTCTCCAAGCCGTTTTTCCAAGAATGGCGGCGCCATTACCATGGGGTCATCGTGTCGGGCCCCTGGCCCTTACTCAACCTTTGCATGAGTTACCTAGAGGTAACCGGAAGAACTTCCCCAAATTCAAAGGCGATGGCAAAGTGCATCCTGATGAACACATCGCAGCTTTCATTGTTGCCTGTGGAGTTTTGGGAGTTGAACATGAAGACGTCTCCGTAAGGCTGTTCGTGGAGACATTACAGGATAATGCTGCTGATTGGTTCTATCACCTTCCTTTCGGTGCTATAACCGACTGGGACACCATGAGAACCCAGTTCGAGAATCGTTTCAAGCCGGCAGAAGATGTGCATGCTTTGCTTGCCCAAATTTCTCAGATAAAGAAAGATTCGCAAGAACCCATGAGAGAGTTTGTGGCTCGATTCAACAGGTTGATAAATAAAATTCCAACAAACACTCGACCTGTTGATCGGATTCAAAAATGTTTCTTTCTGAATGCCCAATCACCTAAAGTTAGTTATGCACTAAGAAGGGCTAATCTCGGAACGTTAGCTCTGGACCAAGAACTGGCTGTTAGTGTCGAGGATGACTTGATCATGTCAGGGAAGTTGAGAAGAGACACTTCCAAATCTAAGTCTGCTGCTTCTTCCTCTTCCACCCCTGGACCTAACACTGACCCATTAGTTCAGAAGCTTGCGAATGATCTTCTTGCTATAAAGAAACAACTGGCTCAGCACGCTCCTTATGCAGACGTTCCGAGGAGAAATTTCCATCCCAGGAATCGTTTGCCTACTTCTCAAACAAGATTAGCACTTGAAGGACCTCCTGTTAGAGTCCCTGTTAATGCGACCTACGAGGTGGAAGAACCAGATGATGATGAAGATAGCGAAGCTTGCGAAGAGTTTGCGAGAGAATTTGATGATGAGGCAGAGGAACTTGAGGGATCTCGAGTGAATTTCTTTACCACTGAGGGCATTGATGATTATGATGAAGTGGTAGTAGACATGAACAGTGAATCTTTTGCTGTCATGACTCGAGAATAGACAAAGCAGAGGGAGAAGGTGACCCAGCCACCTAAGAAATCCAAGGAGTAGTCAGCAACTATCCCTGTAATTGCAAGAAGAGGATCTCCTATCCCTACTTCGTCTACACAGAAGGTGATTCCTATCAATCTAGTTACCAAAGTTGCTTCTTCTTTTTCTCCTAAAGTTGATAAGCCTAGAATTCCAAATGATGATGGCCCGTCCACTTCTGGATCCTTTGATATTGTTGATCACCTGAAAAACACCAAGGTACAAATCTCAGAAGCTGAGTACTATCAAACCCATCCCAAAGCCTTTGCCAAAATGATCCACTTTGTTAATTCCAACTCTAAGACCACTTCTAAAGGCCTTCTACCTACTCCTCCCTCTGTGCCACAGCCCAGTCTGGTAGCTGCTGTCACCTCACCTGGTGACAAAATTAAACCATTTTATGTAACACTTCTCATAGCTGGCCATAGACTCAGTAATTATGTCATAGATTCAGGAGCCTCGGACAATGTCATGCCAGCTAAAGTAGCTCATGCTTTAGGCTTAACCCTCACTCGTACTTATGGATCTTGCTACTCTATGGAGAGTAAAGAAGTGCCTCTGGTTGGAAGGATTAAAGATGCACAAGTGGCTTTTGCTGCCTTGCCTGAAAAGAAAGTGTTGGCTACCATCCTAGTAGCAGATATCCCTCCTTCATACGGGATTTTGCTAAGTAGGAACTTCTGCAAAGATGTGGGTGGGGAAATCCAGATGGACTGGTCGCATGCACTCGTGCCTGTCAATGGACAAATGAAGAAGTTGTTGCCTGAAAAGCAGTCTGAGTATATTGTGCAGAAAACAGATGATCCTAGAGCACAAATTCTCTATGAGGATATGGGTCATGGCAACTACATGATTATGTCCCCTGACGAAATCCCACCCCCCAAAGTGTCTCCTAGAGATCCTAACGGGGTTTGGATTTTAGAATTTGATGGAA
The DNA here is from genome assembly GCA_019776745.2 of Taxus chinensis. Classification (NCBI taxonomy): domain Eukaryota; kingdom Viridiplantae; phylum Streptophyta; class Pinopsida; order Cupressales; family Taxaceae; genus Taxus; species Taxus chinensis. Next base: position 742,665,198 of record CM034147.1, on the reverse strand, counting down.
GTTGTTCCTCATCTGGTTCTGGAGCTGGTGTTCTACTGGTGTCACCAGAAGGTGTCCTTCATCCTTTTTCATTTAAGTTGCAGTTTGAGAAAACTAATAACACAGCAGAATACGAAGCTCTCATTCTCGGATTGCAGGTGGCCAAAGAACAAGGTATAAAGAATCTTCTGGCTCGTGGTGACACAGAGTTGATTGTAAAGCAGGTCAGAAACCTTTTTCAAGTAAAAAATGGAAGGTTAAGGCATTACCGGAATCAGGTTTGGGATTCTATTGAGTTCCTTGATGCTTTCTCTATTGAAGCAGTACCTAGGGAAAAGAACAACAGGGCTGATTCGTTGGCTGTCTCAGGGTCACTGCTGATTCCTCATCCTGACTTTTCTCGGGATAAATTCACCATTGAGATGGTCCATCGGCCTAGTGTACCTGATAATGCCAATAACTGAAAGGTTTTCAATAATGATCAGCATTTGCTTTCCTTCCTGGAACTCAAAGGTAATTCTGAACAACTATATTTTGAGGGAAGTGACAACCTGCCTCGTGAAAGTGTGTCCTTTGGCCAAGCTGTCACCCAAGGAGAAGAAACAGATCAGGAAGGGTACATTAAGCTCAAAGGAAACAAGATTCCTAAAGGGCTGGTGAGTTTGGAGGAACTATTTGATAAGCATGACAGGTATGTGAAATCTAGAGCTTCTTCTGGGCCTCAACAATCAGCTGAGTATGATAAGATTGATATTGGGAGTTCTACTGACCCCAAGTTCGTGAACATTAGAAAATGTTGCACAGCAGATGAGAGGAGAAAAGCAATTGATCTTCTAAAAAGGTATAAAGATGTTCTCACTTACTCTTATGAAGATTTGAAAGCTTTCAAACCAAAAGATATGCAGCACTCTATTCCCCTCAAGCCTGGAATTAAGCCTTTCAATCAGAAACAGAGACAATACAACCCCAAAGTAGCTGACACCATCTTTCAGGAGATACAGAAGTTGTTGAAAGCTAAAATTATCTTTCCTATTCACCATTCAACATGGATTGCAAATATTGTGCCTGTCAGAAAAAAGAATGGTGAGATCCGCATCTATGTTGATTTCAAGAACCTGAATCAGGCTTCTCTGAAAGATAATTATCCTTTGCCCATGATGGATCAAATATTGCAAGCAGTAACAGGCTCTGAAATGTTATCTATGCTTGATGGATTTTCTGGATACAATCAGGTAGAGGTTGATACTATAGATCAACATAAAACAGCTTTCACTACTCCTTGGGGCACCTTTGCTTACAAGAGAATGCCTTTTGGGCTTATTAATGCTGGTGCCACTTTCCAGAGAGCTATGGATCTGGATTTTGGAAGCTTAAAAGGGAAGTGTATTGTCATCTACCTTGATGACCTGACAGTGTTTTCCAAGACAAGAGCGGATCATTTTGATCACCTAGAGACAGTTCTGCTGAGATGCAGAGAGCATGGGATCTCTCTGAACCCTAAAAAATCTGTCTTTTGTGTCACTGAGGGAAGGTTATTAGGACACATCGTTTCCAAGGATGGTATTAAGATTGACCCTGAACGAGTTCAAGCTATTTAGCAAATTCCTCTCCCAACCAGTAAAAAGGGGGTGCACTCCTTCGGTAAGATCAATTTTTTAAGAAGGTTCATCCCTGATTTTGCAGAGTTAACTTTGAATATTTCTCAAATGATGAAAGGGAAACAAACATTTGGTTGGTCTTCTGAAGGAAAGGAATCCTTTGAAGGTATCAAAAGAGCTATCACTAAAACTCCAGTTTTAGCCTGTCCTGATTTCAGCAAAGATTTCATCATCTATTGCTATGCTACAGATAATACCTTGGCTGCTGTCTTGACTCAAGAATACTCTGATGAACATGAGCTACCAATTGCGTTCATGAGCTATATTCTGAAAGATCACGAGTTGAAATACACCATGATGGAGAAACATGCTTTTGCAGTGGTCAAAGCTGTTAAACAATTTTGTTTCTATATCCTCAACTCTCACTCCATGGTGCTGGTTCTAGATACAACTGTTAAGTCGATTCTTACACAGCAAGAATTTGGATCCAAGAGAGGGAACTGGGTGGCTAAGGTCCAAGAGTATGACATTGATATCAAACCGACCAAGCTGGTTCGTGGAAAAGGTCTTTGTGAGCTCATTGCTGAAGGAGCCAAACATGAGTTGCTTGAGGAGAAAGTTGACCTTCCTACTGTTCTGTTCCTGAGTTCAGTTGATGAATGGTATGCTGACATCACCCATTTTCTCACCTATGGGGAATGCCCCTCTCATTTAACTGCCAAGGAAAAGAGGACTGTTAAACTAAGGTCAGTGCAATATGTATTATGGGAAAATGCTTTGTTCAAGCGTGGCTTAGATGGGAGATTTTTGAAGTGTGTAGACAAGGAACAGCAGAGAAAGTTGCTCTCAGCTTTTCATGATCATGCATGTGGAGGGCACTTTTCATCAATGGTTACTGCTCACAAGATACTCCGTGGAGGATACTATTGGCCTTCTTTGTTTAGAGATGCATCCAAGTGGGTTGATAAATGTGAGGCTTGTCAGAATTTTGTGGGAAAACCTAAATTGGCTTCTTTGCCTCTCAAGCCAGTTGTGATTGAGGAACCATTTCAACAGTGGGGTTTGGACTTCATTGGTGCACTCAATCCTGCTTCTAGTGCTAGTCACACTCATGTGCTAACTGCCACTGACTACTTCACCAAATGGGTGGAAGCTATTCCAGTTAAGAGCACTACTTCCGAAGTGGTTTGCAATTTCATCAAGGAGAATATCTTGGTAAGGTATGGTGTACCTAACAAGATTGTAACAGAAAATGCCTCGAATTTCTCTTCAGCTGAGATAATGGACTTCTGCTACGGATATGGCATTTCTTTGGCTCACTCTTCAGATTACTACCCTCAGGGAAATGGGCAAGCAGAATCCACAAACAAAAATCTGGTGACTATCATAAGGAAGTTGGTCAATGAGTCTCAATGAAATTGGCACAAGAAGCTCTATGATGCTCTTTGGGTAGACAGAATTACACCAAAGAGAGCCATTGGAATGCCTCCTTTTCAAGTGATATATGGAGCAAAAGCTCAATTGCCAGTGACAGTGGAACTACCAGCCTTGCACCTAATGAAGGCCATTGAGGATACTAGTTTCAGTGATGCTCTGGATAAGAGGATTATGTACCTACATAAACTGAATGAGGACAGATTGATGGTTGCTGATAGGATATCTGTTCACCAGCAAAAGGTAAAGGCCCTGTTTGACAAGAAAGCTAGGTTCAGAGATTTCCAAGTTGGAGACACTCTGTTGCTATGGGATAAAAGACATGAACCTCGTGGCAGCCATGGAAAGTTTGATTCCCTTTGGCTCGGGCCTTTCAAGATCAGGCACTTTGCTGGTAAGAATTCTTTCTATCTTGATTACATGGATGGTTCCCCCCTCCCACTTCCTTATAGTGGGCAGTACCTGAAGTTGTTCAAGTCCTAGGTGATTAGGGAGTCCCTTGTATATTATGTACAGTGTTTCTGCTTCTTTACTTTTGGTGTGTTTTCCTTTTGTTGTTTTGGTGTGTTGCCCTCTGTATTGGTGTTCTTTTTGACTTCGTGGCCCAATGGATAAGGCACTGGTCTGCTTTCCTCGAGTTTGTCTAAGTTCTTGCCTTGCCTCATTCCTTGAATTTATACCAAGTCATCCCCAGAAGGAGCCAGCTGTTGTCCACCTCAAAATTCCCTGCCCTAATGAAAGTAAAATTTCAAAATTTTGAGTTATGAGTGTTTTCCTCTAAAGTTCCTAAGTCGTGAAAATTGAGAAAATCTGTGTTTCGGGTCATTTTGTATGTATTTCGGGCCTGTCGGACATTTTTGTCCCGCCTGTCCCAAGTACGAAAGTGCATTCTGTTCCTCGATCGGCCGAAATCCCTGAAGTTGTTCCATTTTCGGGCCCGTCGGAACTTTCTGTCCCAAGTTTCCCAAAACTTATTGTGCAAGTTGTTTCAATTTCGGCCGAATCACCCGAACCGCGTACTTCTCACTTTCTTGTTCCAAATGTCCCAAATCAAAAAGTGCGAGTTGTTCCATTTTTGCCCGAACCGGCCGAGTCGCGTACTCCGAAACTTTGTCTCAAATGTCCCAAGTTTAAACGGGCCTTTTGTTCCATTTTCGGCCGATTCACCTGAACCGCGCTTTCATGTCCCAAATGTCCCAAAGTTAATTGGGCAAACTGTTCCATTTTCGGCCGATTCGCCCGAACCGCGTCCTTCGCGCAATTTTGTCCCAACTGTCCCGAGTTCCAAATTGCTTTCTGTTCCCCGATCGGCCGAAAATCCCGAGTCACATACCTCAGAGCTCAATGTCCCAAATCAAAAAATGCAAACTGTTCCAATTTCGGCCGAAACACCTGAACCGCGTCCTTCGCGCGTTTTCATCTCAAATGTCCCAAAATTCATTTGTGCGTCTTCTCCCTATTTCACCTGAATCGGCCGAACCGCGTGTTTCACATATTCACGTCTCACATGTCCCAAGTGAACCTAATGCAATTCATACTTAGTTTTTCCCGCTCGACCTGAATATGCTAAAATATGAATTTAAGTTACGGCTCTGATGCTATCAATCCGAAGATCAAATTTCAAGGACAGCTGGCAGAAGGACGAAGCTCTCAAGACGCTGGTTACATCAGTTTTCAAAGATATTCATTGTCATCCTCAAGATGAAAATTCTGGTGTGTCCCTCGTGGCAAGGACATAGCTGATACGTGGAAGAAAATTCAAGCAGCGGTTTCCGAAGACGGTGGGTCCCTCTTAGTGACTGTCCACCTGTCTCCTTCTTCATTCTTTTCTCTTCTTCCTATTCCTTTCGTATTCCTTTTAATTAGTTAAGGTATTGCGATTGGCGGTCCTTGACTATCCGTTAGTTAAAAGAAACGGTTACGAAGAGTAACTGAATTGTAAGCTATATAATGGCCTTCTTTGCGCCATTTTGAAAAGGAGGAAGAACTTGGCATATTTTCTGGAAGTGTAAATAGATCAGAGAGAAATCAATACAAACGGGATTTCCATTCATTGTCTATCCAATCTCTGTTATCTCTGTGTTTTCTTTTAATTTCGTGAAGATCATTTGTTTCTAGTTCGTTAGTCTCACTGATCGCATATTTTCAAATATTGCGAGTATAGTGATCTTGTATAACCAAGAAGGAACTTTGTGTCCTTGATTAATGAATCTGAAGAAGGTTATTTACAGAAATTTGTGTCTGGTAATCTCATCTTGTACAAACGATCTTGTTTTAAATTCACTGCAACTTCGTATACATAAAGGATTATTCTGCTATCTATAATCCTGCATGTTGCTCTTCTGCTCACCCTCGTATTCCCTTTCCTCAGTCCTTTTGTAACTGATGATCCTTGTGGAAAACACTTTCGTAATATCCAAGTTCAACTATAAAATCATGTTTTGTATATTTGTAAATAAGTTCATTTCTGAATAAGGGAACCTCTCCCATTAAAGAGGAGGGACTTCTTGTCCCCTGACTGTTGCTCTTCTTAAAAGTCCTATTTGACGACCAACACTATCCTTTTAATAGGGGCTAAGAACCATTTGATCCAAGCTGGAAAAATCACTCCTAGGCATCCATGCCTCTATACCTTGAGCTAGGAGTCCCAGATGTTAGTCAAGCACCCACATTAACCCCTGTACCTAATCCAAGGAGTCAAAGCTCACATAAAGCCTCCACCTCATCATCCAATACCTCGAAATAAATATAGGAAGTCATGAAACAACCTCAAAACCTGGGGAATGAGTTGGTGACCATCAAGAGATATCAAACCCATAGCTCTAGGCCATATCAGCCTCAGACTCAGTATCAAGCTAGACCTCAGTATCAAAAAAATAGACCACCATCTCAGACTATAAACCAAAGTCAAAACAAAGGACAACCTCAAGCTGCTAGACCTTTCAAGGCTTATGATCCAAATACAACCTCAACATCAAGGGCATTGGTTTCAGCATAAAACAACATGGCACAAGAATATGATTGGTGCTTTCCATGTAATCAACCACATAATCAATCAATGTTCTTTAATGGTGCAGACTAGTAAAACCTACCCAAAAAGGTGATCAGTAGCAAGGAGATCAGCAAGAGACATCCCTAGATGAGACTATGTTTGTTAATTATCAACCTGAGGACTTATGTGAGATGAACCAGACCCCTTCTCAAAGTGTAGCTTCCAATACACGATCTAAAAGGAGAAACATTGGAGAAGTCCAACCACTAAACACATGTAATCCTCAACCTTCCATCACTCAAAAAGGTTCTATTGCTCCAAATGTAACTCCCAATATACAGAGCCAATCCAAGCCACCTCCCAAATCCACTCAGGAACCGGTTGTGTTAACCCATGTGCAAGAAAATAATGTGCCAGGGAAAGGGCAGAAAAAGGATATCTCATTCAATATCTTCAAGAAGATGAAGAGGAAATGTGTGAACATTTCACTATGGGAGTCACTGGCCATTCCATGGTAGAAGGATCTATTGCAGACTACCATAAAAAATTGGTTAAGCTCAAATCAACCCCCTAATCAACAAGAGAGGGTGCTTACCAATTCAGCTCAATCTGGGAGGAACCATGGAGAACAACAAGGTAAGAACCTGAAACCTCCCCCTTTCTATGTTTCATTGATTATTGGGGACAAGTTGGTACACAATTGTATGATTGATTCTGGGGAAAGTAGTTCTGTAATGCCCAAGAAAATATTTGATCAACTGGGTCTCCAATATGAAGTCATCTCTAGGGGAGTAGTACAATTAGATGGGACAGTAGTGAAAACTATTGGAATCATCAAAGATCTGAGCCTCACTCTGCATACCTACCCCAATGTGACTGTATTGCAAAATGTGTCAGTCATAGACTTACCACCACATTTTGCTTTGTGTTTGTCCAGGGACTTCACAGCCAAAATTAGAGGCTATCTGTCTACTGATTGGTCACATATGCTCTTTAGAACAAGGTATGGGGAAAAGGCCACAATCAGATCTGTGCCCATTGCTGATTACCATATTGAATCTTATGTTCCTAGCCCAATCAATGCCAACTGCTCAGCTTTTGATCAAGAAGACCTCCTAAAAACTGGTGAAGCAGAAACCAAGGTAGGATGCATTCCAGACTTGACTCTAGATGAATGGGCCAACAAGAGACATGCTTTTGACCCTTATAAGGAGATAGAAGAATCTGAACTAGGTGTCTACTGTCTACATGAAGAGAATCATCCTTTTCCTACCCTAATTAAGCCAGAACATAAAGGATGACAATGAGGTATGATAATTGTTCTTTGATGGCTCAAGGAGTAGACAAGGAACTGGAGGAGGAGCTATGATTGTGTCCCCCAAAGGTATGAAGTATTATTCAGCCTTCAGATTTTAGTTTTCTTGCTCAAATAACACTGTTGAATATGAGGCTTTAGTCCATGGCCTTCATTGGGCAAGGAAGCTAGGAATCAAGAATTTGCAAGTGTTTGGTGATAGTGAGCTGGTTGCCAATCAAGTCAGAGGACTTAATGCTATCAAGAATGACCTGCTCAAGAAATATAAGAGTAGAGTATGGGATCTCATGGAGGATTTCAAAGCCTTCAACATTGTGTCTATACCCAGGAAAGAGAATGAAGCTATTGATAGACTTGTAGCAGTTGGAGCAACATTTGATGTGGTGGAAAACATCAAGAGAGACAAAGGACAACCACATATCCACGTGGCTGTGAGACCAGCAGTGCTAGACAACAACACATGCTGGCAAGTGTTCGAGAATGATCAGTAGATCATTAATTTTCTGTAAGAAGAATTGAATTCTCAGCTAATAATCAAAGCAAATTAGAGTAGCAATATGGGAATCAAATAGTACAACTACATACAAACAAGCTTCCCAAAGGCTTAGTGACATTGGAGTCCATCTTCAATCCTAATGATCAGTTTAGAAAAGAGAAGGCTAACATGCAGATCAGAGGAGAAGATTTAGATTCAATCCCAGTTGGAGAAGGAAAAGCACTCCAAATTGGTAAGGTGGATAATCTGCAAGAAAGGTATGAATTCATACAACTTTGCCAAGAATTTCCAGATGTATTTTCTTAGAGTTATGAAGACCTGAGAGGGTTCAATCTGAAGCTAGCACAACACACAATTGAACTAGATCAAGCTGCTAAGCTGCATCAGGAAAAAATAGAGACCAGTCAATCCACATATTGAGCCTATGATGAAGAAGGAGCTAAGCAAGCTGATAAAGGCAAGTATAATATTTCCAATCAAACATTCAAGTTGGGTTGCTAATCTGGTCCCAGTCAGGAAAAAGAATGGGGAAATTAGATTGTGTGTAGACTTTCGAGATTTGAACAGAGCTTCTCTCAAAGATCATTACCCACTCCCTTCAATGGAGCAGATCTTGCAAGTGGTGTCTGGATTAGAGAGATTCTCTCTCTTAGATGGCTACTCAGGATACAATCAGATCATGGTGAAAGAAGATGATCAGTTCAAAACTGACTTTCACCACCAAATGGGGCACCTATGCTTACAGAAAAATTCCATTTGGATTGTCTAATGTCAGTGCCACTTTTCAAAGGGCCATGGATATGGAATTCAAAGGGCTAATCAACAAAATAGTGCTGATCTATCTGGATGACATTACTATGTTCTCCAAAAATGCAGCAGACCACCTTTTTCACCTAAGGCAAGTGTTTCAAAGATGCAGGAGATTTGGGGTATCATTGAACCCTAAAAAATGCATATTATTGGCCCATGAGGGCAGGCTTTTAGGCCATATTGTGTCTAAGGAGGGTATAGAAATTGACCCAGAGAGAGTTGCAGCAATAAGAGCATTTCCATTGCGAATTCACAAAAAATCTCTTCAAAGCTTCTTAGGGAAGATCAACTTTGTTTGAAGGTTTGTCCCAAACTTTGCTGCCCTTGTTAAGCCAATAACATTGATGTTGAAGAAGAGCTTAACATTCAGATGGACAGTTGAAGGAAGGGCAAGCTTTGAGGCCATCAAAGAAGCTATATCACAAGCCCCAACTCTTGTGAATCTAGATTTCTCCAAGGATTTCATATTGTATGCCTTTGGTGGCAGTGACACTATCTCTGCAATCTTAGTTCAATAGAACAAAGAAGAAACAAAACAACCAATTGCCTTTTTCAGTCAAGGCCTGGAGGACTATGAAGTAAGATATTCCTTCATTGAAAAAAGGTCTTGGTAGTGATCAGGGGACTAAAAAGGTTCAAGCATCTGGTTTCAAACAATAAGATTCAATTGCTAGTCTCCCATGCAGGAGTTAAAGATTTCCTTCTCAGTAAGGATTTGAATGAAAAGAGAGCAGGATGGATCACTCGTGTCATGGAGTATGACATTGAGATCAAGGTCACTAAGCTGGTCCATGGTAAAGGGTTGTGTGAACAACTAGCCTCAAGTCAGCAAGAAGGAGCAAACAGTGAAAAAGAGGTTGTTTTTGTCCTACATAATAGTCAAGAAGAAGAAGATGTTGATGTACCTGCTCTCTTGTTGGACTCAAGACATGGTGCACTTCCTTCGAATGGGCTTGTGTCCTCATTGGATGAGTAAAGTAAAAAGAAGGCATTTAAGACTCCAAGCCATCCCATATGTTTTCATTGATGGTGTCTTGTTTAAAAGGGACATCAATGGTGTTCTGCTAAGATGCATTGGGACATATCAGATCGAAAGAGTGTTACAAGAATTCCATGTTGGGGCAGCTAGAGGTCATTTTTCCCCAAGGGTGATAACACTCAAAATCATGAAAGCAGGATACTATTGGCCCATGGTGTTTGGTGACTGCTACACATGGATCAGAAGGTGCAAGAATTGTGCATTCTTCAAGGGAAAAGAGAAGCTAGCAACACTTCCATTGCACCCAATTTCAGTTGATCAACCTTTCATGCAATGGGGATTGGACTTCATTGGAGTCATCAATCCAAATTCAAGCCAAGGCCACAAATGGATTTTGACAGCAACTGATTATTTCACCAAGTGGACCGAAGCAGTGGCACTCAAAGAGGCAAATGAATCTAGCATACTAGATTTCTATGAAGGATTAGTGACCAGATTTGGGGTACCAGCTACCATCATATCAGATAATGCATTGGCCTTCATAGGTTCTAAGGTCACAGAATGGGCAGTCAAGAACGAGATTTACTTGAGCACCTCATCAAACTATTACCCTCAAGGTAATGGTCAGGCTGAGTCTACAAACAAGAACCTATTAAGGATCATCAGAGGAACTCTTGATGAAAACCAGAGGACCTGGCATACAAAGCTCAAATCAGCCTTGTGGGCTGATAGGACAATGCCCAAAAGATCTACAGGCAGCTCCCCATTCAAGCTTGTCTATGGGAAAGAGGCAGTGTTGCCTATATCACTAGAGTTGCCAGCATTGGAACTCCTGAGATAGCTGGAGATGTCTAAATTTGAACCAATGGAGGCCAGGTATGCAGAGTTGATGGAATTAGAAGAAACCAGAGAGCATGCACTTCAAACAATGGAGAAGGATCAGGCCTCAATTAAAAGATGCTTTGACAAGAAGGCTAGAGCAAGGACCTTTCAGGAAGGAGACCTAGTGTTGAAATGGGATGCAGACCGAGAAAAACCAGGGAGACACTCTAAGTTTGATGCCATCTGGAGTGGCCCTTATATGGTCACAAAATGTAAAAGTAGCAATGCTTTTCAATTATCTACATTAGATGGCAAGGAGTTGCAGATTCCAGTGAATGGAATCTATCTTAAACACTGCTATTAGAGGGAAGGCTCCCACCTTGTACATATTAGCTTAGTTTCTTTTCCTCTAAGTGCTTGTGCACATTGTCTTGTTGTAGTTTAGGTTTCTTTTCTCCTAAGTGCTTTGCACACTCTGCATGTTCTACTTGGAGCATGTATGATTTCCAATTTTGTATATAGTTGTGGTGTTGTTTTGTTGCTCTTTTGCAGTCCATTCAGAGAGACAGATGAAGCCCAGGTAGAAATAATTTTCTACTCTCAGAAACCTTCGTTTTGAGATTTCTTATGAAAATTGAGAGAGAAAATAGTTGAGCTCGTGAATCAAAGGCAGAATCAGTATCAGACCCTCATTCTCAACTCCATGCCCAATGGATGCTTCAAGGCCACTGGTCTCTTCATCTAGCAGGTAGATGTCCCCGTGAGTCACCAAATTGTTATCCCAAATTTACCTCCCCTGGAAAATTTGGTAAGAAAAAGCCCTACACATAAAGAAAATATGAAGGGAAATGATTCAGACCCATGAGATCGAGTTCCAGAATCAAGACAAAGCAAAAAAAGAGGCCAGAGAAAGTAAAATTCAACCCTGACAAGAAGAAATAGAAGAAACTGTTCTTTTGAGTGTCTCATATCTTAAATCTATTTGAAGCATCAAGGGGGGACTCAATGATGAAGCGGTGGGGTTGAGGAAAATTAAATGGCCATGTGCAAGAAGAAACAACTTTGTCAAGATGTTTCATGTCTTAAATTCATTCTGCAAGTTACAGGTAGACTCAACAATGGAATTGTAGGGTCAGAGAAGAAGGGAAAATGGTGCTGCAGAGAGGCCAGGAGCAAGAAAGGGAAAAAAGTGGCGAGGATTCAAAGTTTTCGGGCTCGAAAATAGTTCGGGAAAGGTCCAAAAATGACTAAGTATGGAGGAGGCTGTGGAAGGAGCCACGTGTCTTAACGGCACTTCTCCAAAGGTGAATCCAAAAAGGGGGAGCCCAAACTTGCACTAGGCTTCCACACATCCAAAACCCCAAGAAATTGTGGGGTGTTGAAAAGTCTTCAACTAAAAAGGAAGTGTAGGTGTCAGCTTGGCGCAAAACTGGGAGGGAAATCCAGGGCGAAGACTCAAACTTGTGCCAGCCCTCCACGTAGAAAATGGTCAGAACAGAGTCAAAAGGTGGACAAGGTAGGGCCTCAAAATTGGCTAAGTATAAAAGTGTAAGCGGAGAATGCCAAGTGTCTTAATGGCGCATCTCCAAGAGTTGGTCTCAAGGCACAGACCCAAATGAGCATGAGCTCGCCACGTAGCCCAGAGCCCAAAAGGATAAGAGGGACCATTGAAAGGTCCACAGACCTGCGGAGACCGACAAGTGTCAACTCGACGCTCCTCCAAAGGCAAACTTTGGGCTGGTTTTTCAAGCAAGCGCGATGCCTCCATGTGTTATTCCAACAGGGGCCGAGTTAGTTGAATAGTCAATGCACAAACAGGCCGGCGGAGGCTGCCAAGTGTCTTAATAGGTGCTGATTCAAAGATTGAATAAAGAAAAGGTTTCCAAATGAGTGCACAGACTACCGCATGTCCCACGGAAAAGTGGGGCATCGGGGAAAAGTTGGTTCTTTGCCCCTTGTTGTATCAAAAGGGGTAAAAGTTGCAAAATGGCCCACAACTCCGCCCAAGAGAAAAATTCAGCGTGTGAACCCGAGTCAAAGCCAAAGTGGGGAGTCGGAGGAAAAAGTGAAAAATTTGCCTTTCATTCAAAAGGCACAAAGACAAATATGGAAGCACATTCCCCAGCCAACCAAAAGGAGCCATGTGTCCAGGCGGAGCCTCGGGGCTGCAGGAGTTTTTTGAGTTTTGTGTATTTTGTGCAATAGGGAAAAAAGATAAATTGAGGACCCATAAGCCTGATTTTTCTCTAATCTGGCTGCCACGTGTCCCATATCAAAAGGGGGACCCATTTTTCAAATTAAAAATTTCCCGCCCATCTGTACAGACCCCATACAAACTTCAAAGGGGCATATCTTTCGACTTAGGGCTCGAAATATCATGAATCTGACACCATTGGAAAGATCTCGGCCTCGCCCATGCCATGGAGGCCTGAAAATTTAATTTTGAGGAGGTTAGGTGAAGGAAAATGGAGGAAACATCTTCGGGATTTCAATGCAGGATCTTCTTGCCTCAACAACCAAATCAGATTTGATCTGTTTCGCTATTTCCTCCTCCTTCAAGGCATCGAACCAAGGATTGATGCAATAAAGACAGATATGGGGGCAGATTTCATCAGAAGCATTAATAGCAGTGGTTGAGCTTTGACCTAATTTTCCCTCTTCTCTCTCTCTTTTCTTCTCTCTGATCGAACCTATAAAAATGGGGGGCATGATTCATTGTAAAGGGTTGGACATTCTCTTGTCTTTTGCAGGCTCCCCTTTCCTTCTAGCAAGGGACTCATGGAGTTCAGACCTTCCATTAAAACTACAATATGCTTTCTCACCTCTTGGCCATTTATTAATGTATTGTATCAATCTGCAGAGCAATAAAGCGTGTTTTGTGATCGATTCTAGATCCTTTCCTATTTTCTTTGCTCTCATCTAGTCTTTCATTTATTAACCTGGTTATCTGTGCTTGATTATTGTATGCATTTTATTTGGTTTGTGTCTATCAGCAAAACAAGTGTCCATCATTCCTTTGGTGCATCACCTCATAGCTTAGCTTTTGTTTTAATTTCTATATTCCTTCTATCCCTTATCTCCTTGGTAAAGTTTAGATTAGGATTAAGAATAGACCCTCTGCAATTTTCTACGTATGCACCTAAATAGAGGAATAGGAACCAACCTTTAATCTGAAGAGTCTTCCTATTTTACAGAGTCCCACACTTTGAGGAAGACTCAATGTTATGCGGATCACACCAAATGATTCTACCTTAGAAAAGCATATCTATAGACTCATTTGGGGGTGCTGTGATTTTGCACTAACACAACCTTATTGTCGTATGTCTTGAAAATGAAAGCTTCTTTTGGGTGAAAAATTTTCACACAAACCCCAAAAAATTAACCTGTTTCATGAAAGTTGTTCAGGGCATAATCACCAGTTATTTTCCACCTTTGATTTCCTGGAGGTCTCTTAAAATGAACCCTAGATAGAAACATTCATCTTGAACAAGATCATTTGTAGGGTATGGATTCCCAAAAGTTATTATCTCTGATGATGGTACATCTTTCAAGAATGAGTAAGTACGTGAATTGTGGGAAAAGTTCAAAACAAATCATCACACGACTTCCCTCTTTAGACATCTAAAATATGCTTACACTTAGCATTTCATCCAATTCAATCAATTAATGATAGTACGTTAATTCCCCATTCTTCGCTCCATTCTCGGATTCCCATTTACAACACCTTCTTTGTCGTATTCCTGCTATAAATCATCTAATTTTGTTAATATCTCTCTTATTAGCAAAACATCCCTCATTTTGACCATTCAGAATCTTCCTAGTTCTCTATTGACCACTTCTATTGGATTCCTAGGCTATCTATCAGTCATAATTAGTTATCCAGACCCCTCCTAACTCTCAATGAGTCTTTAATCACTTGCTAATCAATTTTAACTAGCCTAAACCCTAGTTAACTAGCCTAAACCAATCTTAACTAAGTCTAAAGCATGTTTATCCTAATCTAATCCTAAAGTGCTTTTTAGACTTTAGTCCCACATGCACCCAAATTCCAAATTCTTCCAAACCATAAAATATAAATACAAGACTAAGCCTACCCATTCAGACTTACAACTTTACTCTCAAACACTTTGGAAAGGCATTAGAAACCATTTGTGATAGCTTTAAGCTATAGAACATTTGGATCTTGGCCATATTCCATTGTTAAGAGCTCCTCCATCTTGCATCCATCCATACCAAATATAGTTAGTAAGGGAAGATCTAAATCTTGGCCATGTAGCCAACTTAGAGAGATCTCTTCACTATGTTTGGGAGTAAGCAACACATAATTTGATTCCTTAGGATCTAAACTAGGTTAATTTTATTAAGATTTCATAGAGTAGAGAGTAGTATACATGTTAGTTTTTGATGTTTTTATCAAAGTTATAATATTTTTATGTTAGTTTCTCTTGTTTATCTCTAATATGATGGTGCATGGTTGAGTTAGCAAAGTTTTGAGGTTCTTTAGCCTCACTCCATAGCTTTTGTAACTTTCCATTGCATACATTTGGCACACTCGGTGGGACTCTTATGTCCATCCTCCATTAATGGAGGTCATTTATGTTTTTCAAAGTTATTTTTCAAGCTTTTTATTTTAAATCACTTATTATTTCCTCATTTCTATTTTAAACCTTGGATTAATGAACTCTATTTACATGCATTTGTGGGTTTTAACATAGAAATAGGAAGCTTTGACTAACCAATAACCTGTTTGCTCTTGAAAATTTGAAAATCCATGTTTTTTGTATGTTTTTTACAGGGCACGCGTAGGCATTGTGAAGAGGTGCGTATCCGTTGAAATAGGCATGTACCCGCATGTGTATTCATTGAAACAAGCGTTGTACCCGTCGTTCTGGGTGCATCTACGTCATTGTTCTGTGTTTTTTTTGTGTGTCCTGGGTGTAAAAATGCCTATGCGCACGCATACCCATCCAAATAGGCACGTACTCGTCATTCTGGGCACGTCTACGTCACTTATTCTGCATTTTCTGTGTCTCTAGGTGCAAAAACACCTGCGCGCACGCGTACCCATCATACTGGGCGCGTCTGTGTCGGACAACATTCACCACCAATTTTCCGGAGGCCATAACTTTTTCTCCCGAGCTCGAAACGACTCCGTTTTCATTGCGTTGGAAAGGTATTGAAGAGAATTACATAGTGAAATCATAAAATTAGGATTTGGACTTACATAAAATTTATGGTTTACATTATTAGGTAAATATTCATTTTCTAGCATGTCTTAAAGTCTGAAAAATTGTTTTTTTTCCCACTCTAACAATTTGAAAGGTTTTTTTTTACACTAATCATTTTTTTGCAGGGTTATTTTTGTTCTTGTTTGACTAAATTAGCTACGTGTTTTTCATTCCTTAGCTTAAATTATTATTTTTTCAAGGTGCGTATGCTCTCTCCTCATGCTTTCCAAAGTGATCTTGGAGATAAAAAACAATTGCACAAAATCTAGTTTACATGTTAAAAAAACTTGCTCTTTAAAGGATAAAGTAACATTTTTATGTGCTTTTAGTAGGATTTCCATTTTTTGTATGCTCTTTCCTTCATGCCTTTGGGCGATCTTAGGAATCAAAATTAAATGTGAGTTCTCTTTTACATCAATCAGTGAACCAGAAAAATACTACCCAACTTGTTGTCTGCAGAACCTTACGTTGGTCAAAGAAACACATTAAAACGAAGCGAAAACTTCTAGTACATGTGTGTTTGGAGATTGCCAAATGGTGTGCCAATTTTAAAACCACATTAAGATTAAAAAAGATAAAAAAACACAGCATATTCAACACACTTTATTGCAGGTTTCGGAAAAGGGTAAGTCCCTCTCTACTTAACTGGAATGTAACCCCTTTGGCATAACGCCTTAAGCTATAACAATGGGGGTGGTTGCAGGAACCCTAAAGTAGTCCACCACTGAGTTACCTTGTGGACGAAATGGGAAGCGCCTCGCTTAACCTACCTAACTAGTAATTAAAGGATAAAGTAACATTTTTGTGTGCTTTTAGTAGGATTTCCATTTTGCGTATGCTCTTCCTTCGCACCTTTGGGCGATCTTAGAAATCAAAAGCAAATGTGAGTTCTCTTTTACCTCACTCAGTGAACCAGAAAACTAGTAACCAAATTGTTGTCTACAGAACCTTACGTTGGTCAAAGAAAGGCATTAAAACGAAGTGAAAACTTCTAATTCACGTGTGTTTGCAGATTGCTAAATGGTGTGCCACTTTTGAAACCACATTAAGATTAAAAAAGATAAAAAACACACCATATTCAACACACTGTATTACAGGTTTTGGAAAAGGGTAAGTCCCTCTTCGCTTAACTGGAACATAACCCCTTTGGTATAATGCCTTAAGCTATAACAATGGGGGTGGTTCCAAGAATCCTAAAGTATTCCACCATTGAGTAACCTCGTGGATGAAATGGGAAGCGCCTCACTTAACCTACCTGACTAGTAATTCCTTGTGAGATAGCGTTACAAGTTGTCCTATGTGATTCTTTTAAGAACATGATAGACGCATTTACTACCCAATGTGCTTAAAGGAATCTAAGTTGAGATACTCCCAAGATATTCGGGACTGTTTGGGTAAATCATCTCCCTCGTGGATAATTTTGTAACACCTAGTTGAGAGAACTTATTAAGTGATAACTTGTTTGGATTCAACATCGTGTTTTTCAAACATGGTAATGAACTCATCCCAAGTTTGATCTGAGTGTCTTTCATCATGAATCTAGATGAACGTATTACTTAGCTTAACTTCCTTCTTGTTTTCCAAATGAGGCGAAGCTGTGCCCAAAGTGAAACTAAGTCTATTTTCACATGTTCTTGATCTACACCCATGCGTTCGTACTTTCCACGTTGGAAGTCAAACAGAGGCATACTTTACGTGTTGTGTCAGAGATAGTGCTAGCTACTTTTTTATATGTTTACACCCATCCATGTTTGTGGCTGGGGTGTTAAACGACTAAAGTGAGCGGGTATGTTTTCACGTCTTTGACAGTCCTACGATCTTGACTTTAGGATCTTCATCATTGTTACGGGTCAATTTTTTCATTTTGTCTCTCCCCTAGTTTGTTGACTTTTGCTTGCATTCTAGTCATTTAAATTTTGGTATTTACATTGCGTCTCCCATTCTTTGGGCACATAGTATAAATCTCGTTATTGTGCAGTTATGCTACTTGCATTATTGCAGACTTCTTGTTATACCTTCTACTTAAGTTTAGTTTAGACGTCATCTGGGTCTCTTAACGAGTGTTGATACCGTGTTATATATATATCGCCATAATGTTGTCTTGATTCGACACCTTTCTTGCTTGGTTGAGATATCAGGATAGCATTGTTACGATATATCTAGTTGTGATGTCCACTTTTCAAGATACTTATCTTTCATCGATACTCGAGTTAGTACTAGGTATAACTTGTGTGGAGGTCACGATTGGCTTCTTGTTGTTACTTACACCTTGTTCATTTCGAACTTGACGTAAGTATTGACATGGTGTGGATCATCTTTGCATTGGGCTATCATTTTACACACACATTTTACATAGGGAGTATTTCCTTATTGATTGGATTTGTGTTTCACACTTGTGTGATTGTTCCTTGTAATTATTCATTCAGAAAACTTATTTTATAGGACAATCCTTTTTGATCTCATCGAGATTGTGTCATCATGATATCTATTTTCCTTATACCTTCTTCAGAAAATCACACACGTGTCTCTGTACATACTAAATGTCTAGGTGGCTGCCATTGTGCTGCCCAAATCGGCATGGGGCCTTCTTCACTTTGAAGAAGTTTGATCACACTATCTCTGTCTAGACATTTTTGCTTAAAAGATGCCAACAATGACTAACTATCGCAAAGTTCCTCACACTTACGACATTGCGGAACCTAGGTTTAGGCATTCACATCAAAAGATACCCTTTATGACTAAACCTCGTTTGGTTCTTCACACTAAATTCCCACATGGGTACTCTATTCCCTACCTTCATCTCATAGTCGGTGGTATGGTTTGGATGCTTCTGATTCAAATTAGTATTCAGGTTCCCCCCACTCTTCTTCTAATTTAGATCCAAACTACCATTCAGATTCCCACTCTTCTTCTGAAGATTTGGATCCCAACTATTGTTCGGATACCCCTAGATAAAATCCTAAATCACGGGCCTCCCTTCCTTTACAGGACCTTTATTCCAACTCACCTCAATGATGTCTTCCTCCTTTGAATACTTGTGTGACTGCAAGTTCCATCGATGGAACATCTAATTCAGTTCTTGAGTCACATTCCTCCCTTTCTTCGCAGGGCCTCCTTCATCAGTCATCTCAATGACCTTTTCCTCTGTCAAAGAGTTCCACGACTCGGGTTACCTCTAGTCACTCATCCAATTTGACTCCTATGTCACAACTTAACGGATGGATATGATATCCTACTTTCTAACCTGCATTACCTTATCTTCTAGAAACATGACCTATGTCTAAATCTAACTCATTCATTCATGAGGTGCCTGCCTCCAAGCCTACTTCCTCTCTTGAGTCATATTATTCTATCAATCAATCTTCCTTGCTTAGCGGATCCATTTCTTCTAGTCAATCCCCCATGGTCGAAGAACAACAACCTCTACTGATTGATTTATCTAAGCATAAAGGACCAATCAGACTACATGAAGATATCCCTTTAGAGGATTACAAATAAGATTTCTTTCTTGAACTCAATATGCTTGCGTATGGGGAGGAAGAGTTTGATTCCTTTTATCAAAACATAGAGGAAGAGCCTAAGGTCATGGAACTTGATTCTTCTTCTATTATTCCATCTTCACCTTCCTCTGAACATGGTGAGATGTTGAGGTCTAGCATTGATCCATGGCCTATCTTCTCATTTCCTAATCATTCCTTATCTATCATCATTCCTCAATCAAAATATTTCCTTGGTTCACCTCTTGGTAGCCCATCGTCTTCTTCTATCTTGGGGCCAAGTCCTAGTATCCCTCCATTTTCTACTTGTGGCTCATCTCCTGGTAGCCCATTACCTTCTATTATTGGGCCATGTCCTAGTAGCCCTTCATCCTATTCTATCTATGGGACACCTCTGAGTAGCCCCTACTCATCGATACTTGGGGCCACAACCTATTAGTCCCTCACTCTCATCTTCTATTCTTGGACCATGTCCTCATAGCAAAACTTCTTCCATATTAGGGTCATATCCTAGCAGCCCTTCATCATCTTCTATCGGTGGCTCACCTCTTGGTATCCCATCCTCTTCAATTCTTGGACCGTATCCTTTTCATCTATCACATCTTTCTTCTATCAATGTTTGTGGAAAGCCCACTACCATTTCTAATGTTCCTTTCATCAATCATAAACATTCACTTTCTTCTCCTTCTCAGGATCAGAGAAGTCATGCGTCAGCTTATAAAAAACCCAAACAGGTTCATCACCAAGCTCAAGTCAAAACTAAAAATATCTCTAAAGCTCCCAACAACTCAAATGATCTTAAGGTTATAAATCAAACATGAATCAAGAATGCACATCAATGTAACCATCAAGTATGGCACAAAGTGCATAAACCTCTGGATAGGGAACTCAAAATCCCACATATGTAATCCATGTCTCAGCATAAATCACAATCTTTTGTTGAGTATGAGAGCACCACAATCATCAACATCGGAGATAACATGACTCTTGATAAACAATCACGCTTAGTCTCCCTTATTAAGGAAGTTGCAAACATCGTTGTTGGATCTTACCATGCAGAGTGAATTTTTTGGTCCCACCTTTCCAAAAACTATCAAAAATCTAAAAATCAAAACAATTCAAAAATACAAAAACATGAGAAAACATTTCAAATAAAAATCAAATGTTTAAAGATAAAACATTGCAATCAGGAATTACATACACATGGATGTTATTTTTTCCATTTCTTGCTCTTCTTCTACAAGTCTTCCTACAATTTTTTTCCCTTAAGTGATCTTTTGGTTAGCCCATTTGCACACATTTTCCTATAGTTATCTCTATGGTATCCATTTGAACCCGGTCTTTTATCACCTTGGTAAATTAAAGAATGATTGAACTCTTAGAGATCCTATCACATTCAACATCTAATAAAAATTTTGTGAAGAAATTTTGGGCATATTTTTTGAGACTAGCCAATGTCGTCATCACAATCACTTCCACCTCCTTATATCAAGCCATTTGTGGTTCTTAATCCCTTGTCAAACAAGAGAGATGAAATAAGTTTTCAGAAAGCAAAAGAATCAAAATCAATCAAAATTCAAAAGCTAAAAGCTACAAAGAGAAATAAAATTGATATATAACTCTCTCTTGGGGTATTTCCAATAATCTCTATCGGGGATATGGAAACTTGACTGGTAGTAGAACAATGTTGTGATTAGAATCAAATGCATCTCCGTCGGGGCTATGGATGCCTGGCTGACAGCAGAGCAATGTACGACTATCCTTCCACCCTCCATTCACAAATCACCTTTCAGAATTAATCATTCCTACACGTTGGCTAGGTTGTCTTCACTTGTTATCTATTAAATCTTCCCTTCAAGAGGTAATTTAATTCCACATTCACACACTGGATCTCTATGAGTATGCAGGATTAGTATGTTACCAAGTTTCTTTTTTTGGACCTTTTTCAGACTCTTACTCTATTCTGTATCTCGTCTCACGATGTGTGCATTTGGCTAATCACTTGTTTCATCATGAGGCTTCTAAGCTACATTCATTTCTTTCATGTCATTCTTCTACTTCGTTCAGGACATCCATGTGTATAAGATTTCCTTTTTTCCATGTTTTCGGACACCTTTGTACCCTTTCACAAAACAATTATCTCGTTCCTTTCTATCATGTGCTTCTAGGCCAACTTACACTAGGGGCATCCTTGCTTCTTCCCAGTACTTCATTAGTTTATGTACATCATCATGTTGAACATATCCATAATGGCCTTGGGTCCCTCTTCTACCATTGAAGAATTTTCCTTTGAATACTCCCACCTAATCACTGGGGCATTTTTTCATCTTCACCTTTCTCATACGCATGTGGCCTTTTTCCCTTGTACATCACATCTATCGCTAGGGGCATCCGTGATTATTTGTATTCATGTACATAGTTTCATAAAACATTCAAATATGTTAGAAAAACCATAAAAAAACATTCAAATATGTTAGAAAAACCATAAAAAAAACATTCAAATATGTTAGAAAAATCATTAAAAAACATTCAAATATGTTAGAAAAATCAAAAAAACATTCAAATATGTTTTAGAAAACTTCTAAAAAATTGAAAATAATCCTACAAAACGTCTCTCTTTGGTTCTCACTTGTCCATGTGCACGACTCACGGATCATCTTGATCTATCTCCATCAACAAAAGCTACGCTGCTTACTTCGTCTATACTCTGGGGCACAACGAGTTGCCTTGTACTATTTCATAGTAAACATTGCTTTTTTATAGGACCGAAATCTTCTCCATTATTCCCCTTGTATGTATCCTTGCTTGGGGAATCATCATAACCCTTGTCGTTAATTCTTACAGGTCAGAATTAAAGCTTGATAACAAAAACATTGCATTTTGTTTCTCTGTTATTTTAGGTTGTTAAATTTCTCGTATTGCATTGCATTATGTATGTTGCATGGAGTTAGGCATCTTTTACTTTCTCGTACTACATTGCATTTTTTATGTTGCATGGAGTTGGTGTTTTTAGCAATGGACAATTATTCGTATATGGCTTTTCATGTCATAGTACACTTTTGTTCATTCTTTTTAATAAGGACCGATGATGAAGATCTCTAGCAATATGATGAAAAATAAAGTTGTTTAAAAGGCATTCGATGGATGTTAGATAATTCCCCCTTCCTCATACTCCTTTTATTTTATATCCCCTTTCTTTTCGACTTATTCACACTATTATTTATTTTGTTCTCTTTAGTCATCTTTTCGATCGTCAATCGAGGGGGCATCCTCCATTCTACTCATTTTTCTTCTATCCCTTCAAAATTTTCTACTTGTTTATGCTTATGTACTTTATTTGAAGTGACGTCACTTATGCCACCCCAAATAGGGTCAAATTTAGACACCTAAAATATGCTTATAGTTAGCATTTCATCCAATTCAATCAATTAACGATACTACGTTAATTCCCCATTCTTCACTCCATTCTCGGATGCCCATTTACAATAACTTCTTGGTCGTATTCCTCCTATAAATAATATAATTTTGTTAATATCTCTCTTATTAGCTAAACATCCCTCATTTTGACCATTCAAAATCTCCCTAGTTCTCTCTAGACCACTTCTATTGGCTTTGTAGGCTATCTATAAGTCACAATTGGTTATCTAGACCCCTCTTAACTCTCAATGAGTCTCTAATCACTTGCTAATCAATTTTAACTTGCCTAAACCCTAGTTAAATAGCCTAAACCAATATTAACTAAGCCTAAAGCATGTTTATCCTAATCTAATCCTAAAGTGCTTTTTAGACTTTAGTCCCACATGCACCCAAATTCCAAATTCTTCCAAACCAAAAACTATAAATACAAGGCTGAGCCTACCCATTCAGACTTACAAATTTACTCTCAAACACTTTTGAAAGGCATTAGAAACCATTTGTGATATCTTTAAGATATAAAACATTTGGATCTTGGCCATAATCCATTGTTAAGAGCTCCTCCATCTTGAATCCATCCATTCCAAATATTAGTTAGTAAGGGAAGATCTAAATCTTGGCCATGTAGCCAACTTGGAGAGATCTCTTCAGTATGTTTGGGAGTAAACAACACATAATTTGATTTCTTAGGATCCAAAATAGGTTCACTTTATTAAGCTTTCATAGAGTAGAGAGTAGTATACATGTTAGTTTTTGATGTTTATGTCAAAGTTATAATACTTTTATGTCATTTTCTTTTGTTTAGCCCTAATCTGAAGGTGCATGGTTGAGTTAGCAAAGTTTTGAGGTTCTTTAGCCTCACTCCATAGCTTTTCCAACTTTCCATTGCATATACACTCTATTACCCTTAGGCCAATGGATAGGATGAGGCAAAAAACTAGACACTAAAGTCCGTTATCCTTAAAAATATCAAGGAGAACAAGTGAGATTGGAACCTAAAGTTATTTTTGACCTTGTGGGTTTATTGAACATCGATGAGAATGCCAATGAGGGAAACCCCTTATTCTTTCGTTTTTGGTGCAGAAGTAATTTTTATGTTGGAAGTCAAAATACCCATTCTCTTAATAGTGTTATAAGGAATTTGGGAGAGGAATCCTATTAAGATGTATAACTCTCTCGATGGGAAATCCTCAATGAAGCTAGGAATAATAATAAGTAACAACATAGAGCTTACGCTAACCAGATGTGACGGAAATATAACAAGAGAGTCTACGAACGCAAAATATGTAGTGGAGATTTGGTATTAAGACTCAACATCTAAATAGAAAATAAGACTGGTGAAGGAAGGAGGTTCAAACCCAAGTGGTTGGGCCCATATCGAGTCATAGAGGACTATAGAAATTACGCATACCACTTGTGTACTTTAAAATGTGAGGAATTTGGTGAATCCATCAACTCTCTTCACCTAAAGAGATACTATGCATGATCCATCAACATTTTCACATATACATCACTGCATCTACATTTTCATTATCATCTGATAGCCCATTTAGTGATATTTTCACTAAAGAACTTATCTTTCAAGTAAATTTTAGCAACTTCTGGAATATTGAAAAGACCTCTATCACACTTCTTCAAATATTCGTAATATTATCATAAAACATTTCTCAATTGAATCATCTGTTCAGTAAGTAAGGCATAGTTTTCATAATTATCATACCAAGGCTTGCAAATTTTATTCTTCTTGTAGTTTACCATCAACTTAGGTGTCTGTTTCTCTTAAGTCTATTCTAGAAGATTTTTTTGTGTCACATCTCTCCCAAAAACACCTATTTGGTTGTAAAACATTCAAAACATTTTACCTAGATTTATTGATCACCTATTTCATCATATGGTGATGAGCCCTCGCATCCTACTAGTTGTATGGGGTTAAGGCGAGGGAAAATTCTTCCCTCCCAAAGAGCGCATCTTAAATTCAAAAATGAAAATTGGATATAAGTCAAGTAAAAATCAAGTACAAAATTTTCATTTACACACTTCCTTTATCTACCATTCTTCAGTGTTGAGCCCACATTTCCTACTAGTGGCATGGGGTTGGGAAAGGGGGGAAGTTAACTTACTCACCTATTTTTTTCCCTTAGTGATGAGCCCATTATTCCTATTGGGAGCATAGGGAAAGGTGTAAGGGGTCTTTGCCAATAAATCAATAAGTTAAAAGCAATTCATTCAATAAAAAGTGTTTTGAAATCATAAATCCCAAGAAATTGAATTAGATGTCTAAGTTCCAAGAGAGTTGTATGCCTCAAAACAAGATTTTTTCAATCAAGTGGCCATCTACAAATCTAAGTCTAGATAAAATGACAAATAAATCACATTCTAGATTGTTTAGTAGATTATGTGTTGAATTAGTTTGTAGTTTCCCAATTTGATTTCTTTCAAAACATTGTATTTCTCTCATCGCATTCATTCAAAAAATCATATAACTTGTGTTCCTTATGGAGACTGGGGTTGAGCCCTCGCATCTTACTGGTTGCATGGAATTATAAGTGGATTGAGTTCATTCTATAATTAAATCATTAATCACATTTTTCCAAAAAAAATAAGAAGTAAAAAATATTACTTGAGAGGTTAAAGTTTTGAAATTACAATGTGTCTGCATAGTCATCATATATCGGCATTACAAAAACAAAAAAATTAAATCATTCTATTAGCATTGATGATCCATTGGATACATTATGAAAAGTATACAAAATTGGAAATTTTAAACATCTAGAGTACACATGAGAAGAAAACCACATAAGAAGTCAAATCTAATACAAAGATGTCTGAACCAAAAAAAACTATCTGTATATATATCATAATACATAAAGTTTGTGTACAATGCCGCTACACACTTGGTGTGGACAAAACACTCTTAATGAGCTCAAAAATATAAAAAAAGTAATATATGTGCCTCACAAAATGGAGAGGAACCAATAAAGGCTCAACAACCTATCAATCCCTATGGAATCCTTGAAAGGGTGCATGCCTGACTTTAGGGATCCTGCTACGGATACGGTGTCATGAGTGCATAAAATGATGAGAATGGACATGACTATGACTTCTGGTTGGGGTCTCACTACATGAGCAACTTTTTCTCCTCTCTCTCTCTCTCTCGGCTACCTGATACCCTGTGACTCTTTTCAATAGGTCAAGAATGATCTCAGCCACCTTCCAAAGAGGCAAAAAAATATTGGTATGATGAATAGCCTATAAATTCTATCCCACATCCTCTAATAGCTCCTCTCTTGTATTCCTTGTGTGAAGAAACAAAGTATCCACATAGACCTGACGAATAATATATAGCCACTCCTGAGTAGTCACTACAAATCAAGAAAACAATGGTGAGTTAGAAAATTACCTAAAAAATTGTAGTAACTAACATGTCTAAACAAACTAGTCGAGAAAAGAGTAAATCACATAATCAGATCTCCAGGAACCCATGTAGGGTCTTCCGGTGTAGCTAGTGTGGCCACTAGAGGTGCCTATTGGGTCTATCCTCCTCCTGGGGTCATGTGTTGTCCCATGACCTACTCCTCATCTCCTCCTCCATCCTGAGGAATCAGATCCTCTAAGACTAACATCTCCATCTATGCTTCCTCTTGCTTGGCTATGAGCCTCTTCTAAGTGTTGTGCCAGTCGGTGTCACTATGCCCCTCATTATCCCATACCTCCAAACAAACCTCGTCATATATATCCTCATCTACCTCCTCCTTTGTATCTGCCTCAGTCTCAAATTCTATGTCAATAGGTGCCTCGTAATCCCCTCACTGTGAGTGGGTGCGACTTCTAGTAGGAGAAGCGGTGCAGGTCTATCTTCTCGATGGGAACGTATGAATCATCTCAATACAATTAGAATGCATGGTATCACAATTGTCTAACTGAGATCACTTTTGGGACCAATATGGGACTCCCTACTAGTCCTATAAACCAATCGCATAGGAGGGAGAATGCCAATGTATGATACAATCCAAACTGCTAGGGAAATCTATTAAATGGATGAATCTCAACCTTCCATAACTGGCTGGTGGTGGAAAAAGCTAACATTGTGTTCTCATCTTGCACCTATAGTCCTGCCATGTCCTAATAAGGCATAGTAATCAATTCATATGTAGTCAAAGTAGCCACTAACTGGGGTGGCACCCCAATTAATGACATCTCCATCTAGTTTTTTGCCCTCATGGCCTTTAGATCCTAAACTAGTACTCCCCTCTGATAGGGGATAAACATCTGATAAACCCAAATCATCACAAGTTTGGTGTGATTGAGTGACTAACCTTGTAGCCTAGACACCTAGTAAAAATCGTGATATGTAATGCCTCATATATCTTCTCCTCAGGTTAAGATACTCCCATGCTACTCAATCTGCATAACTATCAGGGCCCAATAATACTACAACTTGTCCCCGCCCTTATCCCCTATCATCTGTAAAGCCAAGATACCTATGATGGACTTGCTAAGTGTGGGGATAGGAGCTAAGGTGAGAGAAAGAAGCCTCACACCTGATTTGGTGTCTGGTGACACCCTATTATCTCCCAAATAAGTGGACTAAACTCTTTCCCTATCTATGGAACCTGCTATCTCAAGCATCAACCGTCAACCAAGTATGGGAACACTGAGTATCCTAAATACATCCTCAAGAGTGATGGTCCACTTTCGTCTGACCCTTGGAAACTAGAAGGTGTTCTATTCCATGTCCTAATAGGAGAACAAGTCACACAATATCTGACTACTAGGTAAAATGTGGGGTGCCCATGTGATCCTCCCAATCCCTACTCTCTGCAATGTTTCCATTTCATCTTGTCTTAGCTGGTCAAGTATAGTTGGTAACCTCTCACACTCTTTCTCCCAGGTCCAGTGGACATACTCCTCTTTCTGCATTCATAAAATAACAAAAGAGTGAGTTAGTAAGATAGGAAATCTCATCAAAAACATGGAAAAATAGAACAAAATTAAAAAAAATTAGTTTAAACATGCTAAATTAATTTTTTTTCCCAAAAATGAAAAAATCACTGCCTTGTATAGGGCGGCGATTTTGTAATCACCACCTTGTTAAGGTGGCACTTTTATAATCACCACCCTAGCAGGGTGCCAATCCTGTAATTTCCACCCTCTATAGGGTGGTGATCCTATCCAAAACTGATAAGCCGTCCCTTAAGCCCTAAAAAATCAACAAAAATGCTTTAAAAAGACCATTTTTCATGAAAAAAAAAGACTACCCTATGTGCGCCCTCCTAGGGATCATTTTAAATTTGGAAATTTCAAAAATATCCCCCTAGGTTTATATTTTCAACCTTTTATATTTTAGGTTTTAAAATAAATAATTGAGAAAAAATAACCTTTCTCTACATGACTGGGTTCATCGGTCTCGGAGCCATCTTCACCTCATCGCAACAGTCATTTTCATTGTACTCTCACTCCAAATGGTTACCATAATCCTAGAGATAAAAAATCACAATTAGGACAAGTACACATGATTTTAAATATGAGTTGTTTTGATATATATGGTATGTTTAAACTTCATTTTGAGTGCATGTGACCACAAGGGTGGAGTGTTAGCGAAGGTATATTCCTATCCCTAAACAAATGGTTAGTCCTCTTATCATTTTAATTTAGTGTTTATTTCTTGATATTTTATCTATGTGCACTTGAGTTTTCTTTTCACCTTGTAGGTAATGAGAGCTTGGATGGTAAAATCTTGGTGCACTCACGTGTTAGGTATAGCTTCTAACTCCCCATTTCGCAAACACCATACTAAAACTCTACATTTTAAGCATTTTCATGGAAAAATCACTTCTCTAAGGGGGTAATATGTACGCACCGAAATTTTCACGTGCTACATTGTCTGAAACTAGCTACAAAATTCACCAATGATGATTCATGTCTTTTCGGAAGGTGTACGAGCCCCTAAAACCTACTTTTAATTTATATTTATATCCTATTGTGTCTTACTTAGGCTCTGTATGCTTTGTTTCAGCTTTCAACTTCATTTTCACTTGTTTTTAGCCATTAGTGTCCAAATTGCCACCCTGCCTAGGTGGATATTTTGTAATCACTTCCCAAATATGGTGGTAGTTTTTTAATCTCCGCCCAATTAAGGCGATGGTTTTGTAATTGCCACCCAAGTAGGGAAGCTGTTTTGTGATCACCACTCTGTACTGGGTGATGATCCTGTGTAATTTTTATAGAGAGTTTCACTCATCCATGAATGCATGTAATTAAACTTCAGTTTCATTTTTAGACGTGTTTCTTAGCCAAATTTCCTAAAAATAGGCTTGATTTGTTCATCCATAATTCCTCCTTCAGTTGAAGTGATAATTTCATGTTTTAAATACGTCTTCACCTAATGATGTTGCACCCCAAGGATTCCTTGTGTGTGAGTGCATAGCCAAACAAATTTATTATATAACCAATGCTTGTATTCAAGCAAATGGCTAGAGAAATTTTGAGTATTGTTGTTATTTCAAAGTTGCTTCCTTTTTTGTTCAAAATTTCTAAAGCCAATTATAGTTCAATAATTCTTGTATTCTTCCACCTGCATTGCTTCCCAGTATCCCAATTCAAGATGTTCCTTCTCCAACACTTTTTCTTCTTTTGTTGTTGTTGCATTCCCACCCGTTGAACTCACACAGACACGAAAATCCAAAATATAAACTGAGAGGATGAATATTCACACAACAATATTTGCCACTTTTCTTGAACATCCATATTGGAGGTGTTTTTTGTTTGATTCATTGATTTAATTGTCAAATCTGAATCGTACTCATTCAAATTCATATTAAATATCTCATAGAGAAATTGTTTTTTTGTTTCAATTATCAATCAATTACAATAGATCATATCATATTAGAAAATTTTCTCTTCTATATTGCGAGGGTAGTTGTGGGGAATACTAGCTTCTTTGAGGTGGTGATTTATTCTCTTCCTCTGAGGTAGTATTGAGTTTTTTGATTAGAAAGGATTCAAGTAATTAACTGTTTTAGGTTTATATTAACACAATTGGAAAAACAATTGTCTACATGAACGATTAATTGTTTGTATTAGATTCATTTTTTAGATTATAAGATTTGTTCAGAATATCGTAAAAGAATACAAAACATTTACCTTAACTAGATTAGTTATTTTTATTGATTTATTAAAATTTGAAAAATACAAAAACATAGTGTATATTTACTTTTCTTAGATATTTTAATTTGCTAGATGAATTCAACTATTTCTTGCATGACAATTATGGGACATAGAGAACACAGGGATTTTGTATACGAAGCAATAATATCTTAGCAAAATATAGCCTTACCATTAGCAGATATTGATCAAAGTATTAGATTAAACCTTTTCAAGACAACTAGAGATACACAAATAATCAATCGAAATCTAGGCACATTAAACATTGAAGACGATAGTGTTTGAGTTTTGGTCAAAAAAAACCCTACTATAGATTTCCTTGAAACACTGTCAATTCATGACTGTTATCCAAAATTCACACCGCATGGTAATTTTGATAACTTGAAAAAAAAATTCAGACTTGGAGGGGAATAAATGGTGAAAGACCATTAATTTTGATTTTTGAGGGATCCCTTGGCTTTTCTCTAACTTCTCTGTCAAACAAAAATCCAAGGAGTTAGTGAAAAATTGTAAAAATCCTAAAAAATGAAGTTAAAGGCTTGTTTTAATGCAAATTGGGTTTGGGTGCTATGGATGGAACCAATGTGAGAGGTACCAAGGTTCTTCCTGCTAAGTTTGGGGCTGAAATGCTAAGGAGGTAGTGAAATGTGGTAAAAGTGGGGAAAAGTATTTGGGATAGTCGGGCCCAAAAAGGCCGAAATAGCCGCAACCAAAGGAAATGTGGAAAAAGTGGAAGATTTTGTCCCATGCCAGTCATGGGACAACTAGAAAAAAATTACGTGCGGGACTTGAAAATCCAAAAATCTCGAAGCTAATGTATTTTGGAGATGCCGAAAAAAAGTGTCCCAGATAGTCAGGACACGTAGACCCGAAAAGGCTAAAATGTTGTGGGCAAGTTGAATGTGGGGATGTTAGAAGTCAACAACCCACCTAGCCTATTTGATGGCAGATGAGCACGGACATGAAATCCTGAATTGGGTGATTTGGAGAAAAGAGGCCGGGATGGTCTGAGTGCCGTAGGGACATGATTTCCCTAAAAACCCGCATACCCGCAATACAAAGGAAAAGTCAATGCATGACCCCCGAACTTCAAATGGTCATAAATTTTTACCCAAAGCTATGATTTTAAAAAAAATTGACTTTTCAGAAAGATTAGATTAGTGAAAAGATAATAAACATCTCCAGCTCCAATAAATTAAATTCTTAGTCCCGTAAAGTGCAAGAAATCTCTAGAAAACTCGAAACAACTGCTCACACTTAGAAGGCCAAAAAATTTTGCATTTCTCAACAAAATCATGAAAAATTGGTACCAGTTGGAATCCTTTCTTTGAGTCTGACACACATAAATATGGAATTTGATGAATACCTAATGGTGAGTTTTCTAAAAATGTGGCCAAGTTTGGAATAGTGATTTTATTGGTGATTGGGATTACATTAAATGAAGCATGGGAAGACATTTTTTACTACTTCATGTCATGGGACAACATGGGGATCCTTTTGAAAGCAATATACCATCATTTCACTCCATTTATGACATCTTGCAAGTGGTGGGAAATAAAAATTTAAGGATTTTCCTTTCTCTCTCTCTCTCTTCTTATAACTCTATAAATAAGAATGTTGAGCTCATTGTAAGGGGAGATAGTTTGGTGTAGCAAAATCCTATCAAAATTGGTTTTGTGAAGCTAGTGTGTTATGGGACCATGTAATGGACTCTTTGCATGGTGATCCAGGGCCTTACTTTGTAATAGATTTAATTATACATATCAATGATGTAATAGATGCAAGTTTATGGATGCATCTTCCCCTGTTGCGTTAATTTGCATTCTTCTTGCCTCTTCAACCTCATTGAAAATATATTGTGTCTATGTTATGCTCTTTCAGGATTCATTATCATTGAGTGTGTATGAAATATTGTTGTGAATGCATTTTATAGATTGTGGAGAACTGTTATCACCCTCTCTAGTATGTACCTTGATTCCATCTTTTAGACATTGGAAAGCTATTCTCATTCCCTCCTTTTCTTGGTGTATCACCACTTTAGTGTAGGCTTTTGTTTTCATGCACTCTCTCTCCCTGGTCCCTTGGAAAGTTATATTCAGGATAAGATAGTCTTCACCTACATTAGAGTATATTGTGGCAGGTAGTTTAGGAGCAACAAACAAACTTTCTCTGGAGGTATATCTCAAGTAGCAAGTCCCACAACTTCGAGATAATAGCCATCTTACCCAAGTCACACTATGAGCTCAAGAACACACACTTGTGCAAATTGGAGGGTGTTGTTATTTAGTGCAATAACAGATGATCTTTAGGCTTGGTCCAAACTCCACTAAGAGTGGGAAATATGGAAGTGATCCAAGAAATTTGACATACATAGCATTCCTAAAAATTTATAATGGATATAGATATGGGACTCCAGCCTATGTTGACATCCATAAAACTACTAAGCTCGAATATGTAAAGATTCCAGATGTTAAAAACTGCAACGTATTAAACATTGTAGACAATGTACGCTAATGATTATGTGGAAGTATAGACTAAGGCAAGCGAATTGTCTTCACGGAATGCCTCAAAGAGATGTGTTCTCACTGGAAAACATTGATTGCAGGCTATTATGTACATATGAATTTCTTGAAACATCACCATTGACAACCAGTTATCATCTCACAATGCATATTCCTATATTTGAGGAAGCTCAAATTTTGTAACCTTTTTCAACATCCTACAATGCTCTCTGCCAAATCGGGATCTGATTTTGAGAAGGGTGTGGAATTCCATAACTTGTTCTATGAGCATATCTAGAAAATTTTTTTTCGGTTGCCATGTGGTTGCAACTACCCTTGTAGACATGGATACACAACTATTGGAAGGCATAGACAAGGTAAAGCTGAATATTTTTAAATAGATGCCTCAGAGAGATGCATTTGCGTGGATCAAAACCATTCATTGCATGACTTTTCACAAATACATTTGTTAAAAAGGCTTTAGTTACGTTTCAATAGAAGATGCCATTGGTATATTTAAAGTCGAAATTCCACAACCTTTTCTAGGATCCTACCTTGACATGTGCAAATTCATACCATTTGTTGAGACAGGCTTTAAACAAGTTTCAATAATACCAGAATATTGGATTGACTCAAATCTAAATTGCACAACCATTATGTCCATCATCCTACCTACCTTTACTAAAACCTCGGGGGCTTTGAGAATCAGGTGTATGGACACGTGTCAATTCTCATTTGTACATAGATAGCAGGACCTTTTTCTTACCATAGTTATTACTTGCAACTACCCTAGTAGACATCACATGATGAAAAATGTGGAGAAATCAAGGGTAAGATTGAACTATATCCATGTGTTTTATTATGGTTCATTTGATGACACTTATGTGATTTGGGTGCATAGCACCAAGATAGGTTGGTGGTTAATTCTTAGCTCATGCATGTTATGATATTTGATATCAACATATTATGTTTATAGTTGACTTCATTCACATGAGATGGATTTACTTATGGTTTCATCATATACTCAGTTTTATTTTGAATTATAATGATTAATTATATGTCAACATATGTCACTTGAATGGTTAATATATTTTTGAGCTAGTATGGATGTATATGATAGCCTTATTTATTTCGTACTAACATGGTTCGGTATAGATAGCCTGATTTATCCATGCATGATTTACTTACATTGTTTAATTTATATCTTTTATTTGGTAGGTATGTTTAATGTTTGTAATGATTGTGTAGATTATAGGGCACAAGAGACAGTGGGTTTTAGGGCTACACTTCAGGTTTGCACAAGTGGCCGATCGGGCTGAATCCTAGCCATGGTTGTTGTGTGAATCCTTATTTGTTTTTACTTGTATTTTGGCATGATGGGTGGCCCACACTTGTAAAATTTTATTATTTCTAATTTATTTAGTTGTGTTGATATTTATTAGGGACCTAGTGGTCCCTAATTTTGCTAATTTGTGTTTAGTGTTTATTTATTGGGTTATTAGATGTAGGGGAAAACCTAAGTACCACTTGGGTGGGCCCCACCACCTCAAAATCTTGTTCCATTTATCCCAAACTCGGATTTCAACTAAAAGTGGCAGTGTTAGTGTTCACTTCTCATTATGAGAACTTCCCTATCATAGAAAAGGACCCCTTAGACCCTACCTATGGGTAGGGGGTCTCTTTCCAAGGCCAAACATGAGTTTCCATCCTATTTAACCGTCACACATCAATTTCTTGTAACTGAGTTGGTTTTTTTGTGTGTATTAAAAGTTGTAGAGGTTTGGTTTTAATCACATTTTGGGTAATTTGGATTTTACTCCAAAATGGGAGTTGTTTTCTATTCATGTTTTTTTTTGGAATCTTGGTGTGTGGAGAAGAGAAGGGTGACGCATGTCACCCTCTCATTTGGGGGAATTTTTTATTGGTTTTATTTTAATATTCCATCTTGGAGAGGGGTTAGAAATTCTTGGTCATTATGGCATTTTGAAATGTTGGATATTTCGGTGTGCTTTTTGAGCTTGGAGCTTTGGG
This sequence comes from Taxus chinensis, assembly GCA_019776745.2. Classification (NCBI taxonomy): domain Eukaryota; kingdom Viridiplantae; phylum Streptophyta; class Pinopsida; order Cupressales; family Taxaceae; genus Taxus; species Taxus chinensis. Next base: position 742,630,938 of record CM034147.1, on the reverse strand, counting down.
ATATAGGATTTCTTAGATATTTTGGGAGAACTTATTTTAGGTAGGCCTCCTTGCTCTTCTACTTTGTTTTTTCTTATGAAAAATAACTTATGTTTTGAAATGATAATGATGTTTTGTTTGTGTTTTTGTTGTACCTAGATGATGGGTGTGTATGTGGTTTTTGTTATTGTTCTTTTTCTCCATCCACCATGCTTGTGATGGATTTTAAAGTATTGGGGAAGAGGGAGGAATACCTTCTAACCAAATGCCTTGATGTGAAAGCCATAATGGTTCTCTTTATTCCTCCCCCCATATGGTTTGATGTGGGGAATGATGTTCATATGGTTTTAACTTCTTCCCCCATCCTCAGGAAGGAAATCATAATGGTTTAAAAATCCTTCCAAGGAGGAGTCTTGGTGCATGGGTTGGAGAGATAAGGAGCCTCAGCTTGAGCTCTCTGGGCACCAATCCAATGTAGTCGATAATATCACTTCTCCAAATTCTAAGGAGCTGCCCATATCAAACAAATTTCTTACATGCGCGCAGACGCTTTTTCCTGGAATGGGGAAGGCATTGTTTTTTGATGGATACAGGAGGTTGAATGGAGCTTTACTTGTGTTTCCTATGGTTAGATTCACTAGTTGGTTTCATTTGTTTTCTTACAACTCTTCCCCATGTTAGTGCAAAGCATGGAACTTCTCCTTTGTGTATTGTTTAGTTTATTTTAGTGTATGTGTTAAAATGTTCTTGTATGTGTTTTTTACCTACCCTATTCACTTGTGAAAAACCGAGGCATGTATGCTCTCTCTCACATGGGCTTGGAGGGAGGCTTACATGTCATCAATACCTTGAAGATGGTATGTAATGATGTCAATAGGTTGGGAGGTAACTAGGCCCTATCTCCTCGTTATTTGAAGATCATAAGAAGTGGAAAACATGCAGATTTCAGCTTGATGATTGATGGAGAAAGATGATTACTTTGTTATGTTGTTTTCCCACTCTTTAGGAACGTTTTTCCACTTGGTTTCCACTTGGATATTTTCTAGTATGTTGTAATCTCTTTTGTAAATTACTCCATAGTGGGATGTGTTTGTAACTTACTTTTAAAAGGATGTATCTTGTAAATTTTTTCCCTACCTTGTTATGGATTTGTATGGTTGCATTACAAGAATGAGTTTGATCCTCTTCATATAAAGAATATTGTTGTGTTGTAACTGTTGGTACCCAAATTTAACCTCCTTCAAAGACCAAGCAACATCATGGATTAGAAATGATACTCAGAGGTAGATAGACAATCATGTATGTCATTTTGCAGCTAGGGGAGCAATCTATCTGACTTGTGCGCACTTAGGCCTTGAAGGGAGTGATGTGTTTTGATCCTAACTCAATGGATTTTAGGTTGTGCCTTTCAACCAAGCTAAGAGAACTTATTTTTTAACCTCTGTTTTATGAAAGGGGATACAAGTACCTTTCTTTTGCATAAATTTTATAGAGAAGAGCTTGGGGAAAATATGATCAACACACCAGATCATGGAGATACTTTCACAACAAGGAAAAGGTTACTAAATACATTTGAGACCCTTCTTGCTTGTACATGTTTAGGTGATGAGGATTGTGCATTGGCATACACACATGAAAAACATGGGTAGTATGGGTAGGATTGGTTGTTGTTAAATGAATTTTTTGTGTGAGGTGGGGTAGGGTGAAACTAGATTCACCAGATCCTTGAGGAACCTTACAAAATGAAGATTCATACCAACAGAATGCCACAGAACAGCTCAAATGTTTCTTCAACTAGAATATGTGCTTCAATGGAGGCCCAAATTAGCAATATTTCACACAATCGATGAGATTCTATCATGAAGGGATCGAGTTAGAAAACCCAACAAAGCATCAAGATCTAAGCCAAATCAATCCTAAGGTACACCTAAAGGCTTACAGATAATCTCTGTCAATAAATGAGAGAAAATTGATTTTAAATTGTTTATTCCAATCCCAAATGAAATCTCTTCTGGGAAATGGAATTGTAGATGCCACTAATTTTTCACAAGGATTGAGGCCTATGTGATTGAATCAGACTTTAATACAAGATTTTAACATAAACAAGAAAAATTGCTTACATACATTCAGAAATAAAACCAACACATTTTTCTCAAGACAACACAGAAAAACTCGAATTTGATTAAGTCTATTAGTAGGGGAAAGTTTCTAGAATAGTCTCAGAGCTTGTTAATGGTTTTATACTTGAAACCACCTTGACACAATAAAGCTTAATACAAAAAGAGAACCTAGTTTCTCAGATGGATTCTCAAAAGACAAACTTAGTCAAATTTTCCTCTTGGGAATTTTCTTCGACCTCTAGCACTCTGACCTCGAAATTCCAACCCTTTTTGCACAAAATTTTTTGCCATTTATAACATTTGCAATAGAGCCCCTTCCTCTCTAAAATAAAAAAACGTTTAATGCACTAGTGTTGGCCATTAATTTTTTCGTGATTCACAAAATCAAATCTACAAGAAGTCTTCAAGTGCTCGAGGGGGCAGATCTCATCGAATACCTCCCAAATTAACCTCATTCCTTTGGTAGATCATTTTTTCTTCAATTTTCCAACCACTTCCGCCCCTAATCTATCAAATCTGGCCCCTTGCGTGCTTGGGAGAAAAATAATGGAAAATCCGATCAGGCAAAAAGGTCATACCATTTTAATGGTGAAAGACGTCCTCTAGATCTTCCCACCAAACTTCAGATATCAACATTAAATTCCTTCTCTGCTTAGCATGTAGAAAATAACAAGAAATCATTGAGACTCTCACTTCCAGACATGTTTCAGAGAAATGGGGGGAAAATCAGATTTAGACTCACAGTTGTCGTTGATCATTACTTTAAATTTGGGCCATCCATGTGGTAGATTTAAACCTTAGAATAGACCCGGGGGCTTCCCTTGACCATTTACAACCTTTTGGAAAAATGAAAAAAAAAAATCCATTTTGCTCCACACCTCCGCCCTTGGGAAACGATCCTGACACGTTTCCAAATATGATTGGAGTAGAACTGTGCTCAAATTATGCCATTTTACTCTCTTTATGGAAAAGGGAAATTTTTCCAAATTTTCCCCCAACTCCACCCTTGGGACATGAGTGGAGTGGGGGCCGCACCTCCATTTTTACTTTTGACTCTTTTTTCTCAAAAGGAAATTTTTCCAAATTTTTGCCAAGAGCCCACACCTCTGCTGTTGACCAGGGTAAAACATTGACCTTTTCCTCAACGAGCTTGCAAGCCATTTTGAAACTTTAATCCTTAAGGGGCAAAAAATCAAAGTTTCCCTCCAATGGCTCACCTCCCCACCTCTTTGACCTTTCAAACTACCACGTGTCACCATGGTGTACCTTGAGGCGGTCCCAAAATTTTGATACCTTAAACAAGTGTGGGCTCGCCACATGTCCTATTCCGGCAAGCTCCGTCTGAATTCTTAAAGCTCAGTGGAAGGTGCCACGTGTCATGATCTGAGGTAGTCTCCTTTTTCTTGTTGAAAAGTGTAAGTAAAATGTGAAGCAAGCAAAGGCCTCCACATGTCTCCATGGAGCAACTCCAAGATGGTGCCCAAAGCAGAGACTCTGAATGATCGTGAGCTTCCCACGTGTTCTATTCTGCCAAAATGCTCCATCTGCATAAAAAAATTGTCTAATTCTGGGCCAAAAAGTGGAAGCCTCCACGTGTCCTCCCAGCGCTACTCCAAGGCAAAACCCAAAAGTAGATCTTCAAATGAGCATCGTGTCTCCATGTGGACACATTTTGAGTTGAGGATTTTCATGAATTTTTCTTAAGTACCTAGCTGAGTCGCATTCAACCAAAAGGTGCCACATCCCCTGTAGATACAAGGATGCAAATTTTACAGGGAGAAATTCCCCGTCAAATTGTAAAATACAGAAAAATGACCATTTGAGCTTTGGAGTGAAATTTTTTTCAAGGACAGAAAGTTTAGAAGTGTTACAGGGCTCAAATATGTTCTTTAGGGATACATCCATTCATTTTCTTCAAGTACTTAGGGCAGAAATGATAAGGAAGAAAAATATCTACCATGGAGAATAGAAAACATGGGGAAACCCAAATTTTTAGACGAACAGAGAATAAGGGACCCAAAATATAGACCCTTACGTGATTTACAACATAGGAAAAAATTAAAAATTGCCACAAAGATTAACCAGGCACAATACGGGGAAGGAGAAAATGAGAGAGATCGTAAATCAATAAGTTTTCATAGGCACAAATGGGGCAAGACAATTTTGAGCACCAATAGGAACCTTGTCTCCTTCATATTGTATGGAGATTCTACTCTTGTTTTTATACATGTATTATAAACCTTATTTCAATGAAAGTTGTAATAATGTCTTCCTCTACCAAAAGGGTAGTAAAAGAGTTAGAATCTAGAATGTGAAGTTTGCAATGTTACGTTTTATTGTAAAGGAAATAATTTGAAATGCATTGTAACTTCAAGGATGGTTGTAGTAATAAAGCTTAATACGTCATGTCAAAATGAACTTTCCATTCCTTGTGTTTGAAAAAATTAAAAAAAATAGCTTGGAAACTATGGTAAACTATCTCCTAATTAAAAAGAAAGATTTCATTACTTTACATGTTGAAAAGAATATTTGATAGATTTAATGAATGATAGTGTTTAGTTTGTTTTGCTTTATATGACCATATTTGTGTTGTTGTAATAGCAGGAACAATTAGCCTTATTTATAAATCATTTTTGTATATTCAAATGATCCTTATATTTATACGAAATATGAAACTAAGTAGCAATTGTTTTAGTATTTGATCTTTTATTTAGGTTGGAAGAAAATATTGAAGTGGTAGGCTAGTTTTGAACCTTAAAAGGATCCTTTAAAATTTCACCTTTTCTCTTGTTATGTTGAACTTGAAAAGAAAACTATTCTTTTGAAAATGACATCTTAAAAAAATCTGATAAATGTCATGTTTGAGTATTGCTCTCAGAATGTGGAATTTACTCGTGCCTTGAAAACCAATAGATTTAATTTACATTTTATGAATTGGTTTTGTTTTAAAGGAAATAAAATGAGAGGTTTGATTGAATAAAGAGTAAAAGTTTATCCCTCATGTAAATCATTTAGTTGGTTTTATTAATAAGGTTGTAAATAAGATTTCAAGAAATGCTTTCTCCCTAATTGTATCCCTAAAGGAATCAATTATATCAATACAGAAGTATTTATATAAAATTTAATTATATATATATATATATAGCCATGATAAGTTTCTGAAATATTTAGTGAACTGTGAGGGATTGTTTGGTCAATATTAACACTTTAAAAAACAAATATATTATCAACTTATATATATATATATATATATAAGAAATTTATATATATATATATATATATATATATATATATATATATATATCAAAATTTATTTGATTTAATAAATATAAAAATGTGTTGTTAGGGAGGTTGTGTAACCCTCCCCAACCATTTTGAGGAAGGGGGTGGTGGGTAGGAAAGGTCGCGGTCTACCCAACCCTCGCATCTCACAACCCACCCCCGCATTTCCCCCCATCCCCTTATAACAATCTGCGGCCATCGCCGAATAGATCCATCAATCCACTATGTACACAGCTGCTGGAATAACCATGGCCGTGACTTTTTGTTGTCTACATAATCTTATATATATATATATATATATATAATTGAAAACCTAGATTTGTAAACCAAAACTAGAATAAAAAATGTTAAAGGGGAGAAGTATCCTCCATTGAAATCCTACACAAATAAATAATCATGTCCTCCCCCTTAAAACTTTCAAAACCAAAACAGGCAAATGAAAAATAAAAAAAACATTAAGAAGAAACTCTTTCGGTTTTGAAAATACCTAATACCTAATGCTCAAGATTAAATCAATCCTAGGATTGAGATTAAATCCTCGTGCCTTTGAAGTTGAAGGATTTAAGTGGAATGGGAAATTAAATAAAAGGACGGTCTTGGTAATTTTATTGAAACAAAAAATTTTAATTAAGGTGGGTAGCCTAGGGAAGTATAATTAAAGTGACTCGTAGGAATACATTATGGTGGACTATAGGGTTAGGGATGATAAGTTATCTCATGGAATTTAATAAAATGATTAAATAAAATAGTTTTTGGCCTCACGAAATATAAGTATATATATATATATATATATTAAAAAAAAATTAGATTGGAATTACAATAGTCTTAGGATGATTTTTAGTGATGTAGAAATGGGGCATTAAAACTTTCCTCATGGATTTAATTTGTAAAGGCATGTGTTGTTGTAAATGCTCATGATAGAATATCCCGTGTTGATGCAATATTGTTCTAATGGGAGGGGAAAACTACGCAATTTTAGCATCATAGATGTTGTAATGAGAGGATTAATAACATCATGACCTTAGGCCTACCTTGAAAATATGCGAAAGAATAAGCCTTAGAACCTTGACACTATAATTGCATAATTTTTTGACATGTCAACCGACATAGGAAGTGAAGGAATATTTTTGAGAATGCTCTATGCCAAAAAAAAATATAAAAAATGGATCTCTAACATTTCCAACGGAATGCATAACCATTCACAGAATGCACAATCCTAGTAGAGGAAGAAATGCCAAAGGAAATATCTTTCCAAGTTTTGAATATGATATTTTTGTAGGCTACCAAGGTACAACAAATAACCCATGCATATGGAGCCAATACTGAATGAATTGACCCTAGTGTCCACATTCTTCCCACAATTACAATCTTTGTAGAGAGTCCTCAACTACTTAGTGTAAATAGGAAGCTTACTTATGTATGCTTTCATCATGATTTTGTACTCTCCTACTAACTCATCCAAATCATCTTTTTTTTCTATATTATAATCTCTTTTAAGAGAAAACATAACTTCAAAAAAGAAAATTATCATTATCATAGTAATATTAGATGTCTAAACCCCCCTGAGTTAGTGCTCCCACGACAAAGAGAGCTTCATGTTGAAGTATTCTCTTGGCTTAGTTTTGAATATTCCCACTGGAAAGTATAACTAAGTACCTAGCCACAAGAAATTAGGAAACAAAATCAATGATATCATGAAACAATCCATAGGTTCAACTTCCACATGTTTAAGAATAAAATTAACCGTACCATTTTCCATAATCCACCACTTTCCACCTAGGATTTTTAACCTAAAAGTACGAAAATTATATCCCAATGTGCATAAAAAAATCTTAAATGTTTAACCTTTGGAAAATTAAATCATTTCAAGCTCCTTGTTGACATTGTTTTATCAAAAAATATTGAATTAGCAAAAAAAAAATCGGCAAACTATTTTTATACACAAAATCTAGAACTAATTTTTATGTGACCGTTAAAAATATGTTTCACAATATATTACATTTTTCATTTATACTAACTATTTTTTTACATTGGATTTGAACATGTTTTTTCAGATGAAATCCTTTGTTGTTAAATCTTATGACATCATAAATCATCATTTTTTATTGAAAAGAAACACCAAAAGAAAGAAAATCTATTTTTATTTTCTTTACCGGATTTTGGATTTCTAGATCATCATCAATAGTAATACACTATAAATTGTTTATTCATTTCAATATTGGGAGATGAGAGATCATGTTTGAACTTGTATAACATGATATTGGCATTATTTTATGAAATGAACAATTAATCAGTTAATTAGATGTCCATGTAATACTAAATAGGAAACTATTTCAAGGAGTTAAGAATATGAGATGGAAAAAAAATTTAAATCTAGGAAATGTATTAATAACAAGCTTTACTTTTTTCACGCAAATATCATACTACTCCAAAAGATGAAATTATTTATATGTAGATGGATAGGATGGCCTTTGCATGGTTTAGAAATGGTTACTTATTTTCAATGTTAGGTAGAATTATGACACTTTTTAATATTACAACTTTTATTGGTTAGTTTGACATTAGAAGTTTTTATTTTTAAGTTTTTATAAGAGGTGACGAAATTAAGAAGATGGTTTGACATATATCTAGAGTGGAAGAGGAGAATCTTTGGGTGTGGAAAAGATATGATGAGATAAGTATTGAGTTACATGAGTCCACTTAAGTAAAATATAGTATGGATATTAATAATAACATTAAAATGCATGGAAGTGTCACACTATCAGTGTACTTGACTTTTTTGTCAGTTCTAAGTCCCTAACAATTGGGCCCCCACCTCTTACACAACTTAAATAAATGAAACATTGTGAGAAAATATGAGACAATGGCCAAAAGAAATTTTTGTTATTGTTTATTTTATTATTTATAGCATTAAGGTTTTCAATTTGACATTATTTAATGTGATAGATAAGACAACAACCTGAATAGAAGGATGGAAAGAAAACATAGGAAATTAAATACCTGCATATCCTAGTACAACTGCTCCTATTCCATGGCTTAGATTGTTCCTTAACAAATTTTATATCCTGTGCTCCACTTTATTATCTATGACTTACCTACTTCATTGAAATAATAAGTTTCACACTTAAAACCCAACTCCAACGATTACCTTTTGTATCATTTTTAGCCCCCTTTCAGTTTTAAGCTCAAATAATAGCATGAAAATAGAGAACGAGAAAAAAATCATTAATAATTATGCCCCCTCTAGTGGATGGTCATATGAGAGAGGCTGGTTTTATCTGCCAGATAGAAATATTTAGACTACGTTTAATTTTACTCAAAATTATAATTGTAAATTACTTTCTAAGTTACAAGAAAATGTTAAAAACAAAAATATCAAAGTGCACTTTGTAATGGAGTAATTTTTAACTATTGTAACTTTTCATTTACTCGTCTAAAATAGATTCCTTACTTTCTTAATTTTATATTTTATGCACTTACTCTAGGTTCAAGGACCTGATTTCTTTCCAGCTCTAGCCATGGAATTCAAGAATAAAAGAATCAGCAAACACATGCATAATTCTTTCCATTAAAAGCAATGGGATATGTGAAGAAAAGAATCAGAAGGTATACATAAATGGAAATTTTTAAAACTTGCAAGATCTGAGAGAGTTAGCATGCAAAGAAAAGAATGACTGGGATAAAGTTGGTAACAATATTAAAAGTAGAGCTAAAAAAAGGAAAAATATCTAAATTACCATAAAATTCAATTCTTAATACATGTGTAGAATAGATGTTGAAGAAATAACAAACATAACTTTCGAATTAAAAAAATACAATATTTCTCCCTAGAAGACCAAATTATTGAAAGAAAATAAAACCATGAGCTCTCTAAATAGGAAAGACTAAACTCACAAAAGGTTTTATGACCATATATAATTTAATTCTTTAATAATATGAAAGGTTTTCATACTGAAAGCATTGCGGTGCCAATATGAACGTGGTAAATTCCTTTTTTGACCAACCCCTGAAATTGAAAAGGATGTGTATGTTATAGATATACAACATATATTTAAATCCAAAGAAAAAATTTCCAAAATCACATTAACCGGATATAACTTTAATGAGTAAAGGGATATAACTTTAACTAGTGAAAACACAAATTCATTTAGTGAAAACACAAATTCAATTTATTTAATGAGTAAATGGATATAAATTTAATTGAACTTCACTTTCAACACATAAATTTTGTTTTAAGCCATCATCCAATTACAAATATATGAATGAAATATGTATATAGACTAATGAAAAAACATATACAAGTACATAGAATTCAATATTTGGATCCATAACCCGCATTCCTTGATTCACTATAGAAAAGGATTGTAAGATGTACACTTCAAACATATAATATCATATAGAATATGGGTGTCACCCTATGTCCAACAATTGTAAGATGTACACTTCAAACATCTAGTTGGTTGACATACAATTACTAGAACAAAATCTATTCTTTGAAAAAAATGACAAACCATAAAATTTCCCAAACACATTCAACTAGTACAACTGATCAAACTTTACAATTCTGACCATGAAAATCCTCATAACTACAAATATTGAATTTTTTTGGGAGAAAATAATAGTAAATTAGATCAATCATTGGATTCAACTAAGAGGTCCATAAAAAAATATAGGAAAAGGCTAATGAGATAAGAAATCCTACATTCTTGTGTTTTCTTCTATTGGCACAAATAATCACACACGTGGGTTGAAAGTAAAGATGAGGCCTCATAGAAAGGATATGGGATGGTATTTTTTTCTTAAAAAAACTAAGATGAAGTTAAATAATACAACTACAGAAATAAAATAAATCATTTTCAACTATTGTTAAGCCCAAATTCTTAAAAAATTTGGTGAGCATTCTCCATGGCACAATATTCTAAGAAATGATTTTTAAAAATTACTCAACCCATTCGATCACATTCTTAAATAACCATGTAAGGAAAAATAGAAAACTCTACAATCTTCACTAGTGAATCTCGTATTTGTTAGTAGGTTATGTGATGAAGTTAATCTTATATGCCGATGATCTTATTCTAATTTTTAAAATAGATCTCAGATTGAGGGATCATTTTAAAGCCTTAGATCTATTTTTCTAGGAAGTCAAGATGCAAGTGAGCATTAGCAAAACCAAAGTCGTGATTTTTTCTTTAAAAGGGAAAGAGAAACAAATTAACTTTATTTTTTAGGAATTCCATTGAAAATTGTAATAGAATACAAATATCTTAGGATTGATTCGTGGAACAAGATTTTCATCTCAGATACTCGAAGAGAAACAAGGATAGAGAGGGGTTTGAAAAAATATTACCTACTTAAGAATAGGTGTAGAAAAGCTTATCTTTGCGACTGGGTAACTAAGAAAACCCTTTTTCGATTATAGGTCACCCCGGTTACCCTTTATGGTTGTGAAGTATGGGGGAGTAACATGTAAAATTATGGAGAGAGGAAATTAGAAATAATATAGAAACATGTAATCAAAAGAACTCTTAAAGTCAAATCAAAATTCCTTTATGAGGTCCTGTTTGTTGGAAGCAGGTAATTTCCTAATGGAAACATCAACAATAATTTAGTTTCTAAGTTATCTGAAAAAGGTTGAAAGTATGGATAATCATTGCTAGCCCAAAATGGTTGTGGAGGAAAAATTACAACGTAAAAATAAAATTTGGATGGAGGATAACAAAAAATGGATGAACAAATGGGGCATCAACTTTCAAGAGTGTCCGAACAACAACATGGAAATAAAAAAATATGTGATAGAAAAAAATAGTTCCATATGGACAGAGAAAATTGGTTAAAAGAAAACATACTAAATCAAACAATTTAACCCAACTTAGGAGCATGACGAAAAATATTACCTAGGGGTAGCTATCAAGGGTAAAGAAAGTATTTTAGTGGCTTAACTGATGACTAGATTGTATCATTTTCGATGTGAAATTGGTAGATGGACTATACCGAGGTAAGATTGGGAAAGGAGAAATTTTATTTTATGTAGCAAAGGGGTGGTAGAGAATGAATGGAAATTCATCATGAAGTGTTCAATTTATGATGACATTCGTATCTAGAATGAAAATGACTTGCAACTTGATAAATTGAATGAGTTACTCAAGGAAGTAAGAGTTGAAAATATTGTGGGTTTTTTGCTCAAGATTCACAATGGAAGATCTTATATTGAAAAGAGTTTGAAATCATCTTTTGGTCCCATTAACACTTCATTCTCATGGACATCATTAAAATATTTCATTTCATCAAGGGAACGTATTTTCCTAATTAAAAAAATTGCCACAGATCTTCCACTTTCTAGCAACGCTATTCACAATTGTGTTTAGTGTTGCATGCAACCTCGTAAAAATGTAAGATTGGCAATCACATAGATGGTCTAGATTCAAACTCCGAAAAATTGTACATTGTTGCAAACAACCTTCTCGTTCGTTTATTTTATGATGCATGTCAAACACCGGAATTCTTTCTCCCATAGAGAACGTCTATCCTATCAGCATAATTAAACTTTTGGGTGCATCAAAAGTATATAATTTCATTTCAAATCATGTCATTGTAATAAAAAAATAGTAATTGAGTGTCATTTTGACATATGGTACGCATAGGGCTGATATTTGACAGATGGCCCTACCTGTAAAAAAAATCATGGATGAGTAATCCACTTTTAATGGCTGTCCAATTATAATATTCTATTTATTTTAAATCTGTTTTTTAAGCTACATGTCACAATCATTCAAAATATATATACCTGTAAGTTTATTTCTAGCAAATATAAAAGGGAGAGGAGTCAATAGTGGAGCATGGACCAAGAATGGTGAGGGTATTTGTGAAGTGATTGACTAGTACATGTACATTTGTCATTCAAAATTTGAAAAAAAAGTAGCTAATAAAATGTGTCACATCAAATCACATCAAAGAATCACCCAATCACATGATGCCACATAAGTGGAAAAAAATGCATGACATAATGCCTTACTAATGGTCCACCGTTTTTTCCTTTGCATGGAAAACTACTCGATTTAAATCAATTTAAAAACCACTTTCCATAAAATAAAAATGCTCAAAAAAAAAGTATTTAGATTAAGAAAAACAAAATCTATTAAAGGTTTTTTTTTTTCAAAATTTGATGTATTTATATGTGTGTTGTACACCCCTCAACTTGGGTGCACAACTACCTGGCTCCTCTCCCGTATTAATTAAAATCTATTTCTTCAAAAATATAATCATTCTTAATTATAGTGTGTAATATAGATATACCTTCATAATATTAACAGTTTTTAAAAACACATTGACGTTACGTAGGACAGGTAGCTGATTTTCAAAATTGTAACATATGTTTAAAAAGGTCAAAAACATATAGAATGGGCATCAAATATCATCTCTCGGTGAGCACATGCAACTCTTTAGCATGCTTGACGATTCAACAAAATGTGTTGTATAAATCTTTGATGCAAACTTTAATGTTGAGTAGGCCCAAGTATAATTCTATACTATTTTTTCACTGTAAATGGTCTTTTCATTGTAATTGTTTCCTACACGCTAACATGTAAAATTATAAACAAGCAATTAAATATATTTCCATACCAATTTTAAAGCAACTGTTGACACCTAAATATTTTAAATACAGGACATCGCTTTAAAAATTGCAACAACTTGTGATGTGCACAAACCTAGAGCTTTAGCTGCATGACATCATTTCTCAAGGGCTTCAAAATATGCTTCGGCCCGATCATGTGCTCATGATGAAAATCAAAAATATTGAAATATCTCATCGAAGATAAGGTTTTTATAGTGAAACAATCAAGGGATTGATGGAATCGACAACTAAAATAACAATGTTCCATATAAGCTCAACTAGTTCTGGGTCTACCAAAGATAGGATTCTAAAAGAGGCTTTCAGGACTTGCAGCCAAGTTTTTGATTCCAAGGATCTTAATCACAATGATACTTGTTTGATACCTTTGGCCACTTTCTACCAAAGACAAAAAGAAAATGCTATGACGCTTCCAAAACGTAAAACGTAAACAATAAAAAATACCACAAAATATTTCCATGCAGGAGGGGAAGCATAGGTTCCAAGAAGGTCTTCACCAACCTTTCTCTACACACTCCCATGCTTCCCCTTACATGCTTCTCTGATACCACTGTTAGAAAATCAAGAGACTGCAAAAATATTTGAATAATTTTACACAATGTAATAAAAGACTATATACATGGAGGAGACGTGCTTAAAGGAAAGGTAGTGTAACACCCACATTTTACACACCCAGATACAATAGTAAAAAATATACCTGGATAAATTTTTTTTGACTTACATTGCTTAGTGAACAACACCACAAGGACTCCAAGTAGAGAAACTCAACAATGCATAAGACATTTACATAATTCATCGACTTACATAGACACATGACAACACCATAAACATGTCAATGCCACTCTTTCCCCAAAGAACAAATGCTAGTAATGACCCAACCTAAAAAAACGGACCAAAGGATTGGTAGACCCATAATACATCATTTCCATGATTACATCTTAATTACGATAAACATTCCAAGAACATTATTATACAAGGATAATTTTCTCTTTTTTTTTCATCTACAGATTCTAAAATTTATTTTACATTCAACTTACAGTTCATCCATTTAATTTGGTTCTTTATCCCTTCCAACAATATCCTTAACTTACATAATTAATTGGCACATTTCATATTACATACAACGTTCTTAATTCTCTCATTTTTAAGTTAAGAATACACTTCTCAAATGTTTCTACGATGTTTAATAATCACCCTTATTACATAAGTGATTATGACCATAAACATTATTCGATCATGGAAAATTTATTTCCTTGTGCCATAGTTAATATAGATCAAAAACTTGTTGAATCCATTCAACATTTCCACATCAAGAAATTTTATTTGGATTTATTTTTATATTTGGTTTCCTCGAAGTTTATCTCACCAATGGCAATTAATACTCTTTCTAACACATGAAAATGTTTAGTTGAGTTATAAGGACTCCAAGGGTGACATTATCGCTAACCTCAAGTCTCATTTTACTCTTATATGATTTACTATTACATTGCAATATGGTCTCATTATTAGCATTGTTTTATAACAAAAGGGGTAACAGGAATATTTGACTAACATCTTGAAGAAGTACATGATTGGAAGCATTAGAACCACACATGAACCACAACTAATTTGTTTTCAAAGTGAGGTCCCATATTTCCTATTTTCATGATAGCGCATGTGAAATTTAATTTATTCTTAATGTCATAAACAGTTCATAACAAGGGATTATGGAACCAAGTTTTCAGTTTTCAGTTCCTCTTAAGTAAACATCTTTCAAATAAATTTCATTTGCAAAGAGTTATTTATAATTTTTTACCCACAAGATAACCTTCAAATAAACTAAGGTTTATTTTAATATCAAATGCACCTAAATCTACACCCGAACTATATATGAGTTTAAGTTGAGAGTACATATTTATGTTAAACGAACTTCATGAAATACCAAGGTGTTATGTTGTTAGTAACCAAGGTAACACATTTAGCTGAGAGGAACTAAAGAGTTCATTAACAAGAGTTTAAGTCATAGAAAACTATTTCGCTATTTCCATTTGTGTCATATGGGGGGGTCCCACAAGGAATTCATTCGATGGAAAGAAAATTTTTAGATCTAACTTTGTAAGACTTGGTAGTCCCCTGGGATGCTAAGGGAGTAATAGCTCTACTTACTCTATAAATGGTAAGGTTACACTGCATAGTCGATGCTTTGAATAAGGACTCTTAAGGTGACTCCGAAAGTAGTCTTCACCACTGAACACAATTTCAAACCTAAAGAGAAGACATTCTCCATACCTCACACATGGTTACCAAACCGAGAAGGAAACCCCATAATATGGATAAAGCTAGATCATGTTGTTCATAAAATATGGGTTCACAACAATGTCACTAAACATACCGACTATGATGAAAAACTCAAACTAGGGGTCTTATTTACCTAAACTAGGAGGTTCCATCGAACACAAAAGTTTAAGATCATTTTATGGTTTCAATTTCTTTTGGGCTAAGAAATATCATGTGAGAAGGATGACATCCAGAGTAGAGATTCAATTTTATCCTGAGGTTTTAGTTTTCCATAATAGAAGGATTCACACATGAAAAGTATTTATACACGAGTCTTATACTAGAGTTGTGTGTTTTGTTTAGATCTCTTTATTATAATTATAAGGTAAGAATACAACACACTAATTAATTAATCATCTATTGAACCCTGAAATGCACTGAAATATTTTAAATTCAAATGTATTTCACACACACACACACACACAGATAGATATATATATATATATATATCAACGTTTTTACCATACGTAAATATGAATTAAAATTACACCTATGATTAAACACATATTTCCCAAGGTATACCTAAAACTAACATTTTAATATATAAAATGTTTCTTTAACATGGAAATAAATGATACATATAAACATTTTCCAATAACATAAATAAATTACAATAATAAATAATGATTTACACCACGCCTTTTTTGCCATCTCACTTTCATCATACAAAACCCATGTGAGAATGAAATCAATGATAAATCACTGGCATGGAATCCACCCTAATCTAGCATAATTAACATTTTTAGTTTCCCATTTACATAATAACATTAAAAATTTTAATTTGAAAGGAGAAGATTAGAGACATATTTATTTCATTTCAGTTCATCTCTTTTCTTAACCAGGGAGAGAGAAAAAAATAAGGGAAGAGAAAGAAACACTATTTTTCCAAATTTCGATTTCACACAAGTCACACACTATAGTTTCAAATAGTTATTTACAAATGTCAACAATTTTCTCCAATGGTTTGGCAACCCGACATGGGTCTTACAAATTTTTTTTATAACATTTCCCTGGTAGCTATAAAAATGTTTAATTAATGCTCAGAGGCTAAGAAACCACTTTTAAATGTTCTCCTCTAATGAGAAAACGCACCACAGATAAGCTTATACGTGTCCTCCTATACACCAAGAATTCATAGGAACTGTCAGAATTCAGAATGGGTGAATGGATTACAAACGACAACAGGTTTTTTAAAGCCACTGGTCGTAATTGGTTCAGTTTGGCCTAGTCAACTACGACCCGAGGCCTACAAAATGAATTTTTCATACTATCAAGAAAAGTGTTTTTTCCTCAAGATGAAGGTTCTAGGAAATTTTCTAGTAAAAATACTAGAGGTTTGGAAAGGTAGATCAACATTTCGTTGTCCAGGAATCAAATTGTGAGATGATACGAAACTCAGATTTTAAAATTTAATAGATTCCTACAGCTGCAAAATGGTCTAACAGGGCTCCTAGAAGGTCATTAAAAATATCACAGAAGATCATTCGAGGTTGATTCAAGGATTGAAGTGACTCCTCACATAACAAGCTACACGTAGGAAACTTAATATCTTCTTTCTGGAGTTACAAGGTTATTTTACTCATCTTCAAAAATTGTAATTTCTCTATTTAAACAAAGAAATTGTCAACATATTTACTGGGAAGTCAACTTCAACTTGTCAATAAAAAGAGGTACTGTAGCAAACTATTTTTGCTGGGACGTTTCTAGATCATAATGAAATGAGGGTTTTAGTTCATTGTTTACCAAGGAGTATTAGATCCTATAAGTTACAATATAAATTTTTATTGTTTTAAAACAACTTTATTTAATACAGTCAAATATACGAAAAATCATTCGGTTTAAATTTTTTTATTTTGTTGCAAAAGAAAAACTAAAGAAAAAAAATATGAGAGACGAACCATGCCTGGGAATGATGAGCGAAGTGGGTATGAGGTAATCCACATGGTTTTGGTGTTCCATGAACAGATTGTAGATGTTAGAGGGGTTTCAAATCCCTTTTCCACCAAACCCACCTCGTATATCTTCTGTAATCAACATCAGAGATGTAGCAATCCCAAAGAAAAACACTATGACCAAAAATTATTGGTCCAACAATTATGTTAAGATGAGATATTACCAATGAATCGTGGATATTTGTTCCATTGAAGTTGCATATCCCTATGTGGGAATTGTGATCATCAGAGGCAAAGATAAGTTTTAATCCAATACAAGACAAAACAATATGAAAAATTGATCCCTCGTTCCCAGTGAGTCTTTTCAATAAAACAGAACAGTATTGATCATGCAGTTTTTTTAATTTATGCACTCAATATTGGTACCAATTAAAGGTGTTACCTCCAAACTTATTTGACTAACTTCATTTCGTTCAAAAAAAATTTTCCATATCATAATTTCATTATAGATTGTACCATACAAAACACAAAGTGTCTTTAACGAGTCAGCCCATATGCTCATGGAATATAGAAGGCACCTCTGTGTATATTTCACCTCAAGAACGTGATATGATTGAGTAATATCCCAGAGAATGAAAAAATTATCACTTAGGCCAATGGCAATAAAAGTGATGATCACATTTTCTTAAGTCTCATAATTTTTATTGAAGGCCTTCTTGTCTAACCCCTTTATAAATCAAACATCCATGACCCAATGGCCAAAGGTAGGTAGGATTTTTAACAAATTCAAACTAACCTACTCTTTAAGATATTTATTGCTATCCAAACTTCCCCTAAGCTGTATATCCAAATAAATTAACTCTTATTTCCCCAAATACTACAATTGTAACTGCTGAAATTCTCATAGAAGGGATGAATCAAAATTTTGAAGTAAATAACAAGAGGAATGAATTCCGTGCACTCGAATACCATCAAATACATGAGATGAAGAAAGTAGTTTTCCAATTTCAATATCATATAGAAAGAGGTGTGGTCCTATGCTTGCAATTAGATATGGAACCGATGATTCCCATGGATGATACAGAAAAAAAAAAAGTGTTGAAACATCTCTAAGATAAGATCCTTTATCCACTCATTATGAAATATCTACTTTCGAGGTAGCCATAGCTCCATTTCCTCGTGCATATTCCAACAAAATGTTATATGTGTAGCGAGTGATTTTAGGGGTGAATGAAAATTGAAGTGACCTAAACGAATTCCTTGGGATCTTCTCCTACTGCAATTATCTAATTATTGTTCACTCCCTTTGGTGAAATAATGTAACTTTCTCGAGAGGAACCCATGTTTTCTGTAACCGCCATAAACAACTCTCATGCACAGCTGTTATGTTATTTCACTTGATCAATCCCTATAAAAATGTCAATAATATGTGAGACATCATTTCCACACCTTTCCCCAGTGCAGCTATTTAATTAGTGCTAAATTTATAATATAACTTGCGTTTCATCGTGGTTAAGGCATACGAATCTCAAATAAAGTGTAAGAATTATTATGCAAGGAAGATGACAAGTCTAAAAGTTTTTTAGGATGCCCACACCTTGAATAACCACTACCACATGCAACACCACATCTCTGTCCACTCCTACCACCACCTAATCAATCCATTCACCAACTCACCTGCCACACGATATCCTCTAGCCCACGCCTCCACTTATCTTTTTTTAATTTTGATTTTTTTTACAGGGAACTAAAATTCCCTCCCCTTATATTACCATTTTCCTTGATGCAACACAACACAAAAGCACTAAGGGTACATAGGTAAGAAAGTCAATAATGACATATGTCGTTTAACAAAATGAATTTTCGGTAGAACACAACCACAAGGAAGCAAAGTAAATCTAGAAATATCTTAAATTTTAGTGTTCTATGAAGGTTGGTAGTTCTCTTTTACTTTATTAATTATTCCATATTTTCTTTGACTGTATTCCTAAAACTCAAGATCTTAATATTCGTTGATTAAGATTTCAGTTTATTTATTTTTTGTGGGTGCCCAACAAAAAATTACATCACAATACCACATAAGGTCCAAACACAACACTAATGGCTCACAAGACATCTTGCTCCATTCTTTTACAACTGTATCACATCACAATCCCTTTTATTCCACCATGGAAGATAACACATAGTCCACCTAACAATGAATTTCCAACAATTATGTCACAGGCCTAGATCCAACACACACAAGTGACTAACAAACAATGAATCATGATGTTGATACATATACCACTGGTATCACATACCCCAAATACCATGACTATACCCACAGAGTTCCAAGACAAGATCTAATAGTATATATCAATTTAAGAGGAGTGTCAATTCTCAATCATAACAATGTCTAACAAGACTCACAAGGGTACACATAACGCATAACACCAACTCCACACATCACAACCCATCATGAAATAACTCCAGATATCTCCAAAAGCAAAAAAATACAACTCCATATACCTCCTAAAGAATAACCAACAACTTCATATACCTCCCAATCATCAATAACACACACACACACAACACACAAATCTCTTATGTCTCCCTCAAGTCTCTTATGCCTCCCTCAAGAAATAACATAAAGATTGATTTTTCTTTTCACTCCCCAAAAGAGGTCGGCCACCCTATTGCTCTAGGCACATAGATTCTAGACACCCCTAACCTAAGTGACATAATAACTCTTTATTCAAGAACCCAAAAGCTATTTGTAACTCCTTGGGGTGTATCCCCATACAATGAAGTGGGTCCATAGGTTCAAAAATTCCATGGTGTATCCCATGACCCTATTCCATCACATTATGACATTAGAACCAGTATAACAACCCATTTAAAATGCAAAGTTACAACAATCCCAAGCCTTGGGAAAGGCTATAAAACTTTTAAATATAAAAACAAAATTTATAAGTAAACAAAAAAAGGATAAATAGCCATAGTTAGTGCAAAATACGCATGTTAGTGCAACAACCAAATAAAATGCCCAAAATATAAGAACACATCAATCAATAAAACTGTTGGTTCTGGCAAGAAAAGAGAAAATGTTCAATTTATGAATAAAATAGATATATAGGAATAACACATTACGCTAACTATGTGGCCTTATACAGCCACTAAAGGGGTACTTAATGAGTTATTGGTACTCAAAAATTGAGCCTCAGCTCATAAAATAATATATTAAATAATGCAACTGTCATCATCTATGTCTAAATCATCTTGCCACCACTTCGACAAGGCTCAACATAGTCATAAATACACTTAGGTTGAATTCATATGATAAACTTATAGGGAGAGAGAAAGGAGTATGAGTCACCATCTATTGAGCCTAAGGTGTTTTCGAAACACAATATGCATGACATCCATTGAGCAAGTGTCATACATACCAAATGAAAAAAGTGGGTTTTCATCCTATGTAGGACTCCACTTCCTATCTCGTACTCAGTTGGATTGATTGGTCAATGGTAAAAATTTCCTCACTCCAAACATACACATTTTATTGATTTCCTTTAGGGTCATTTATTATAGGGTCCACAACATAGCACATAACTACAACACTAACACAATGGTGATTCACACAAATTAACCATAGCATCTTACGCATGATATATATATAGGGTATAACAAAATAATTACTTTCATGTGTTATGATACATCACATTACCACATTCTGTAACCAAAGTGTAATCATTATACACTAGGGATCATATACTCACCATATGCCCCTAAATCATGACATCAACCATCAAATATTACATGAATTATACATATGAGGTACACAATGTCTAACCTTACAACACATAGTCAAATACAATACAACATGGTGATGCACATGATTCATAAAAATACGGTGAGGACATCATGTTACAATCTAATTCATGATACACCAATCTTTTCATAGAACATATCAGCACACCTACATATCACAAAATGGAGAAATGCTCCAACACTCCGTAATCAACAATAATGTTCCTTTGCAACACAACAAGCCGATACATCAAACGTGAAATATTCATAAAATCCATAAACAGAAAAAATAATACTCTCATCACAATCACATCAACATGATAACAATATGCACTAAGGGACATACACAACATGTATGTTCACAATATCACAATTTTGACGCATTTCACATCACACTTATTTCACATTACTCTTCCAGTATCTACCACAACCATGCAAAACCATCAAATATCCAATATGTCCTAGAGGCTCAAGAGCATGAACCTCTACTCTTATACCAAATGTAACACCCACATTTTACACACCCAGATACAATAGTAACAAAAATACTAGGATAATTAATTTGACTTACATTACTCACTAGACAACACCACAAGGGCTCCAAGTAGAGAAACGCAATAAATCATAACACACTTACATAAGTCATTGACTCACATATACACATGAAAAAACCTTAAAAACATCAATGCAAACTTTCCCCAAAGAACGAATGCTAGTAATGACTCAACCATAAAAAAGGGACCAAAGGATTCACAAACCGAAAAAACATAATTTCCATGATTACATCTTAATTATGATAAAAATTCCAAGAACATTACTATGCAAGGATAATTTTCTATTTCATTTCAGCTACAGATTCTAAAATTCATTTCATGTTCAACTTACACTTCGTCCATTTAAGTCGGTTCTTTATCCAGGTTACAACAATCTCCTTAACTTACATAATTAATTGGCATATTTCAAATTGCATACAAAGTTCTTAATTCTCTCATTCTTAAGTTAAGAATATGCTTCTCAAATGTTTATACAATGTTTAATAATTACCCTTACTACATAAAATAATCTGAGGTGATATCAAGAAAGAATTCTTAGGATTTGAGGGAGATTTAGATTCAAGATACCCTTTCCCCATAAACATTATTCGATCACAGAAAATTTATTTCCCTACCATATTTAATATAGATAAATAAACTTGTTGAATCCATTCAACATTTCCACATCAAGAAATTTTATTTGGATTTATATATATATTTGGTTTCCTCAAAGTTGATCTCACCAAGGGAAATTCATATTCTTTCTAACACATGAAAATGTTTAGTTGAGTTATAAGGACTCCAAGGGTGACATTATTCCTAACCTCGAATCTTGTTTTACTCTTATATGATTTACTCTTACATTACAATATGGTCTCATTATTAGCATTGTTTTATAACAAAATGGGTTATGGGAATATTTGACTAACATCTTGAAGAAGTAAATGATTGGAAGCATTAGAACCACACACAAACCACAAGTGATTTTTTTTCAAAGTGAGGTCCCATATTTCCTAATTTCATGATACCACATGTGAAATTTCTTTTATTCTAAATGTCATAAACAACATAACAAGGGATTACGGAACCAAGTTTCCAGTTTCCTGGTTTCTCTTAAGTAAACATCTTTCAAATCAATTTCATTTGCAAAGAGTTACTTATAATTTTCTACCCACAAGATAACCTTCAAATCAACTAAGGTTTAGTTTAATTTTAATTGCACCTAAGGATCTACACCCCAACTATATATGAGTTTAAGGTGAGAGTACATATTTATGCTAAAAAACCATCATGAAAGACTAAGGTGTTATGTTGTTAGTAACCAAGGTAACACATTTAGCTAAGAGGAACTAAAGAGTTCATTAACAAGATTTTTAGTCATAGTACACTATTTCACTATCTCCATTTGTGTCGTCTGGGGGGGTCCCACAAGGAATTCATTCGATGACAAAAAAAAATTCTAGATCTAACTTTGTAAGACTTGGTAGCCCACTAGGATACTAAGGGAGTAATAGCTCTACTTACTCCATAAATGGTAAGGCTACACCACATATTCGATGCTTCAAATAAGGACTCTTAAGGTGACTCCTAAGGTAGTCTTCACCACTCAACATGGTGTCAGACCCGAAGAGAATAAATTCTCCTTACCCCACATACGGTTACCGAACCAAGAAGGAAACCACATACTCTTGATAAATTTGGACCATGTCGTTCCTAAAATATGGGTTCACGAATAATGTCATTAAACATACCGACTATGACGCTAAACTCAAACTAGGGGTCTTATTTACCTAAACTAGGAGGTTCCATTGAGCACAAAAGTTTAAGATCATTTTACAGATTCAATTTATTTTGGGCTAAGAAATATCATGCGAGAAGGATGACATCGAGAGTAGAGATTGAAGTTTATCCTAAGGTTTTAGTTTTCCACATTATAAAGGATTCACACATGAAAGGTAGTTATACACAAGTCCTATACTAGGGTTGAGTGTTTCATTTAGATCTCTTTATTATAATTGCAAGGTCAAGAATACAACACACTAATTAATTAATCTTCTATTGAACCCAAAAATGCACTACAATATTTTTAAATTCAAATGTATTTAACATATATATATATATATATATATATATCAACAATGTTTTTACCATACGTAAATATGAATTTAAATTACACCTATGATTAAATGCACATTTCCCAAGGTATCCCTAAAACTAAAATCTCATACATATTACCAAATTTCATATATAAACATTTATGTAACATGGCAATACATGATACATATAAACATTTTCCAATAACATATATAAATTACAATAATAAAGAATGATTTACACCATGCCTTTTCACCATCTCACTTCCATCTTGCAAAACCATGTGAGCATGAAATCAGTGATAAATTGTTGGCATGACATCCACCCTAATCTAACATAATTAACATTTGTAGTTTCCCATTTACATAATAACATTAAAATTTTGCATTCGAAAGGAGAAGGTTAGAGACACATATTTATTTCATTTCACTTCACTTCATTTCTTAACCAAGGAGAGAGAAAGAAACATTGTTTTGCCAAAAGTTTGATTTCTCATAACAAGTCACACAGTATAGTTTCAAACAGTTATTTAAAAGTGTGAACAAGTTTCCATAATGGTTTGGCATCCAGACATGGGTCCTAAATTTTTTTAATTATGTTTCCTTGTTAGCTGTAAAAATGTTTAGTTAAAGCTCGGAGGCTAAGAAACCACTTTCAAATGTTGTCCTCTAATGAGAAAACACACCATGGGTAAGATTCTGTGTATCCTCTTATACACCCAAAATTCATAGGAACTGTCAGAATTCAGAATTATTGAACGGTTTACAAAGAACGATAGGTTTTTTGGAGCCACCGGTCCTAATTGGTCTAGTTTCGCCTAGTCAAATGCGACCCGAGGCCTACAAAATGACTTTTCGAAACTATCAAGAATTTTTTTTATCAAACTGAAGGTTCTAGGAAATTGTCTAGTAAAAATACTAGAGGTTTGCGAATGTGGATAAGCATTTCATTGTCTAGGAATCAAATGGCGAGCTGATACGAAAGTCAACTTTTAAAATTTAACAGATTCCTACAGCTGCAAAATGGTGCAACATGGCTCCTAGAAGGGCATCAAGAATATCAGAAAATATCATTCGAGGTTGATTCAAGGATTCAAGTGACTCCTCACATAACAAGGTACACGCAGGAAACTTAACCTCTTCTTTCTAGAGTTATGAGGGTTATTATACACATCTTCAAAAATCGTAATTTCTCTATTTAAACAAATAAATGGTCAACATATTTACTAGGAAGTCAACTTCAACTTGTCAATAAAAAGAGGTATTATAGCAAACTAGTTTTGTTGGGACATTTCTAGATCATCACGAAATGAGGGTTTTAGTTCATTGTTTACCAAGGAGTATTAGATCATGTAAGTTATGATATAATGTTTTATTGTTTTAAAAAAAAAATTAATATAATAAAATATATGAAAAAACATTCAGTTTAAATTTTTTAATTTCGTTGTAAAAGAAAAAGTAAAGAACAAAATTTATGACAGATGAGGAGAGATGAACCATGCCTAGGAATGATGAACAAAGTAGGTGTTATCGCCAAATCACAATGCCCTTATGTTTACACAAGTGCATGTACTTGAGCTCACAGTGTGATTGGATAACATGGGTACTATCTCTAAGTTTTGGGACTTGCTTCTTGAGATAGACCTCTAGAGAAAGATGGTTCTTTCTCCTAAACTACCTGCCACAATCTGCTCTAATGCAGGCAAAACTATCTTTCCTAATGTAACTTTCCAAGGAACCAAGGAGGGAGAATACATGAAAATGAAATCGTACACTAAAGTGGTGATACACCAGAAAAGGAGGGGTGCGATAGTATTCTTCCAACGTGTGAGATATAGAAGAAAAGTGCACACTAGAATGGGTAATGATAGTTCTCCACAATCTAGCAAAATGCATTCACAACAACATCTCAAACATACACAATGATAACGGATCCCTAAAAGAGCATAAAAATAGACACAATATTATTGTAATCAAGGTTAGAGGGGCAATAAGAATGCAAGAAAACACAGCAGGAGAAGATGCATCCACAAACCTGTATTTTATTGCTACATGATATGCACAATTCAATCTATTACAAGATAAGGGCCTAGATCACCATGCAAGGAGTCCACTACAAGGGTATACAAAACATTGGCTTCATAAAGAAATTTTGACAGAGCTTTCCTACCAGAACACTACCTTTTTTTACAATGATCCCAACACTCCAATTTATACGAAAATGAGAAGAGAGAGAGAAGGGGAAAATGGAAATCCTGAAATATGTCCTTCAACCACTTGTAAGAGGCACTAAATGGAGTGAAATGATTTTATGTTACTTGAAAAAGGCTCCCCATATTTTCACAAGTGCTGTAGCAGAGAAGGAATGATGACCATGCCTATTAATTGCCCTCCCAACTTCCAAAGAAAACACTATCATGAACCCGGCCACGTTTTATGAAAAATTCCCATTAATTTCTCATAAAATTCATAATTTATTGATTTTTTTATGTTGGAACCAGAGCCACGATTCCAATGGTACCAATTTTGTTTGATTTAGTTCAGAAATGCAAAAGATATGGCCTTCTGAGTGCGAGCAACTATTTTGGGTCTGCCATGCATTTTCTATCATTTGACATGAATGAGCATTAACTAACTGGAGCCGAATATGTTTCCTTTATTTAAATATATATATAACCTCATTAAAATTAATAAATCCAATTTTTGTGATGTAGATGATGTTGTGCTCATTCCAGAAAGTTTGATTTTATGAAAATCGGAGCTCAGAGTCAAAAGTTATGTCCATTTGATGTTTGGGAGGTCATCTTTGACTTTTCTTTTGAATTGCGGGTATTTCAGAAAAAACAGGTCCACATGTCTCAGATGTCCCAGACACATTCTTCTGCATCATCTGATTCTTGCTTTCTTGTCCCTTTTGCAGCCTTTTCACCCTTTCGCGTCTTGCGCGTACATTTATCCCTGACTGTCCCTGACTGTGCAGAACAAAAACTTCTACTTTTTCTAATTTTCACTGCGTGTGACCATTTCAGATTTGCACGTTCCAACATACCAACTGTCACATGGAATTCTTGGGACAAAAATTTCTATCTTATCCGATTCATTTGTATTTTCGGCCCCAAACTTGGTACGACGAACCTTGGTATGACCCGCACTGGTACGACTCGCAACCTTCAGACCCGTAATGCATTAAAACAAGCCTGCGACTTCATTTTTTGGATTTTTTCAATTTTTTCTAATTCATTGGGATTTTTCCTTGGATGGGAGAGTTAGAGAGAAGCCAAAGGGACCCCAAAACATGATTTTGGGCCTTGAATCGATCTACTTGTTTGCGAATGAAGAATTTGATACATATTATCAAAATTACCTTGATGGTGAAATTTTTGATAGCAACAGGCACTATGATCATCAGAGGTAAAGATAAGTTTTAATCCATTACGAGACCAAGCAATATGAAAAATTGATCCCTTGTGCCCAGCGAGTCTTTAAAAAAAACAGAACTGCATTGATCATGAAGTTTTTTTTAATTTGTGCACTCAATATTGATACCAATGAAAGGTGGTACCTCCTAAATTATTTCACTAACTCCACTTCATTCAGAAGGTTTTTTCCATATCATGATTTCATTATAGATTTTACTAGATGCAACACAAAGTTTCTGTAAGGATTCACCCCACAAGCTCATGGAATATAGAAGGAGCCTCTCTATAAATTTCACCTCAAACACATGATATGATTGAGAAATATCCCAGAGAATAACATAATTATAACTTAGGTGAATGAAAAGAAAAGTGACGATCACATTTTATTTAGTCCCATAATTTTTCTAAAGGGCCTCCTTCTCTAACCCCTTTAGAAATCGAACATACATGAACCAATGGCCAAAGGGAGGAATTATCTGTAACAAATCCAAACTAACCTACCCTTTAAGATTTTTATTGCTATCTGAACTTCCCCTAAGCTATTTATCAAATAAATTAACCCTTATTTCCCCAAATACTGCAATTGTAACTATTGAAATTCTCATAGAAGGGATGGATCAAAATTTTGAAGTAAATAACAAGGAGCAATGAATTACGTGCACTCAAATATCATCAAATACATGAGATGAAGAAAGTAGTTTTCCAAGTTCAATATCATATAGAAAGAGGTGTGGTCATGTGCCTGCAAGTAGATATGGAGCCAATGATTCCCATGGATGATATAGAATTTTTTTTTTGAAGCATCTCCGAGATAAGATCCTTTATCCACCCATTATGAAATATCTACTTCCGAGGTAGCCATAGCTCCACCACCTTTTGCATATTCCAACACAATGTTATATGTGCAGTGAGTGATTTTAGTGGTGAATAAAATAAGAAGTGACCCAAATGAATTCCATGGGATCTTCTCCTACTATAATTATCTAATTACTGTTCACTCCCTTTGGTGAAATAATGTAACTATCTCGAGAGGAACCCATGTTTTATGTAACCACCATAAACAAATCTCATGCATGGCTGTCACCTTCTTTCACTTGATAAATCCCTGTAAAAACATCCAAAATATGTGAGACACCCTTTCCACACGTTTCCCCACTGCAGCTATTTAATTACTGCTAAATTTACAATATAACTTGGGTTCCATCATGGTTAAGGCATACGAATCTCAAATAAAGTGCAAGAATTATTATGTAAGGAAGATGATAGGTCTTAAAGTTTTTCAGGAGGCCCACACCCTAAAAAATTGCTGCCACACAACACATCACATCTCCATCCACACCTGCCCTTACCAAATCAATCCATTCACCAACTCACTTACCACACGCTATCTTCTAGCCCATGCCTCCACTTTTTTTGTTGTTTTTCACAAGGCACTACAGTTAGTTACAGACCTTTCTACCTACTTTAAGGAACTATAAATATTATTTCCATTACATTGTAATGTACATTTATTTAAAGCTAGCAATAGATTTAAAAGTAAATTTTTGTGCATGATATCTTTTCTAAAAAACCTACAGGGGAAATTATGGGAACATTCCAACAGAATGGTGCTAGGATAAGAAATCATAACTCTATAAAACAACTAGTGAGAGGTGTACTATGAAATGATTCTCTTAATGTCCCTTTCAACATTATTGAAAAGAATTTAAATGTGGCAATAATAACATCATCTCAAATTTTCTACCCTGGTGGGCACACCATTAGCCTCGTTGAAATGCAAGACGTCAAGTCATGCCTTCCTTTGAAGCTAGCTTGCATGTTTTGCACATCCTACGCTTGTAATGTTGAAGATGGAAAGGAGTGATAGGGATATGAAGTTATAAATTCATAGAACAATTCTTCATATGATTCATTTTGAACATTGTCTAGTGAAACATGTCAAATTTCGTAGAAAGGGGAGGATATACAAATTGTTATCATTCCAAAGAGCACCATGAGTTGAATAAGTGCAATCAATCCTTATATTTATTTGATACAATGTAATATTTTCTTATTGTGGGTAACTCAATGTTGAAAATAAATTCCAAAGAGGGCTACTTCCTTGGATCAATCACCTAAAGTAGTTCTCTTGTTGGGGATGGGGAGAGAAATAACATAAACTTATAGAAAGCATGTAATAATTAGGTGATACACCAATGTTTTGGATACATATGTCTGCACAACACAAACTATTTTACTCTTCAAGACCTAAAATATTAACTTCATTTGTTTTTTATTTGAATTTCATACAAGAAATTCACAAATGGCATGCGTAGACACAAAATCATGCACTTGGATACATTTTTAGGTCATAAAACATACTAGCATTCATATGATTCCTAAGAAAGGAAACTAGTAATTGATGACTATCTTTGACCTCTTTTTTTTTCATGGTTTTCTATTTGGTCTTACACAACCAAAAGCCCAGTCGGTATTTCACTTATTTATATTTTATGGCTCCAGAAACGAGTTCCCAGCTAGGACTGGAGGGCTTAAGTGCCTCTGCCCCATCTGGAAACTCCTAACCCCTTTTAACCTTACTCACTTATTTTTGGTCTCTTTTATCTTTTGGGCATTTTTTTTACTTATGGTTTTTCCTTCCAGTTGTAAATTACAAAATTCAAACAAGGAAATCACATAAATACATAGTTATGAGAAAAAAATCAAGAACCAAGATCTAAGCATATACTATCATCACCTAATCTTGCATCCAAAGGAACTAAAATAAATTCAAAGGATCCATTTTGCATCCATTCAAGGGATAAGGGACTGTAATCTCTCCATACACAACTTAGGAAGGGAAATTTTCTTTATTCCATCTACACATTTATCTTCATTATTACATATAGGTACACCTAGTTATCAAGTACACTTGCACAAGGGCATTCTAGTGCATAATTCTTACACACACTTACCATAACTACACAGATTTTGAGATATAGTGTATATATTGATCATAAGTTCACTTTTGGGGTGACCAATGGGGTCTATCTGATTCCCAATATTACATGTTTATTTTTTAGATTCAATGTGGTATTGTGCGTTTTGGAGTAGAATATTTTTTTATAGGTCACAAGTACCTCGGGGATCATATTGTGATAGATAGGAAACCAATAGGAAATATTTTTGACACTTGTGTGACACTATGAAAATCAGATTATAGCCATCTATGCAGTCACATTTTCCCTGTAGAGGTCTCTAGCATCTAAGCACCCTTGTCCAGCCATGGGTTCCCATGTCTAGCCACATTCCTATATTTGTAAATTTATCTAGAGAATTGAGACATTGTTCACTTCCTTTTGAGTAGTTTTCCCAGGTCAGAGCACTCTCAGATCAAGCATTAATCAACTAAGTCATTATTTCTATACCTCTTTCTTAGGATTTTGTAATTTATTTTCTTATTTCTTGTGTAATATTATTTTTACTAACTATATATCATAGGTCACATTTAGTTCCTCTACAATTCAGGTTTTACAAAAGTTATATTTTTGTTAAATCCTTTGGTGCCCTAATGTATGCAGCTCAAAGCTACAGTTCATTTTTGTACATCACATTATCAATGCGGGTTACAATTACAACACTAGATATGAATTAGACTTGGGTTAAAAATAAATCACAGACACAAGTTTTTAGGGCCATACAAGAGCACCTAGGAACCTATGTCCTCCCATACGTGCTAATTTCTTGGAGGCACACATAATTAGTTTCTCAAATTTTTACAGTTCACAACACTAGTTACATGATATTTTTTACGGTATAGGCACAATCCTTAAGCAAGAATAATGCATTCTATGTCCATTTTCAATCCAAAAAAACAATACATTCAGAATAAATCAGAGACAATAGAAACAAAACAAGATCACACCATCTATATTAATGTATATCGGGAAAAGTTATGGAATGAGAGTAACCCCAGAACTCTTTCCCTAACACTTTTTCTTTGACATGAGATCACCCAAAAAATTCACTCTTGGCATGAGATTGCCCAAAAAATCGCTATACACATCATTTTCGGGACATTTTATATCCCTTTACACCCTTCTACATCTAGTGCACACTTTCGTTTTTACATAATTTTACACACTTTTACATACTTTTACATATTTGGATCAAAATTTTCATATACATGACTTTGAATACTCTCTTTCTCTTATTTTTATAGGTCCATCCTTACAAGAATCAAAAATCAAAAGAAAAACAAAAATTACAACACATACGCTTTACCCTTAGGGTCAATTTCTTTCGAGTTTCCATGCTTCATTTTTCCGTCATTCCACACTTCACTTGTCTACTCAACATGCTTCTCACTGTGTTATCTTTAGTAATACAAGGTAGAAATCTCTTATATACTTTATTTTATTGAGTATTCATTCAACAACATAAATGTGGGGAAAATGTAGACCAATGCTCACACACTTGGGTACATTACTAAGTCCTAAAAACACACTAAATTTCATGCGATTCCTAAGCATGAAACTAGTAATTGACCAGTGTCCTTGGCCTCTTTTTTTATTTATGGTTTCTATTTTCTCTTTCACACCCCATAACCCCATCAGTATTTTACTTATCTATCTTTTATCACTCCAAATACCAACACCCATCCAGGACAATAGCACCCAGGTGTTCCTTTCCACCTTGGGAGCCTCTGGTTGTATTTCACCTTACTCGCTTATTTTTGGTATCTTTTATCTTTTGGGAATATTTTCTACTTATGGGGATGCCTTCAAGTTTTCAATTATGAAATTAAAATAAGGGAATCATATAAATACATATTTATGTGACTAAAATCAAGGACCATAATCTAAGCATAAACTATCATCACCCAAGATTGCATCCAAAGGCACCAAAATCACTTCAAAGCATCCATCTATCATCCATTGAAGGGAAAAGGGAATGAAATTTCTACATACACAACATAAAAGAGAGAATTTTCTTTATTCATCGATGCATCTATCTATTTTGATTTATCCAGCTATAACCTGTTATAAAGTGTATTTACACAAGGGCATCCTAGGGTACGATTCTTACACTCAGTCATCAAGAATACATGGATTATGATATGTAGTGCAACGCTTGGTTGTAACTTCACTTTTGAGGTGACTATGGGGGTCAATCTGACTCTCCATATTGCATCTTTCTTTTTTGGATTTGATGTGGTATCATCATTTTTATAGGATAATATTTATTTTGCAACTCACAAGTACCTCAAAGATCATATTGCGACACACATGTGTCCAACATGGAATATTTGTGACACTTGTGTGACATTTTGAAAATCAAATTATGGCCAACTATGGATTCACATGCCTCTAGTAGAGGTCTCTAACACCTAGATGACCTTCTCTCAATGTGAGTGTCAATGTATAGCCTCATTCTTGCAGTATTGAATTTATTTGGGGTATTATCAAAACTGTTCACCTCCCGTTCAACAATTTTCTCAGTCCAGAACACTCCTAGATCAAACATTAATAAATCTAAGTCATTTTTTCTATACCTCGTGCTTAGGATTTTATACTTTATTTCCATATGGGATGTGTCATGTTACATTAAAATATATTTATACTAGTTCACATTTAGTTAATCTGCATTTAGTTCAATTTAGCATCAGAGGGTAGATCTAGTATCATTCAAATTCCAAACTGATTAAAAATCTAAATCTACACTTAATATGACTATGAAAGATTTAAAAATATTAAAGGAGGTGATGAGATCCATAAACATGCAAAGGAAATAATGCATTCAATTAAACATACCAATTCCAATTCTCTAACACACTTCAATTTAGCTTGCAAATGGATGAAATCAATCTTTTATTACATCAAATAGGTGCTGGAGTATAAAATTTAGCATAGCCTTGGCATGTCAAAATGAGAATCCCCCAAAATGCTTCAAAAGCATGGGTATATATAGAAAAAGAAAATAAAATTAAGAGGAAAATAAGTAGAGCTATAGCTTCTCAACAGTTTAGTTCACGTTATCTATCCCTAGTTCATTTTGGCTTATTCCTACCACTTAATAATGACCCAACTCGCTCTCTCAAAAGAAATACTTCAACTTGAGTTCAAGACTTTTAGATGGGGCTAGTCATAGATAAATCCAATGCTAGCTATTATTTGCATAAATCGACCCCTTGAGTTAAATTACAAATTTTTAAATTATCATTCATATGGTTTTAAAAGGGAAAAATAATTAGTATTCATGATTTTTAAATCCTTGTTGACTTGATCAACCCACTCCTTTATAAAAAATAAGGAAATTATTCCAATCCTTAGAAAAAATTAAGGTAATAATTCTATCCTTTTTGTTTTTATGAACTCGTGAGATAAGGTTTTGATTTTTGAATTGGGCTAGGTATGATTTACACCCGCCCACCACCATATTGAAATGTCTTATAATAATAAAGAATCATTACAAAAAACCCACTATGTGGGTACCTAGGAAATAATGATGAAGGGAAGTAAGTAACCCTAACCATGGTCAAAACTAACCATGGTTAGGTCATACTTGGTGAAACATTTAACCATTAGGGTTCAAACCCTAAAAATATTTCTTTTGGCATTGTTGGATTTGCATGGAGGATCTTATTTGGTGGGAAACCTTTATAACTTTTTGTGTTGGCTACCATTGATGAAGAGCTCAAGATATTATTTCTTATCTTTTAATGTCATTGTTGTGTTGTTTCCTAGCTCAATTTGGTGAAAAATATACATTTTGTTCCATTTTTATTGATGCCGCCATTTTTAATAGCTTAGGCTCTTATTTTTTATTGTTTGCAACAACATTTTAGAGATTTTTACCTTTATTCATTTATTTTTATTTCTCTACTCAACTATGCATTTGGTGCTTTCCATTTCTCATCAATGCAAGCTTTGGTTTTAGAGGGTAAGATTTGTTAATTTTTAGATCCTTTGATGCTATTTTTACTCTCTTAGAGCTCTGATTATAAATCAATTCAAGCTCTCTACTTTTCTTAGATTCATGGAATTCTCCTAGCTTGAGAACCATGTTGATCAATTCGAGTTCTTATTTCTTGTGAGTGATCTCTATTTCCATTTGAACCTTTACCATTTTTATCACCTCATTTTTCCATTTAACACTATGCTTGACATTATTTATCATATGGCTCATCATTTTCATTTCTCAGAGTGATCTTCTTTTGGGTTCCATCTAGTTTTTTTTATAGCTCAGTGCTATGTATGATCTCGACCCAAGTATTATAAAACTATACTGCCCACCTCTTATTATAGTATTTATTTTCCAAACTCGTTACTTTTATTTGATATGGACATAGAATTTTAACATCATTTGAGTACTATATGCTCTTATTACGGTTCTTTTGACGAAACTTGTGGTGATTTGGGTTAATAAATCCAAACTAATATTGTGGATTATTATCTTATCTCTTGCATGGTATCATTTTAGAAATTAACATATTATGGTTTAGTTGGTTTCATTTCATATGTGAAGAATTTACTTATGGGGCAAGTGCACCATTCTAGGGGTCGAAAAGTGGATAAAAACCCAAAAATTAATGAAACACATATGCATTCCATAATAAAGTGATTGCATTACTTTTCTTAAGCTTGGGAATTCATGAACCTAAAATGCATACATGTTATAGTGCGCCTATATTTCTAGTGCTATGAAACGAGTACGCAGTTTGGTCTATATGAAGCTTAGGAGGGCATGAAGGAGACATATTTACTAAAATAAATGTTAAGTATAAGATTTATTTTATTATTTACTTATAATTTTATTATTTTTTATACTTAACATTTATTTTAGTAAATATAAGAAAATAATAAAAGTATAAAGAAATAATAAAAGAAATCATATACTTAACATTTATTTTAGAAACAATTCATAATATAAACAAGATCTAAAAAAATATCCACAATGACTCAATCCGACTCTCCTGTGCACGAGGTAAACCTAAACCGAAGAACGCAGGGAAAAGGTGGTAGATAAATAGGGAATGTTAGAAGCTCTAGTAGGGATGGCCACACTCCCCTACAAGGAAATGGCGGTGATGGTGTGAATAATGGAAAAAAGGCAGGAGACAATTGTGATTCAAATGAATACATTGAAATATCCTAGATTGTGGTTGTGTTTAATGCAAATCAAGGTACAGGGAGATGTGCTGATGTTAACCCTCCTAACATAGAGTTTTTTGTTGATCAAGAAAAGGAAGACACGGAGAATCGAAACCCTAACCTTGAACTAAAGAAGAAGGGATGAAGAAATATTAATACAAAGAATGTAACTGCATGGGAGGGTACCTCAGCTCATGAAGGAGATGATAGTGGCTGCAAGGACCACCAAACTGGAAAAAATAAAAATAGGGCATCATTCCTCTCTTACAAAGGCTGCTAAGCACAAATATTTGGACAATGGTTTTAGATCTGGATGATTCAACTAGAGGAATAAAAACATTGGAGATAATTAGTCCAAATCTTATGTTGTAATGGTCTCCAAACATATGGAGAATTCCAAAAAATGTAGAGACACTATTAAAACCTTCACAAAATACTCTCGTACTTAAGATAGAAGAGAATATACTACAAATGGTCCTCAATGAGGAGGAAAATCTATCCTATTTTGGACTCATTTATAGGTTTAACAAGTTTTGGCCTAAGCTCTATCAACTTCATGATTAGATTTCACAAAGATGGAGAGAAAATGTTAAGGGTAAGATTGAACTTTACCCATATGATAAATATTATTTTATTGATGTTTTTGAAACCCCTAAGGACATGGATTTAATTTTTAATCAATATTGGGTTTGGGGTGAAAATGGACTCTTGTTCAAGCCATGGTATCCATATTTTGACCCTCTCAAAGAATCATTTAATACCTACCCTTTTTGGATATATTTCTTGTGGAAAAATCAAAGGAACCCTGAAAGGCCTAAGTTTGACATGGGGCATTCAGTGTGATTACACAACATTGGTCCATTTCTCAAGCTTTGGGACTAGCGGAATTGAGATGGACCTCCAGAGAAGGATGGTTCATGCTTCCTAAACTACCTACCACAAGCTACTCTAGCGCAGGAAGAGATAATATATCCTAATATAACCATTCCAAGGAGATAGGGAGAGAGAGAGAGAGTGAAAGAGAGCCTACACAAAGTGATGATACACAAGAATAGAAAGTGTTTGATCAAAAATCCAAATGCCTGTAGTGGAGGGAGCTGAGTGATGGAGGGGATGGACAAATGCATCACAAACCAAAGAAAAATGTCACACAGAACACCACTTCAAAACTCATTAAACACAGCTCACATAACCTATAATAAACATCACAGTATGCATGGTATACCCTGCAATGATGAGAGCTAAGAAGAGATAATAAAAAAATAAAATGATGGACAAGATGCATCATGAAACAAATTTTATTACTCCATAAGTCACATGGTACATCATCAGTGGGAAAAAGAGGTAAGAAAATTCCATTACAGAGCTAGGAGAGGAGGAATAGACTCCACATTCTTCCCTAAGGAAGAAAGAGAGAGGGGGGTAGGAGAGAAATAATGAAAAACCCTTTAGAAAATGTCTCTTCTTTACAATATATAAGAAGAATAAGAGAGAAAGGAGGGAAAAATTTCAAACCCTGTTCTAACCACCCACATAATGCATTGAATCCACCTACCACAATGAAGATAATTACTGCAACACCCATACCTTTGTCATTGTCCCCTATTGGGAAAGAAAGAGGCCCATTCTTCATCATGGCAGTAGGTGGGAGAATTGACAAGCCCCTAAAAATAGTGGTTCGAAACATTAATTGAAGAAGGTGATAAGTGGATGTTGAGAGCTTTCTGAAATTCCCTTTCCCACTATAAATTGAGCTCCCAGTCAAAAGATATGGCTGTATAAAGACCAAGGTTAGACGTTTTACGTGGGATCCTCTATTTAAAAGATTTTTTCCATACACGGGCCACGTGGCAGCCTTCACCCATCATGGATATTCAACCCCTTCCTTTTTCTCTTGAAATTGCATCAAACTGACAATTGGCGGATTCCTTAGGCTCTTCGATTTCCTCTATATTTTTGCTAAGTCCCTTTGTTTGGTAGGGCCATATGTATGACCCAGGACATGTGGAGGCTCAACACATGTTTGGGACCTACCTCCAAATTTTATTTTTGAATTCGCGCTGAAGAGACACGTGGAGGCTTCCATCATTCCTTTCATACTTAGCCAATTCAATAACTAGATTTGTCCCCTTTTGGACCTAGGACATGTGGAAGATTTGCGCTCGTTTGGGGGACCACCTTTGGGTATTACTTTAGAGGTGCTCCATTTTGACATGTGGAGGCTTCTTCTACTTCTTTTATATGTAGTCAATTAAAAGGTTGGCTCTATTCCTTTTTGGACCTAGGATACGTGGAAGCTCCGTGCACATTTGGCAACTACCCCTAGATTTTTCTTTTGAATTTGTGCAGACGAGACATGTGGAGGCCTCCACAGGATTTTGGACTTTTCAATGACTAACCTTACCTTTTCATACTTTGACCACGTAGTGGGATAGTGCTTGTTTGCAGACTACCTTTTGGGTCACACCTTTGAAATTGTGCCAAAGAGACACGTGGATCCTTCCGCAACTTTGTTCAGTTCCTTTGTGTTTTGGCTAACTCCCTTTGTTTGGTGGGGCCATATGTCTAATCTAGGACACGTGGAGGCTCAGTACACATTTAGGAACTGCCTCTAAATTTTACTTTTGAAGTCGTACCGAAGATACACATGGAGGCTTCTGGTGGTCCTTCCATACTTAGCCGATTTGGGTCGACCCTGTCCCCTTTTTTAACTCTGACCACATGGCGAGCCTGCACTCATTTATGGTCTTCGTTTTGTATTTTAACCTTGAAGTTGCACCGAATTGACACGCGACACTTTCCACGGGTCTGTGAATTTTATTTTTGTGAAATACTCTGCGGGCTCACAGGCCCACACTTGAAAACTGTGCCATTTTGTGAAAACTGTAAAAGTTCCAAAATGCCCCGCAGAATGGTCAACCCAAATTTATACTTGGGAAAAATTTCCCCTATAGCCTTGCAGAGCCACTTTTGGTAAAATAAATCATCCTTGGGCCCATCGGCCCAGCATTTTCCACTTAGCAAAGGTAGTCCTTCTCGGACCCGCCAGCCCACAAGTATAACTTGTGACTTTTGCAAAAAGTGCAAAAATGTCAAAATATCTCCGCGGATGGAATGCTCTCATGCCATCTTAAGTGTTGAACCTATACAAAAATTTAGATTGAAGTATTGATAGGGGAAACATGTTTTTAGTTGATAAAAAATAAGTGTGAGCTTATTTTGGTCAACAATTTGGCGACTCATGGGGATCACCTGCCTGCTAGGTGAAATGATCAATTGCCTTAAAGCATCCATTGGGCATGGAGTCTTCTTGGTAAACACAAATCTGATCTAAACTTTGAAAACTTGATCCTTTACCAACTTGGAACACCACTGGAACTGAGGCTCATCTCACCAAAGGCTACTTCCAATGTACTGTGCATGAGAAACAAAACATCACAACACACTATGTACAAAATTAGAAATCATACACACCCCAAGTGGGATATACAAAGTGTACACAAGCACTTCCTCTACTTAAAATAACCTCAAATAACCTACACTAACCAAGATAAAAAGGGAACTTAAACAAATCGTTCAACTGGCAGGGAGAAGTAGCTTCCTTTCTTAAAAAGGGAAGTCATGCCAATGATTTGACACTAAATATGGTTGCTTGTATGAGTGAAAAACTGACTATAAGTCGATCCTCCAACCAAATCATCAAGGTGTCAACTAGAAACAAGACAAATACCTCTTTTAGTTTCTTTGTATTTGGATTGAAGAGGTATTGCAGCTGATCCTTAGTACTTGTTAGTGCAAAATTACATCACCCCCAAATGAGTCATCTGATATGCTTTTCTAAGGCAGACTCATCTGGTGTGATTGCATAACATTGAACTTTCCCCAAGGTGTGGGACCTTGAAAAATGGGAAAGCTCTCTAGATTAAAGGATGGTTCCTTATTCCTTTGTTTAGGTGCATACGTGAGAAATTATAGAGGATCTATTTCTATACCTAATCTAAAACTTGCCAAGGAGATAGAGATAAAAGAGTATAAGAAATTAAAAATAACTAAACTACCAGGTGATGCACCAACAAAATGATGAACACTTATTTTGCTAATAGACACAAACCAACAAAATGCATACAATAAGAAAGCATGGATAGCCAGATATATAATGGGAGACCAGATGAAAGAAAAAGAGACAAGACGATATCTAACATCGATCACATACATGTTTTATTACTCTGTAAATTGATATAGTCTATTATAAAGTAGCCAAGAGGTAGAAACGTAATGAAATTTTTGATGGAATGCCTGAACCCCATAAATCCCTTTGCTAGAGGAGAAGGGAACCTGCAAAAAAAAAAAATTCCAACCCTTTAACATGAATCCTACCCCCGTATTTATAGATTCAACCTAAAAGAAGAAGAGAGAGAGAAGCGGGAAAAGCAGGTTGAAGCTCAACCACCACTATTAATGCCTCTAATGAAATTTCTCCCCAAATCCATCTTTAATGCATAAATCCTTGGTTTGGCACCTTGAAGGAAGAGGAAACGGAGAAACATATCAAATATGATATGGTTGTTGAGTTAAGAAGATCCTGTATTGAAATCCTGAAGACGTTTCCTCCATTTTTCTTCAGCTAACCTCCTCAATATTAAAGTTTCAGACCTCCATGGCATGGGTGAGGCCGAGATCTTTCCAATGACATCAAATTTGTAATATTTCAAGCCTTAAGTCGAAATATATGCCCCTTTGCAGTTTGTATCGGGTTTGTACAGGAGGGTGGGAAAAAAACTTGAAAAATGGGTCCCCTTTTGATATGGGACACGTGGTAGCCAAATTGGAACAAAAATTGGGCCTACGGTTCTACGGAATTTATGTTTTTCCCTTTCCTCTGATTCCCCACTTGGCTTTGAATCAGGCCTAAATGTTGGCTTTTTCCTTGAGTGGAGATGTAGGCCATTTTACAACTTTTACCCCTTTTGAGATAATAAGGGGAAAAGAACCAACCTTTTCCTTGACAATCTGCTTTTTGACTCTATTTCCTCTTATGTGGGATCATGGTCAATGAAATATTTGTCATGAGGGAAAACTATGGATAGCAATTTGGTGACTCATAGGGATGTATGCCTGCTAGATGAAAAGACCAATTTCCTTATCGTATTCCTTATCCGGTACTATTTTTCCTTTGGGCATGGAGTTGAGAAAGACATGGATCCGGTACTAATTTTTCCTGCTGATTCACAAGCCCATAAGCTACTTGCACTCCCAATTTTCATAAGAAATCTTGAAATGAATCTAAAATTCACCCCTCAAGGTTTTTTAGAGTAGAAATGTTGATTTTTAAGGTCCCATATTTTTTTAACTCCCCTGTCCAAGGATCCTAGAGCATCTATCGCGAACCGGCCGAAACCGGCCAAAATCCATGAATGGACTACACACAAGCCACAAAACAACACCACACTATATACAAAATTTGAAATCATACATGCTCCAAATGGAACATGCAGAGCATGCAATTCCAAATGCACAGAAATAGTTAGGAGAAAAGCAATCTACATTAGCTGGGAACAAGAGGCATGGTCAATGTGCATAAGCACTTACAGGAAAGAGGGAAAACTCAAACTAATATGTAAGCTAGGGTGAGAACTCCCCTTTTAGTAGCAATGTGCATTAAGATAGATCCCATTTACTGGAATTATGTTCTGCAACTCTTCACCCTCCAATGTAGACAATTGGAAAGGTGTATCATTGCTACTTTTGGTCATCTTGTGATCATATAGGGAAGAACCAGCTTCTCTCTGGAGGTCTATCTCAAGTAGCAAGTCAAACAACTTGGAGATAGTACCCATGTTATCCAATCACACTGTGAGTTCAAATACATGCACAGGGGTGCTGTGATTCGGCGATAACAGGGACCACTCCAGATGGTGTCAAATTTGGAATGCCTTCCTGGTTTTTCTCAATTTGCATCCCATTTCAAAACCAAGTCTCCTTCCTAGAAGGTCCCTTGCTTTTGGCTTCTTGTCAAAGCATTTCTTGATTAAATCCTTATTCTTCTCTATTTCTTGGAGAGCATGCTCTCTGGTTTCTTCTAATTCTATCAGATCCACATACATAGTCCTCCATTGGTGTAAATTCAGACATCTCTAGTTGTTTCACAAGCTCCAATGCTGGAAACTCAAGTGATATAGGAAACACTGCCTCTTTCCCATAGACAAGCTTGAATGGAGAGCTTCATGTAGATCTATTGGGTTTTATTCTAATAGCCCATAAGGCCATTTTGAGCTTTGTGTGCCAGGTCCTTTGATTCTCATCAAGAGTTATTTTGATGATCTTTAGCAGTTTTTTGTTTATGGACTCAGCCATACCATTACCTTGAGGGTAATAGTTTGATGAAGTACTCAAATAAGTCCCATTCTTAACAGCCCATCCTGTGATTTTGGAACCTATGAATGCTAATGCATTGTATGATATGATGGTGGTTAGCACACCAAATCTGGTCACTATCCCTTCATAGAAATCCAGGATACTAGACTCATTTACTTCCTTGAGTGCCACTGCCTCGGTCCAATTGGTAAAATAATCTTTTTCTGTCAGGATCCATTTGTGACCTTAGCTTGAGTTTGGATTGATGAATCTAATGAAGTCCAATCCCCATTGCATAAAAGGTTGGTCAAGTGAGATTGGGTGTAATGGAAGTGCTGCTAGCCTTTCCTTGCCTTTGAAGAATGGGAAATTCTTGCAACCTTTTGATCCATGTGTAGCAGTCACTAAAAAATTTGGGCCAATAATAACCTGTCTTTCATGATTTTGAGTGTTGTCACTCTTCAAGCAAAATGGCCTCCAACTTCTTCAACATGGATTTCTTTTAGCACTCTCTCCACCTAATCTGTCTTAATGCATCTCAGCAATAATGCCATTGATGTCTCTTTTGAACAAGGCACCATCGATAAGAACATATGGGATGTTTTGTAACCTAAAATGTCTCTTTTTACTATACCCATCCCATGAGGACACATGCCTATTCAAAGGAAGTGCACCATGTCTTGGGTACAACAAGGAGCAGGTACATCATCTCTCCCTTCTTCTTAATCATCTTGTAGAATAAGAACAACCTCCTTTTCACTGTCTGCTTCATCTTGCTAACCTGAGGCTAGTTGTTTAAATAACCCCTTCCCACGGACCATCTTGCTAACCTTGATCTCAATGTCAAATTCCATGTACATGGGTGATCCATCTTGCTCACTTTTCATTCAGGTCCTTACTGAGAATGAATTCTTTAACTCCTGCATGGGAGACCAATAGTTAGATTTTGTTGTTTGAAACCAAATGCTTAAACCTCTTCAATCCTCTGATTACTGTCAGGTCCTTCTTCTTAATTAAGGAGTACCTCACCTCATAATCTTCCAGAATGTAGCTGAAGAAAGAAATTATTTGTTATGTACTTTCTTTTTTTCTGCTACAACCGAGATTGCAGAAATTGTGCTGCTTCCACCAAAGGAATACATTATGAAGTCTTCAGAAAAATATGGGTTCACAAGAGTTGGGGCTTGTGATATGGCTTCTTTGATAGCCTCAAAACTTGCTTTTCCTTAAGTTGTACACCTAAATGTTAAGGTCTTCTTCAACATCAACGTTATTAGCTTAACAAGGGCAACAAAGTTTGGAACAAACCTCTGGACAAAATCAGATTTTTCCCAAGAATATTTGAAGAGCCTTCTTGTGACATGGACATGGCAATGCTCTTATTGCTTTAACTCCTCTTTCTGGATTAATTTCCAATCCTTCCTTTAATATAATATGGCCTAGAATATTACCTTAATGGGCCAAGGATATGCATTTTTTGGGGTTCAGTGACACCCCAAAACTCCTACATCTTTGGAATGCCTGTCTTAGATGAAAAATATGATCTGCTGCATTTTTGGAAAACACTATAATGTCATCTAGATAGATCAACACTATTTTGTTGATCAGTCCCTAAAATTCCATATCCATTTCCCTTTGAAAATTGGCCTCGAGTGTTGGATAATCCAAATGGAATTTTATTGTAGGCATATGTGCCCCATTTGGTGGTGAAAGTTGTTTTGAATTGATAATCTTCTTTCAACATGATCTATTTGTACCCTGAGTAGCCATCTAGG
Source organism: Taxus chinensis (assembly GCA_019776745.2). Lineage (NCBI taxonomy): Eukaryota > Viridiplantae > Streptophyta > Pinopsida > Cupressales > Taxaceae > Taxus > Taxus chinensis. The sequence goes on along the minus strand of CM034147.1, from coordinate 742,587,627 downwards.
AGGGAGAACCTTTCCGACCCAGAAAACTACTTGCATGATTTGCTCCATTGAAGGGAGTGGGTAGTGATCTTTGAGGGAGGCTCTGTTCAAATCTCTGAAGTCAACACACAGCCTGATTTCTCCATTTTTCTTTCTGACTGGGACCAGGTTTGTAACCCAGCTTTAGTGTTTGATTGGAAATATGATAATCACCTCTATCAACTTGTTTAGCTCCTTCTTCATCAGAGGCTCAATATATGGGTTGACTGGTCTCTGCTTCTACCTGATGGGCTGAGTAGGTGGATCCAATTTAATTGTGTGTTGTACTAGTTTTGGATTGAACCCTCATATGTATTCATAACTCCAAGAAAACACATAAGAAATTCTTGGAAAATCTGTATGAATTCATACCTTTCTTACTTTGTGGCCACTTTCCCAATTTGAAGTGTTTTGTCTTCTACAACTGAGATTAACTTTGAATCTTCTCCTTTGATCTGCATGTTAGCCTTATCTTTTTTGAACTGATCATTAGCATTGAAAATGGATTATAGTGTCACCAAGCCTTTAGGAAGCTTGTTTGTATGCAGTTGTAATATCTGGTTCCCATACTGCTGCTCTAGTCTGCTCTGGTTTCTAGCTAAGAATTTAGTTTCTTCTTGAAGAAATTTAGTGATCTATTTATCATTCTCAAACACCTGCCAGCATGTATTATTATATGGCATTGTTGGCCTCATAACCACATGGATATGTGGTTGTTCTTCACCTCTTTTTATGGTGTTAACCACATCAAAAAATTTCTCAACTATTGTATGTTTGACAGAAAATTCATTTTCCTTCCTAGGTATGGACACAATACTAAAGGCCTCAAATCCCTCCATGAGATCCCATACCCTACTCTTGTATTTCTTGAGAAGGTCATTTTGGATAGCATTTAGTCCTCTGACTTGATTGGTAACCAGCTCACTATCACTGAATACTTACAAGTTCTTGATTCCCAGCTTTCTTGCCCAATGAAGACCTTGGACTAAAGCCTCATATTCAGTGGTGTTATTTGAGAAAGAAAAATGGAATCTGAAGGCTGAATAATATCTCATACCTCTAGGGGACACAATCATGACTCCTCCTCCATCTCCTTGTCTACTCCTTGAGCCATCAAAGAATAATTTCCATACCTCATTGTCATCCTTGTATTCTAGCTTAATTAGGTCAGGAAGGGGATGATTCTCTTCATGTAGACAATAGACACCTAGTTCAGATTCTTCCATCTCCTTATAGGGGTCAAAAGAATATATTTTGTTGGCCCACTCATCTCGGTTCAAGTCATGCATACATCCCACCTTGGTGTCTATTTCGTTACTGTTTAGGATGTCATCTTGATCAATAGATGAGTAGTTGACATTGATTGGGCTAGGCACATAGGATTCAATATGATAATCAATAATAGGTTCAGATCTAATTCTGGCCTTTGCCCCATACCTTGTCCTGAAGAGCATATGTAACCAATCAACAAACATGTAGCCTCCAATTTTGGTAATGAAGTCTCTCAATAGACATAAAGCAAAATGTGGTAGCAAATCTATGATTGACACATTTTTACAAAACAGTCACATTAGGGCAAGCGTGTAGAGTGAGACTCAGATCCTTGATAATTCCCATAATGGTCACTGCTATCCAATCTAATTGGACTACTCCTCTAGAGATGACTTCATATTGGATACTGAACTGATTAGCTATTTGTTTAGGCTTCAGAGAACTACTAGCCCCAAAATCAATCATACAATTGTGCACCAATTCGTCTCCAATAATTAATGAGACATAGAAGGGAGGGGGTCTTAGGTTTTTACTTTTTTTTCTCCATTGTTTCTCCCTAGTTGAATTGCATTGGAAAGCACTTTCTCTTGCTGGTTAGGGGGATGGTTTGAACTTGACCAATTCTGCATGACAGTTTGTAACAAATCCCTCTACCCTGGAATGGTCAGTGAATCCCATAGTGAAATTTTCAAAATTTTCCTTTTCATATTCTCGGTAATATTGAAAAAGATATCTTTTTGTTGCCCCTTCCTAGACACATTTTTTTCTTGCACATGGGTTGTTACAACCAGTGCCTGACTGGGTTTGGAAGGTGATCTGGATTGGTTCAACATGTTGGGAGTTGTACTTGGAGCACTAGGACCTTGTGGAGAAATGGAAGGTTAAGGGTCACCTAAGTTTAGTGGTTGGCCTTCTCCAATATTTCTCCTTTTGGACCATGTGTTGGTAGCCACACCTTGAGGAGGGGACTGATTCATCCCACAAAAGTCTTCAACTTGCCAATTGACAAGCATAGTCTCATTTGACGGGGTACCTTGTTGAGCTCCTTGTTGTTGACCTTCCTCTTAGCCAGGTTCTTATGGTGCCATACTTATTTGCACCATCAAGGCCTGATTTAGAGCACCATTAAAGCACATTGATGTGTTATGTCATTGATCGCATAGAAAGCACCAATCATATTCCTGTGCCATATTGTTTTGTGCTAGGACCAATGCTCTTGATGTTGAAGCTATGTTAGGATCATATGGCCTAAAAGGTATAGCAGCTTGGGGCTATCATTGGTTCTGGCTTTGGTTTATAGTCTGAGGTGGTTGCTTATTATGCTGATACTGGGGTCTAGCTTGATATTGAGCCTCATGCTTGTATGGCCTGGAACTCTGAACTTGTTTTTTTTTAACTGTCACTAGCTCATTCCCAAAGTTCTGAAGATGATTCATCACTTCCTAAAAATATTTAGAGGTATTAGATGATGAAGTGGAAGCTTCAACTAATCTTTAACTCCTAGGGTGGGTATATGAGCTAATGTAGGTGATTGGCTAGTATCTGGGCTTCCTAACTTAGGTTATAGAGGCATGGATGGCTTCAGAGTGGTTTTGCTAGCTTGAATCAAATGGTTCTCAGCCCCTATGGAGAGGATGTAGGATGCAGGTAATGTAGTGTGCCCCATTGACTAAATCATCAGAGAAATATCAGAATTTAAATCCCTAAGAAAGTATAAGAACACACCTTCATTAGTGGGCTTTACTATTGTTGGAATCCTATCCCAGGTCCACTGGAATATGAGGTTGAATTTTGTCAGCTACTCATTCGGGGATCTCTTGATTGTTGTTATTTTCTCTAACAAAGACAACCATTGTGAAGCTTTCCCTTTGAATGAAGAGGTGATTAACTTGACTGCAATGCCCATCTCATGGATCTTGTGGATTGTACATACATTTGTAATATCTTGGACATAGTCATCAGGAGAAGTTTGATTTTCCCTAGTGAAATATGGGATGCTCTTTAATGCAAAAATCATAACTAGGTTTTGTGCATTCAAGGTGAGTGGACTACTATCGGTGAAGTTGACATATGAATTTGGTTGTGCCATTTTGATTTTCCTAAGAATCCTTATAGACTAAAAGAAAGGCCTTGCAGGCGGAGGTGTTTACAAGGTTCTACTTGGTGGAGATGGAGACCTCTAAACTCTTCTTCCACTCCTTTCTCTGTTTGGGGATAGACACTGTTAGAATTATTAGGATTCTAATAAATACCGATTTAATCAACTTAAATATTATATAATGTTACATAAATATTTAAATAAACATTAGATCATAACATAAGTAAATAAAAAAATACTTACAGGAAATAAATAACACATGTGACACAATATTTATAGTGGAAAACCCCAAAAGGGTAAAAACCACTTTGAGAATAACCTTTTACTTTAGAGAAATTATTTTACATACAGTAAGATCACCTCCTCCTTAAAACCCTATTTACCAAGGGTAAAACAAAATCAATTGATTTTCACACCTTTTATATATTTCTCAAATATATCAAATGAGGACCTAAAGTCCTTTTTATATAAGGTGATCAGGTATGTCTCCCGACCCACATTTTCAACCTAAATTGTTGACACATATACCTAGGTGATTTTATTTAATAAATATAAACATAAATGATTCACATTATTAAATACTTACCTAACCTATATTACCTAGGTATGAATATTTAATAATAGAAAAGTATTTCATATTATTAAATATTTAACCTATATAATAGTGATGTACCCATATTAATTAAGGGTTGGCCAAACCACTTAATCATTATGTTCAAACACTCCCCCTTAATGTTAAGTGGGATAACATATGCCAATAAATTACCTGCCCGTGGTACACTACAAGATTTACAATCCTTAAACCATAAAGGTTTTAGGATAGCATATCAGGTGAAGGAATTATAAGACCTTCATCATACTCAAGTTACCTTTTGGTACAAAAGGATTTGGAATCCCAAATATCAGCCCATGATCAGTGGCTAAGTATGATTTGTGAGTTTTACATATTCTCACAAGTTCTCATAAAAGGTTATTGAACACAAGCATATAGAAGCCTTTTATAACCAAGGACCTCCTTAATAATATGCTTGTACTGAATGTTTACTAGTAAAATCAATAGCACTAAAGAGTTTACTAAAGACCGCCTTTAAGATATTTCTACACTTCTTTCTAAAAAAGAAATCAAGGAGGTATACATGCCCGAAGGTATTTTTGCACTTTCTCCAAGGTCTTTTTTACAAATGCCCGAAGGTATTTTTATAAAAATGATGTTCCATTAGGAAGTTACATTGTCATGTACACTCCCCTTCAATGGAAACTTTGATAATCCAAGTTTTTAACGAAAGTGACAAAACTTTACAGCACTCAAGGGCTTTTTGAAGATATCAGTAACCTACTCTTCAGTCGGCACGAACTTGAGATCTATCTCAGCATTTAGCACCTTCTCACGGATGAAGTGTATATATATCTCAATGTGCTTCATCCTATGATGTTGTACTAGATTATGTGCAAGAGTATGGTGCTTTGGTTTTCACAGAACAAAGGAACACTATGTGGATCCTTCATCTTTATCTCATCAAAACAACCTCTTTAGCCATTAGAGCCTCTTTTGCAGCTTCCATTGCACTTCTATACTCAGCTTCTATTGAAGAGATAGAAACAATCGGCTACTTTTTGCTACACCAAGTAATGGCACCGGCACAAAATTTAAACACATAACTACAATTAGATTTCCTATCCAATACATCACCAGCATGATCAGAATCACAAAATCCATATAAGTTAGCATTTTCATTTTTAGTATAATACAACCCATAATTCATTATACCTTAAATATATCTAAGAATCCTTTTTGCAAGATTACAATGATCTGTATAAGGTTCCTACATAAACCTAGAAGAAATTCCTACTGCATAGGAAATATCTAGTCTAGTGATAGTGAGATATATCAAACTACCAATTAACTGCCTATATAAAGTAGGACCAAAATTTTCACATGTAGGTTTAGGATCAATTTTTCAGTCCAACTTCCATAGGAGTAGAAATTAGTTTACAATCAATCATGTTAAACTTTTTTAGTACATTGGTTTCATATTGTGATTGAGAAACAACAATAGAATGTTTATTTTGAAATATAGCCATGCCAAGAAAATGATTGTAAGATACCTAAATCATTCATTTCAAAGTACTGTTTCAATTTTTCTTTAATTCTACAAATTAAAGCAGGATTATCACCAGTCATAAGAAAATCATCAACATATATACAAACAATGACAAGATGTGATCCTTATTGCTTGATGAATAGATCATTGTCAAAAGAACAATTAACAAATCCTAACTGTTTAAAGAAAGAATTAATTTTCACATACCAAGCTCTAAGAGCTTTCTTTAAACCATACAAGGATTTTTTCAATTTAAAAGCATAGTTTTCTTTAACAGTTTCTTCAAATACTTTAGGTTGAGACATGTAAAGTTATTATTTTAAATCACCATTCAAAAAGGCATTATTCACATTCATTTGGTGGTGGAAATTGCTAATGAGGTCCTAACAGTACTCATTTTAGCTACAGGGACAAATATCTCAACATAATCAATACCATTTTTCTTAGTGAAACCTCTAGCAACAAGTCTAGCTTTATATTTTTCAATGCTATCATCTGTATTATATTTTACTTTGTATAACCACCTAGAGCCTATAATACTTCTTTTCTTCGGAGGTGGAACCAACTCGCAGGTTTGATTTTGAATTAGGGCATTATATTCAGCTTGCATTGCATTGATCCACTTCTCATCCTCAAAAGATTCTTGAAAAATTTGCGGCTCAGGTTCATACAAGGTCATTAATGCATGGTACGTATGATGACTTTTGGTCATTTTCCTAAGATCAATAGGATTAGAACTCTCTAACACAGATTGAGCCCATTTTAGATTCTTAACTAGGGAATTAGGAGATTCAGAAGCATCTATAGTATCAACATAAGAAACATCATCATGACCATTTACTATATTCTCAATTTCAAAATCATAACCATTATTAGAAATATTGATAGAGTTAGGATCATCTTTACCATTATCAGATAAACAAAAGTATTTTTGCAAAACCACCACATTGTGGTTTTTAGTTACTTCCCTTTTTATAGGGTCATAAATCCTTAGACCTGTAGTGTTAATACCATATCCAATGAAAACACAACAGAAAGAAGTCATATCAAGTTTCTTTCTTTTATTTTTAGGAATGCATAAAGAAGCAGGACTACCACAAACTTTTAGATGAGAAATATTAGGTTTTTGATTTGACCATTTTTCTAAAGGATTTGAAAGATGAATAGCTTTGGTGGGAACCCTATTTAGAATGTATACTGTTGTGGTCATCTCTTCTGCCCATAGAAATTCAGGAAGACTAGCAAATGAAGCATAGTAAGAGCCATATCTAAAATAGTCCTATTCTTACATTCTGCAACACCATTAGATTGGGGAGAATGAGGAGAAGTTAATTCCCTTTTAATACCACAATCAATACAAAAAATTTCAAATGCTTTGCTTACATAGTCACCCCATCCGTTCTAAGTCTCTTAATTTTATAGTTTGAAGATTTTTCAACAAATGCTTTAAATTCCTTAAATGTCCCTAGTAAATTAGATTTATTTTTAAGAAAATATGACCAAATCATCCCGATGAAACCATAAATGAAAGTCACAACATATAAATAACCATTTAATGAAGCTACTTCAAGAGGTATTCTAACATCAGTATCAATAAGTTCTAGTGGGGAAGATGAACTCTCTTCAATATGTGAGTGAAAGGGTTAAATGCTTTGTTTTGAGTGTAAACACCCTTCACATGCATCATGAGAAGAAGACAACATAGGAAAACCTTTCACAAGATTTTATCTAGCCATTTCATATAAACTTCTATAATTAACATGTTCTAATCTTTCATGCCATAGTTTTGAATTATTCAAACTTTGAGAAACAAAACATGATGTAGAATGGAAATCATAGAAAATATACAGACCATTTCTTTGAATTCCTTCAACTATTATATTATCATTACTATCCTTGATATACTAAGTATCTTTCAAACTTTGAATATCCAAACCATCATGAGTTAATTGAGAATATGATAAAAGTTTTTTTTTGAGCTTAGGAACAAATAAAACATTATTCAACACACCATTAGCAAATTTTACTTTCCCTTTCTCTATTGCTTCTAAATATGAGTTATCACCAAGATACACACGTTCATTGATTTTCACATCAAATAAAGAATTTGAAACACCAGTCATATGATTTGATGCACCGGAATCTGGAATCCATTCAGAATTAGAGGAAGAATACAATGCATCATATAATGTAATCATTTTAGGAATATTATTAGAGCTATCCCTTTTCCTTAAATTATATTTTAAAGAAACAATTTTTTATTTATTTTTATGGATAGGTTTCTTAGTTTTGCAATCTTTCTTTTTATGTCCAAATTTACCACATTTGTGACATTTACCACTAAATCTAACACGCAATTGATCATAAGAAAAGCTTTTCTTATCAACAAAAGAAGATTTAGATCTAAATTTTTGATCTGAGAAGGGCTTGTGAGGTTTGAACTTTAAATTCTAAGGAAGAAGTGCCTGAGAGACATTCTCTTTAGAGTCAAAGTTCATCATCGCTTTCTCTTCCTATATCAAAAGTGAACTCAAGGTATTTAAATCAGGTAGATCATTTTCATTTTTATATTTGGAGTTCAAGATAGAAATAAAATTCCTAAATATTTCATGTATATTTAACTGAACAATAAAGTAGATTAATTTTTCACCAATTAAATCACAATTTCATCCATCTAATTGTGCTTTAATATTTTTAATTTTGGCTAAGAAATTAACTACTTTATCATCTCCTTTCATAGGAGTTGTAAGCAATTTTAAAACTAATTTAATAATTTTAGATAAACGCGTACCTTCATGCATGGATTCTATTTGTGTCCATACCTCTTTCGGATTTTTGATATTACCAATGTGTAGAAGGTACTCATCATTCACATTGCGAAAAATTATGGAAATATCCCCCTCCATTCATTGCGAGAATGCATTCATGTTATCTACAGTTTCTTGACGACCAGTAGGAGCAACGTCGTATCTAGAAACAATTGTCTAGATTTTCCTTACCATAATTTTTTATTTGACCGTGATCTTCCAAATGTTGTAGTTGGTCCCATTCAGGATCTACATTTTGTCAAGATAGAAATAGTTGGACATCATTGTTTTCATGAACCTATAAAACAAACCCCATTATAATATACAATGTACCACAATTAGATACATTTTTATCAAAAAAGAAACACTTTTAATAGAAAAAGATCTAAATTTTATAGATCTATATAAAATATTTAATCATAACTAATTTTGTCATTACAATGCATATTAATTAACCTCCCATGATCAAAATAATAACCCTCAATATAAAGGGTTTTGCATTATACCCCAGACTTATATATATACATATATAAAAATTCTAACCATATATAAGTGAAGAAGAAACCCTTAAGAATGCAAAATAACTTTAAATTTCTAGAAAAAAAATAATGTAGACAAAGATCCGGCTAACTTAAATTTGACGTCTAAATGACTGTCATACTACCACATGTTTGGTTTGTCGTGATGGTTATTTGACCGTCAAATTTAATGGATTCAAAAATCGTGTATTTCAATAATTACTTCTTATATATAATATTAAAGAGGTCATATTTTAATACATTACCTTGTATATTTTAATACATCATATTAATCTATTATAATTTATAATGTAAAACAATATTCACTTAAAAAAATTATAATATAATTAAAAATAAATAAACACATATAACCGTTATTATGGGGCCCCTCATGAAATTTTTTAAAAAATATATTTACCAAGCCATGTAATTTTAAATTCTACATAAACCTTAGAATTTACAGAGGAGACAACATTTTTCACACTTCCAATGGAAAAAATTCAAATCCTATTTTGATGCAGCTTTGTCTTCTCCTTCATTTACCATTGACAAAATTCAACCTGCACATACTAAAACTATAGAAAAAAAATATTTCAAATATTTTACCCTTACCTCTACACAATTTTTCACGGAAGGTAAGAAGTTTCCTAATTTTCCACCTGTGAATTCACCTTAATTCTTTGCAAAGTAAAAATTTTAGGTTGCACTTCTTTTAAATACCCTTCTGGGTTGGTTGACACAAACCGTCCAAATTAAATAAATTAAATATTAAAAAAATCACTTAATTTTTTTAATTTACCTTTTCGGGTTGGTTGACAAAATCTGTACAAATTAAATAAATAAAATATTAAACATTTTATCTTAATTTATTTAATTTACCTTTCTAGGTTGGTTGAAAAAACTCGTACAAATTAAATAAATAAAATATAAAATATTTGATCTTAATTTATTTAATTTACCTTTCTGGGTTGGTTAAAAAACTAGTACAAATTAAATAAATAAAATACAAAACATTTGATCTTAATTTATTTAATTTACCTTGCTCTGTTACCATGTTAGAATTTAAGGATTCAAATAAATACAGATTTAATCAACTTAAATATTATATAATGCTACGATAAATATTTAAATAAACATTACATCATAACATAAGTAAATAAAGAAATACTTGCATTAAATAAATAACATATGTGACACAATAGTGGAAAACCCCAAAAGGTAAAAACCACTTTGAAAATAACCTTTTACTTCAGAGAACTTATTTTACATCAAGTAAGATCACCTCATCCTTAAAACCCTATTTACCAAGGGTAAAACAAAATAACTTGATTTGCACACCTTTGATATATTTCCTGAATATATCAAATGAGGACCTAAAGTCCTTTTTATATAAGGTGACCAAGTAAGTCTCCCGACCCAACTTTTCAACCTAAATGGTTGAGACATATACTTAGGTGAGTGTATTTAATAAATATAAACATAAATGATTCACATTATTAAATAATTCCCTAATGTATATTACCTACGTATCAATATTTAATAATAAGAAAGTATTTCATATTATTAAATATTTAACCTATATAATAGTGATGGACCCATATTAATATTTATGTTCCAATAGACCAATTAATCATTATGTTCTAACAGATGCAAGTATTCAAATATACCTTCTTTCCTTTCTCTAGACTGGGTTTTTCTCATGAATCTTCCAAGCTTAGGCTGTTGAAACCAATAGATTTGTTTCTTCTAGATATATGTATAATTTTAAGACTTTTTAAAAGCCAGAATCATAGCAAGTGTACATCAATCCTTACTATAATAAGATGAAGATTTCTTAGTCCCACTAGGCATGCCAAAACTATTAGTGTGAAATCACAACACCCCCAAATGAGTCGTTGGATCTACTTTTCTAAGGAAAACTCATCTAGTGTGATTGCATAACATTGAACTTTCCCCAATGTTTGGGACCTTGAAAAATGGGAAAGCTCTCTAGATTAAAGGTTGGTTCCTTATTCCTCTATTTAGATGTATATGTGAGAACTTGCAGAGGATCTATTTCTATACCTACTTTAAAACTTGCCAAGGAGATAGAGATATAAGAGAATAAGAAATAAGAAATAACTAAACTACTAGGTGATGCACCAAAGGAATGATGAACACTTATTTTTTTAATAGACACAAACCAAAAAAATACATACAATAAACAAGCACAAATAGCTAGATATATAATGGGAGACCAGATGAAAGCAAAAGAGACAAGAAAGGATCTAAAATCGATCACAGACATGTTTTATTGCTCTGTAGATTGATATAGTCCATTACAAAGTAGCCAAGAGGAACAAACATAATGTAATTTTTGATGGAAGGCATGAACCCCACAAATCCATTTGCTAAGAGGAGAAGGGAGCCTGAAAAACAAATAATGTCCAATCCTTTACAATGAATCATGCCCCCGTATTTATAAATTCAACTTGAAAGAAGAAGAGAGAAAGAAGTGGGAAAAATAGGTTGAAGCTCAACCACTGGTGTTAATGCCTTTGATGAAATCTCTCCCCAAATCCTTCTTTACTACATCAATCCTTGGTTCGACACCTAGAAGGAAGAGGAAACAGTGAAACAGATCAAATATGATCTGGTTGTTGAGGTAAGAAGATCCTGCATTGAAATCCTGAATATGTTTCATCCATTTTTATTCACCTAAACTTCTCAAGATTAAAGTTTCAGACCTCCATGGCATGGGTGAGGCCGAGATCTTTCCAATGACATCAGATTTGTAATATTTTGAGCCATGAGTCGAAAGATATGCCCCTTCAAAGTTTGTATCTGGTCCGTAAAGGAGGGAAGGAAAACATATTGAAAAATGGGTCCCCTTTTGATATGGGATACGTGGCAGCTAGATTGGATCAAAAATTGGGCCTACGGGTCCACAATTTATCTTTTTCCCTTTCCTCTGATTTCCCGCTTGGCTTTGACTCAGACCCAAATGCTGAATTTTTCCTTGGTCAGAGTTGTGGGCCATTTTGCAACTTTTACCCCTTTTGAGATAGCAAGTGGAAAAGAACCAACCTTTTCCTTGATGGTCCACTTTTTGACTTTGTTTCCTCTTATGCGGGATCATGGTCAATCCAAGATTTGTCACGGGGACAAAATATGGATAACAATACTTTTGACCTCATCCTCATGCCCTAAAGTGGGCATGATTGGTTTTGGCTTATCCCTTGGCTCCAATGAAGCCAAGTATTTGATAGGGCACATTCTGGTCCAATGGATGTGCCCATGGCTCTGAATTCCAACTCTAAGACTGGAGTCTTCTTGCATACCTGTTATCCAAAATTCGCCCCCAAGGTAATTTTGATAACATGCAAGCAATTATATTGATTAAGGGCAAAAAGTCATGGTTCTAGGGTCCCCTCATATTTGTCTAACTCCCCTGTCCAAGAGGAAGAGAGTAAGTTCTGAGAAAATTCGAAAAAAAGGTTCAAGAAGGAAAATAGGTCGATCCAGGAAAAATCATGAAAATTGGCTAAGTCCTGCTCAAGGTCGCCTCTGGGACGCATGGGACAAAAAAGCGCGAACCGGCCGAACCGGACGAAATCAGCACAAACAGTCCGAAACGCAGCAGGGAAAAATGGGACAAAAGTACGCGGCGGGCGCGAAATGCCGGTTCAACAGAGAAAAAATCGACTAACTGCTGAGAGGGACAGTCTGGGATGTTTGGGTCAAAAATACCCGAACCGGCCGGTTCGGCCGAAATCAGTCCAGGCAGTCCAAAACAAAGTGGGCCAAGTGGAACAAAAATACTCGAACCGGCCGGTTCGGCCGAAATGGGAACAAATGGTCCAAAAGCAAATGGGACATTTGGGCCAAAAATGTGCGAACCGGCCGAACCGGGCGAAAAGAGTCGAGGCAGCCCGGAAGGCAAAAGGGACGCATGGGACAAATGAACGCGAACCGGCCGGTTCACCTGAAATCAGCACAAGGAGCACTATGCCAAATGGGACAAAGGGACATCCGAGACGTGAAAATCCGAAGGAGCCGAGAGCCAATCAAATCATGACACGTGTCACAGGAAGAAAAGTCAGCGTTTGGTCCGGAAACTTCAAACGGCCATAACTTTTGACTCCGAGCTCCGATTTTGATAAAATTGGACTTTCTTAATTTTAATGAGGGTAGATATATTTAAATTAAGGAAACGTGTTCGGCTCCAGTCAGTGAATGCTCTTTCCCGTCAGATGACAGAAAACCCCTGCCAGGCCCAAAACAGCTGCCCGCACTCAGAAGGCCATAACTTCTGCATTTCTCAACGAAATCACACAAAATTGGTACCGTTGGAATCGTGGTTCCAAGACCGATGCACAGAAATCAAGAAATTCTGGATTTGATCAGAAATTGATTGAGATTTTTAAGGAAACGTGGCCGGGTTCAGAACAGTGTTTATTTGGTAGCTGGGAGTGCAATTCATGGCCATCATTCTTTCTCTGCTGCAGTACATGGGACAGTATGGGGAGCCTTTTGCAAGTAATGTATACCCATTCCACTCAATTTAATGCCTCTTACAGGTGGTTGAAGGACAGATTTCGAGATCTCCATTTCTTCCTTCTCTTTTCCTTCTCTTTTTTCTATAAATTGGAGTGTTGGGCTCATTGTAAAGGGGAGAGTTTTTGGGTAACAAAGCTCTGTCAAAATTGCTTTGTGAAGCCAGTGTGTTGCAGGCCCTTGTAGTGGACTCCTTGCATGGTGATCTAGGCCCTTATCTTGTAATAGATTGAACTGTGCATATCATGAAGCAATAAAATATCAGTTTGTGGATATATCTTCCCCTGCTGTGTTTCCTTGCATTCTTCTTGCCCCTTTAATCTTTCTACAAGTATATTGTGTCTATTTATTATGTTCTTGCAGGAATTCATTATCATTGTGTGTGCTTGGAATATTGTTGTGAATGCATTTTGCTAGATTATGATGAACTGTTATCACCTCTTCTAGTGTGCACTTTGCCTCTGTATTTCACACATTTGGAGATTACTCTCACACCCTCTTTTTCTGGTGTATCACCACTTTAGTGTAGGCTTTCATTTTATGTATTCTCTCTCTCTGGTCCCTTGGAATTTTAGGTTAGAATAGCTAATTTCTCCTGCATTAGAGTAGATTGTGGCAGGTAGTTTAGGAGCAAGAACCAGCTTTCTCTGGAGGTCTATCTCAAGTAGCAAGTCCCACAACTTGGAGATAGTACCCATGTTATCCAATCACACTGGATGGTTAGAGTGATCAAACTAGAAATCTGATCAACATCTAGGGGTGCTGTGATTCGGTGATAACAATACCTTCTTGGGTGGATGGTGTGGATGAGGTGGGATCCTCATGCTCTTTTCCCTCCTCATGAGAAGAACATGTAAGATTATTATCTTCTAAACTTGGTTCTAGAGAGATGTCATGAAGTGCAGGTTATTGTCCTTGAATTATCTCCTTCATGGTCGCAGGATCATGTGTTTGAAGGGTGGATGATGGAGGAGAAAATGATGTGATCTCCATGGGCTCCTCTCCATAAAAGTAATCCTTCAAGTCAGATAGATAATATGCCTCCTCGTTTTCCTGTTGCACGTGCTTGACCTCCTCCATTGTGTATTCCTAATCTAAAACTTGCTCACCATAGTTCTCCTCTTCTACATTAGAGCTTGAAGGGGATGGAGTCGGAGGAAGAATTGAAGGTTCTTCTGTGGCCTACTCCATACTTAGAGCCTCTAGAACTATATGGTCCTCCTCTTTTATGGGTTCATGAATAAAATCAGGCCCCTCAAATGAAAGCAAAAAATCTTCAATAATACTTATTTCATTAAGTGGCCTCAACTCTGATTTGATCTCTCCCAGATGCTCCTCTTCAATGGGACTTCAAGTTGATTTTTCTTCTTCTATCTTGACTAGTTCTGTAGCTTGGATTAGATCAGTATCGTCTTCAGATAAAATGCCATTATGGAAACTGCATTCAGAGAAAACAAATCACTGATCTTCTCCTTCTTGTTCTTGTTCTTGTTCTGCTGCAAACTCAGCCTCAACCATCACTGGCTCTTCAACCTTGACCTCTTTAGTATGAATAACCATCAATGGTATTTTTGTAAATCCAAATCTAGTACCCCAACTCTTCAAATTTTTTATCATTTTTTCTCTGTTGGGTTCCTCTTCATGTTTTTCTCCTTGAATGGATTCTTGAGTCTCTTCCCCACATGGAATTGGGAAGGAAAGAGGAGTGGTAGGTTAGGATTCAACCAGTTTTTCTATTGTTTATGGTGGAGAGGGAAGTGGAACTTATTATTTGTTTGGAGGGCATGACTTCTTGGAAGGGAAAAGGGAAGGAGAATTGATATGGGATGGAAGATTAGGGGATGGAGAAGCAAATTCAACACTAAGTGTAGCAGATGGGGAGCTAGACTCACGACACTGTTGTGATGATACTGATTGAGGAAGAGGAAAAGAAAATCTAGGAGGTAGTGGACTTACCCATTGGTAAGGTTTTCTTGTGTCAAAATTATAAGCCTTTATCTCCTCGGTCCATTGTACAAGTGGGGGCAATGTATCAAACATGAATTTAAGCTTCTCCTGTGGGCTATAGTGTCTTAGAAAAAGGTCGACCCATGGACAAGGTGCCCTACAATTGATCCTAAATGCTTTCATCTATGCTGTCACCATGGAATGCACCATGCTATCTTCCATTATTTGGATCTTCTCTAGCAGATCAACATTCTGCACATAAATGTCACCATCGTATGTATACCCTTACTCTTGATAAGCTCCATGGCCAAAATGGTTTTGACACTGCTCATATGGTTAAGAATAATGGTTCTTGATCTGATCATAATTCTGATCTAGAGGAGTTGGGAAGTACATTGGAGGCTAGATGTACCCTGGTTGCTGCAAGTGTGAATTCCAAGAGGGAAATGAATTCATGAGTGCACAACTTCATGGGATGGAAGAAGATGAAAGATATGGAAGGAATAATGGATGAAAATGGATGGGACAAGGTATGCAACTTCAAAGAGTGGGTTGTTGCCTAGATGGATTTACCAGATGTGTTTTCCATGTTCCTCAACAGGTTGAATCTCACCAAGAACACATCAACTTGATGAAATGAAGTGGTAAGGTGCTTCATTCGTCTCCCACCAGGCATGCAAAAATTGTTGAGTGGTCAAACGGTGGCTTAATATTCACTGTTGATAATGAGTCACCTTAGAAATATGAGAAAATCTAACCTCAGTGTCCCACCCGGTGTGCCAAAACTATTGTGTCAAAATCACAGCACCCCCAAAAGGCCCGAGTTTGAAATGGGATACTTGGTGTGATTGCACAACATTAGACCATATCTCAAGTTTTGGGCCTTGCAGACTTGAGATTGATCTCCAAAGAAGGCTAGTTCTTGTTTCCTAAACTACCTACTACAAGATACTCTAGTGCAGACAGAGCTAATATATCTTAATATAATCATTCCAAGGAGATAGGGAGAGAGAGAAAGAGAGAGAGAGAGAGAGATAGTGAAAGAGAGCCTACACTAAGTGGTGACACACCAGAAAAGGAAGTGACTGATCACAAATCTAGTTACCTGAAGTGGAGGGAGGTGAGCGATGGAGGGGATGAACAGATACATCATAGACTAAAGATAAATGTCACATGGAACACCACTTCAAAACCCATTAAACATAGCTCCTAGAACCTGTAGTAACCATTAGAGTATACATGGTATACCCTACAGCGATGATCGATAAGAACAGACAATAAAATAAGTGAAGAATGGATAAGATGCATCATGAAATAGATTTAATTACTCGATAAGTCACATGGTACATCATCACTAGGAAAGAGGCCAGAAAATGCCGTTACAGAGCCATGAGAGGAGGCTTAGACTCCACATTCTACCCTAAGGAAGAAAGAGAGAGAGGACAGGAGAGAAACAATAACCAACCCTTTAGAAAATGACCCTCCTTTACAATATATAGGAATAATAAGAGAGAAACGAGGGAAAAAAATTGAACCCTGTTCCAACCACCCCTGCAATGCATTGAATTTACCTACCACAATGAATAGATTTAATGCAACACCCATACCTCTGTCGTTGTCCCCTACTAGGAAATAAATAGGTCCATTCTTCATCATGGAAGCAAGGGAGAGACTTGAAAACCCATGAAAATAATGGGCTGAAACATTAATGGAGGCAGGTGAGAAGCTGACGTTGAGATCTTTCCAAAACTCCCTTTCCCGCTCAAAATCGAGCTCCCAATCGAAAGATATGGTTATCTAAAGATCAGGGTCATGTGTTTAACACAGGATCTCTATTTAAAAGAATATTTCCATACATGGGCCATGTGGAAGCCTCACGTGTCGTGGATATTCATCCCCTTCTTTTCACTCTTGAAATTACACGTGGCGGCTTCTGTAAACTCTTTGGTTTCCTATATATTATCAGGTAAGTCCCTTTGTTGGGCATGGTCATATGTCTGACCCGAGATATGTTGAGGCGTAACGCACATTTGGGACCTGCCTCTGAATTTTACTTTTTAAGTCATTCCAAAGAGACACATGGAGGCTTCCACTGGTCCTTTCATACTTTGCCGATTCAAAAACTAAATTTTTCCCCTTTTTGACCTAAGACACGTCGAAGTTTCACACTCATTTGGGTGACCACCTTTGGGTCTTAATTTGGATGTACATTGTTTGGACATGTGGAGGCTTCCACTACTTCTTTTATACTTAGTCGATAAAATGACCGGCTCTATCCCTTTTCGGACCTGGGACATGTGGAAGCTTCGTGCCCATTTAGAAACTACCACCAGATTTTGCTTTTGAAGTTACGTGGACAAGACACGTGGAGGCCTCCGTAATATTTTGGAATTTTCAATGGATGACCTTACCTTTTTGGGCTTATACCACTGTGGTGGCATGGAATCTTGTTTCAGAATTTCTTTCAGTTTGCACATTTAAAATTGTGGAAAAAAGACACAAGGCTCCTTCCACAACTTTTTTCAGTTTCTTTGTGTTTTTTCTAAGTACCTTTGTTTGGTGGGTCGATATGTCTGATCCTAAGACATGTGGAGGCTCAGCACAAGTTTTAGAACCTACCTCTAAATTTTAATTTTGAAGTCTCACCGAAGAGACACGTGGAGGCTTCCTCCAGTCCTTCCATACTAAGCTAATTTGGGTCCACCCTGTCCCCTTTTTTTACTCTAACCACGTGGAGAGCCTAGACTCGTTTCAGGTCTCCATTTTGAATTTTAACATTGAATTTGCACTGAATTAATGTGTGGCACTTTCCGTGGGTTTGTGACTTTTATTTTGGTGAAAGAATCCACGGGCTTGCAGACCCACACTTAAAAACTGTGCCATTTTGTGAAAATTGCAAAAGTTCCAAAATTCCTCGCAGACCCGCTGACTTGAATTTATACATGTGAAAAATTTCCCTCACATCTCCGTAGATCCATTTTTGGTAAAAGAAATCATCCCCGGCCCCGCTGGCCCACATTTTCCACTTAGCATAAGTAATCCTTCTTGGGCCTGTGGACCGGCAATTATAATTTGTACCTTTTGCAAAAAGTGTAAAAATTTCAAAATATCTCCCGCCGTCCTGCCAGTCTGCAATTTTCCCATTAGCGAAAAGTCTTCCCTAGGCCTGTTGGCCTACTTTTGGTAAAAACTCCTTGTAAGGCCCATCATCCCACCATTTACAAAATATTAGAAGTTAGAAGGACTTCTTTATATTTATGGAAAGGGGAAGAAATTTCCTATCTGATAAAAATTCTCTCAGGGGACCTTAAGTGCTTAAAATATATAAAAATTTAGATTGAAGCAACGAATGGAGAAAAATGGTGTTAGTTGACCAAAAATAAGTGTGAGCTTATTTTGGTCAACAATATTTGTCTAGCACTTCCATTACAGCTCTAGAATAGATCTTGCCTCACTTCCATAAGAGATACCCTAGGATCTTTTGTGAAAGTTGATGATAAAACCTCCCATCAAACACATACAAATTATGCTATATTTTTTGTAGATATTGACACCTCTCAATCCCTCCCAATAGAGATTCACCTGAAAATACGTGAAATGAAGTAGGTGTAGAGGATAGAATATGAAGGATTACCTTTTAGATGCCGAAGATTCTTTCAAACGGGACATCTTTCAGGTGAATGTGAAGATTCCAAACGTAAGGAAAATCCTGCATGGTGAAAGGACTCTCTACCACATGATTTGACAACTAGTTCCCACTCAGAATCGGTAGTGGAACACCCACAAAATGACTTACCCACCTCGACAGATCTTCGGAAAAATACAAAGAATAAATCTCAAAATAGCTCTCCTTAGGGTGTTAATTTAGTGATAGATTTTGATTCTATTCCCCTTACTGAGGGTCACATCCATATCAAGTCATTCTTCCAATCTCAATGGAAGATGAATATGAATAATGAAATTTGGTAGCTAGGAAGAAGAAGGGATACACTAAATCTAAACCTTCCATTGTCTTGAAAAAGTTATGAGCCTTGTCTTGTTATGTGATCTCATCACTATATCTAGGCTATAGGCTTGTTGTGTTTCTACTGAGCAATTGTTGTTGCTGTGAAGTCATTTTATACTAGTTGTTTTCTTGTTGTAGGGTTTTTGGTTTAAGGCTTTGATCTTGGCATAATTCTCTATGTTGTTGTGCTGTATTGTTTTATCTAGATTTTTATCGCTTTTTAAAGTGTTATATTTGTAAAATATGGCTTTTTATTCCTTTTATACAAGGGTATAGTACCTTTCAAAAAACTATTTTCCAATAATAATAAAAAAATTATTTTAGTAAATATAAGAAGTTAGGGTTACTCTGCACTTAATGGAAGTGGTCTGGTAGCTTGGATAGTTATAATCTAGAAGATAGTTTTTCAAAATTTAATCATGTCAGTACTTACTCATTTTCATAATATCAATAATGACCTAAAAATTTCAGGCCATATATATTGTAGTTCGTATTTTTTTTCTAAAAACATATATTCATTTTGTAGGTTTTTTAAGCTTGTGGATTGGATTTTTGCCCTACCACTACTTGAATTAGTATTAATTTTGAAATTTGGTCCATAATTCACTTTAGTGACCATGATTTAGCTCTACGATGCTTTTCAACTTCTTACTATTAAAATGAGATTCTCACTTTTAGCTTTCAAAGGAAGTAATGTCTCATCAAAACTAAATGAGTTGATCGATGACCTTAGAAACTATTCCCTACACACAAAAACACGCTAAATGATCTTATCAAGAATTTCCTTTGGGTTAGGATTTATGATTTGTGGTATATAGGGTTTAGGGTTTAGGGCTCAGGGTTTAGGGTTTAAGGCTCAAAGTTTAGGGTTTAAGGTGTAGTGTTTAGTGTTTAGAGCTCATGGTTTAGGTTTTAAGGTTTAGGGTTTAGGGTTTAGGACTCATGGTTTAGGTTTCATTGTTTATGGTTTGGGGTTTAGTGCTCAGGACTAAGGTTTTAGGGTTTAGGATTTATGATTTATGGTTTATGGCTCAAGGTTTATGGTTTAGGTTTCATAGTTTAGGGTTTAGTGTTTAGAATTAAGGGTTTAGCATTTAAGGTTTAGGGTTAAGGGTCTAGGGATTCATTGTTTAGGGTTTAAGGTTTAGGTTTTAGGGCTTAGTAATTAGGGTTTAGTGTATAGGTCTCGGGTTTTATGGTTTAGGTTTTAGGGTTTAGGATTTAGGATTCAGGGTTTAGGTTCTAGGGCTTGGGGTTTAAGGTTTAGGGTTGAGTGTTGAGGGTTTAGGGTATAGGGTTCAGGTTTTAGGGATTATGGGTTAGGGTTTAATTTTTAAGGGTTATGGTTTATGGTTTGGGGCATAGGGTTTATATTTTAGGGTATAAGTCTCAGAGTTTATTGTGTATGTTTTATGGTTTAGGTTTTAAGGGTTAGGGTTTATGGCTCAGGGTTTAGGCTCACCCATTAAATCACTATAATGTTCTTTTTCTTACCCATTCTTACTAATATTGACATATATTATTCAACTAAAAAGGGTTCATCTATTTTTTTAGGAAGAAAATTCAAAGGGAGTCATCATAATTTGAAGCATTTCATTCGTAGTTATTTTGAAGGAGCGAAATACCAAATATCCAAGAACAATTTGGTACAAAGAAATATTACCCGAAATAGCTATCTTCTTTTTCCCATTGCATGCAAACTATTTCACTCACTGTAATGTTCTATGTCTTACCTATTCTTATTAGTATTGATAGAGAATATTCAACTGAAAAAAGGTCCATCGAATTTATAGGCAGAACATTCAAAGAGAGTCATTCCAATTTGATGTCTTCCATCTATTGATATTTTGAAGGAGGAAAATGCCATATATCAAAGAAAAATTGGGTACAAAGAAATTTTTTTGATGCTTTGTTGAATAATTATTTCAATTGCAAGTTATTAGGAATGAAGGTTTAATTCAAAGAATAAAGCGTGATATGTCCAATCCTTGTGTGGGATGGAAATTTGAAAGGATTTCTGAGGTTCAATTTTATTTTCCAAAATACATTAATCAAATGTTTGAAAATGTTTCTGCAGATGCAATGACATTCTGATTCATACACTCAATGATCCATGGGTTTATCATAGAAGGAATTATCAATCAATGAAAGGTAAATAAGTCATAGTCTAGTTGACTCTCATTTAAAACTCAACAAGAAAGATTTACTAGGTGATTGATAACCCCTTTGTGTTCTTATCCATTCCCCTAATGCTATAGTTATTTTAAACACTTCTAGAAGTTCTGTGAAATTTTCTATCCATTCCAGTAGCAAAAGAGATTTCTCTTTCTCTAGAGGGGAGGATGTTGTAGGCAATTTGGTAATGATCCTACACTTCTACATTGGGATAGTCTCTATGTTTCTTCCATTTCCTTTGAGATTAATTTTTTTCTATGATGGTTTTTTTTTCCTGCTTCCAATCCATCATCCTAGCTTACATAACACTATACATGGAAATATGAGAAATGTAAAATTTGTTTCAGAGTGTGATGAAATTGACATTGAAGAGATCAAATATATGCAGGGAGAAATAAGTTTGGAAGAGATGTGTAATATGGATTGCAAGGAACAATGTAGATGTCATATCCATTTAGTTACTTGTCCCACCTCTCATAAACAAGGTAGTTATAGAAGCAGACTCAATGATGGTTCTAGGCACAAGACTAACAAATATTGATGAAATATGGTTTGAGTTTTAGGATTTAGGGATCATGGTTTAGGGTTTAATGTTTAAGGTTTAGGGTTTAGGGTTTAGGGTTCAAGGTTTAAGGTTTAGGGTTAATGGTTTAGGATTTAGGGTTTAGGTTTAAGGTTTGAGGTTTAGGGTATAGGTTTTAGGGTTTATGGTTAATGTTTAGAGATCATGGTTAAGGGTTTAGGGTTTAGGGTATAAGCTTTAGGATTTAGTGTTTAGTTTTTACGGTTTATGGTTTATGGTTTAGGGTTTAGGATTTAACATTTAGGGCTTAAGGTTTAAGATTTATGGTTTAGGGATAAAGGTTTATACTTTATGGTTTATGGCTTAGGGTACATGGTGTAGGGTTTAGATTTTAGGGCTCAAGGATAAGGGTTTAGGGTTCAAGGCTTATGGTTTTAGGTTTACGGTTTATGATTCAGTGTTTAGGGTTTAGGGGTCAAGTATTAGGGTTTAGGTTTTAGTTTTTAGAGTTTAGGGTTTAGGGTTTAGAATGTAGGGCTCATGGTTCATGGTTTAGGTTTTATGTTTTAAGCCTTAGGGCTCAGGGTTTATAGATCACGGGTAAAGGCTGAATGTTTAAGGGTTTATAGATCACGGGTAAAGGCTGAATGTTTAGATTTTAGGGTTTAGGGTTTAGGTTTATAGGTTTATAGTTTAGGGTTTTGATTTTAGAATATAAATGCTAAAATATTTAGGTTGAATACTGAAATATTTAAAATGACCTCTGTACTACCTAGATTATACTATAAAAAAACTATCTCCTAAACCATGACTCATGGAGCTATGAGACTAGTTCCATAAGGTACAGAGTGACCCTAGCTTCTTATATTTACTAATATAAATTTAAAGTATAATATTTTCATTTATTATTATTATTATTTTTAAATAGAAGCATGCCAAAGAAGCATATAATGTCTACACTATGCAAAACACATACACATTATAGCGTGTACACATTTTGTGTTTTTCCTTTTTCTAATGCACGCCTCTAGGATTGGATCTGGTTTGAATCCCCAAGCTTGAGGCATGGACCCACACAAACACAATAAACATCATGTTTTTCTAGGAAAATGTAAAATTTCCACTTCTGCCATTATAAATCAACATAAAATGATTGATTTGTTTAAACAAAATTATACCATGATGTAGAGTAAAGTTTCTTCTTTCTAAAAATATAATTTTTAAAATTTTCTAACTACTATAAGGTTTCCATATTATTTATTTTATAATCATTCCTTTTTATAGTTATTTTTTAAACTTTAAATATGTCTATCTTTCATCCTGTATCTTATTTTTGGCTCATCGAATTCAAAAAAAATAATACTAGCATAAACTAGGCCTAATTCTATACATATTCAAAAAATATATAATTTTCGATATTTTTTTACGTAGTTAGGGGGGAAACTAGGCAGAACTCCATTATTTTTTGAAACTTATAATTTTTGTACTAGAAATATCATAAAAAAATACATACTTGCTAATAAAATCTAAAAAAAATCTAGCACAAAATAGATACTCCTAGCTATCTTTCTACCAAAGGGTTTTAAAAAATACTAAGTGGTGCTCAGAAAATTGTGGGGGGCGTGAAATTCACTCTATTATGTTTTTTAACAAAATAGGAGCACATGTTGGTATTTTAGTTATTTGATCTGGGCACTTAAACTTATCCGTTTTAAATAAAATTTAGTATCTTAGAAATAAACTCAAAATTCTACGATTCATGTTTATACAACATCTTCCAATATTGAGTGTTACTATTTCAAAAACCTTGTACAAGTTGATTTTTTTTATTTTTCAGAAAAATAAAAAACTTATTATATGATTTCATTGTATATCTGGTTATCATTTGAATTGTAATGGCTAATTACATGTTGTCATGTGTTCCTTAGATGCTTAGTATATTTTGAGTTAATATGGATGTATATTATTAGTGTTATCCATTTCATATTGACTTTATTTTTGTATAGTTATCATGATTTATCCATGTATTATTTGTTGAGTTCTTTTAATTGATATATTTTATTGGGAAGGTATGTGTAACGTTTGTATTGAGTGTGCAGATTACAAGACACACAAGAACAAGGGTTTCAAATTTACACCTCGAGTTAAGATAAGTGGACTACTGGGATGAGTCCTAGGCATGATTGATTGTGTGTAGTCTTATATGTTTGTGTTATGTTGTGTTTGGGCACCATGGGTGATCCCTAAATGTAATTTTGTATTTGTAATTTATTTTAGTCATGTCATCAGCTATTTTAGTGATCTAGTGGACCCTACATGTGGTAATTGCATTTTAGGTTTATTAAGTATGTTGTTTGAGGTATGAGACAACCTAAGTGTCAATTTGGTGGGCCCCAACATCTCAACCCTTGTGCCATTTATCCCAATCTCGAATTTGGGATAAATGTGGCAATTTTGGGGACCTCTTTTCATTTTTGGAACTTCCCTTTCATTTAAAAGGATGCATTGGACCCTACCTGTGTGTAGGGGGGTCTCTTTTCAAGTCCAAATGGGAGTTTCCATCCAATTTGAGCCCTCACACATCAATTTATTATAAGATAGGTTGGTTTTTATGTTTCTAAAAAGTTGTAGGGTGTTGGATTTGTATTATTTTTGTGGAATTTCGAAGATTACACCTTAAATGTTATTTGTTTTAGTTTTTTTTTTTAATGTTTTGGGAATATTGAGGGGAGATGATAAGGGTGACACATATCACCCTCTCATTGGAGAAATTTTTAAATTGTTATTCTTTTTATATTCCCTCATGGAGAGGGGTTGGGAATTTTTGGTCATTCTTGCTTTTGGGTGTTAGAGATTTTGGGATAGTGCTTGTGGAGCTTGGAGCTTCAGAGTGATAGATTACATAGATTTTCTGGATAGCTTGATTGAGTTATGTTTCCATGTTCTAATACTATTTTTTCTTATGGAAATATAATGTGTTTATGAAATGAAAATGGTGTCATTTTTTGTTTTTTGTGTGTGTTGGATTATGGATGTGTTTGTGAGATTTTGTTATTGTCTTTTTCTCCATTTGCCATGCTTTGTGAGGAATTTTGGAGTGTTGGGGAAGAGGGAGGAAGACCCTTCTCACCACATGGCTTGATTGTAAAAACCATGATGGTATTATTTTATTCCTCTCCTCATACTCATAATATATCCAAGTAGTTCAATGTAGCTCATTAGTTCAGGATATATCCATACTCAAAATATAGTGAATAGGCAGTAAATGTAGTTCATTTTTCCATACTTATCCACCTAGTACTAGTTGTGAATTCTTAAGAGGGGATTTGAAAATATAGTTTCTTTTATGGTTCTGGATTTTGAATGAAAGGAGTTTTTTAATAGTTTCCTCTTGGGAATAATTAGAATACTATTGTTTCTTATTTTAAAAATATTTTATAAGAATGTTGGAGAAATAATATTTTTAAGCTAATAAAATTTATAAGGTGGGATTCAATCTAATTATTTTTTTACAACATATAGACAATATTTAAAGAAATTTCATTCTCATTTATTGGCATAAATTAACACACACAGAGATATATATACATACTTATGTATATATCTATGAATCTCATTCATATTTTATTATTTATATGCTCCTAACTATAATGAAATGTAGGAAATGAAATATTACATATGAATGTATTATAAAATTCTCATTTGTAAATATACATATATATTACTCTCTCTGAGTGTGTGTGTGTGTGTGTGTGTGTGTGTGTGTGTGTGTGTGTGTGTCTCTCTCTCTGTGTGTGTGTGTGTGTGTGTGTGTGTGTGTGAATACTCATATTGAAAACACAAAAATAATAATAATATAATTTTTGAGATAAGAACCTTGCTAGTTAGCTTTTATAAACTTTTTTTTTCTAGAAACATATATATACACACACACATATATAAACAAAAACATAGAATCAAATCATAGTTTTCTTATACTGTGTTATTTTTTATTATAAAGGGGGAGGAGTTGGACGGGCTGCGAATCTCCCAATACCTCCTCCTCCCTTACTTCTAATGGTGGTATACCATTGATCCACTTCCAACCATCCCTCAGGTAACCTGCGTAGGACCATTTGGGCTCAAATATGCACCCCAAAGTTTATATGATCTACCATGTTATATATATATATATATATATATATATATATCGTATAGGTAAATGAACATTATTTTTAATAAAAGAACCAGAATTCATTCTGGTTCTTTTCATTTAAAAAAAGAGAGATATTTGTCTCTAGATTATGCAACAAAAATAAATGATCGAACCCTAGATAGGGTAGAAAAAAAAAATTCACGAATCTATTATCAAACCATTAGCTAAACCTGCACAAAAAAGAAGGAGAAAACATATGTTGATGGCTTCCTTATGGCCTCCATGCCCTTCTCCATTAACCTACACAAATGAAGTGGAAAGAGGAAAAAAAGTAATAAGAATACAAAAAGATGAGGTTTAGGGTTAATTATAAATCCCTAAGATCTAGGGTTGAGATTAAATGAATCTAAGGGTTGTGATTTAACCTTACACCCCTTTTTATTTATCATATTTAAATGGGTTTTCATAAAAGGGGCGGGGGTGAAATATATAAATGGTTATGGAAGAATTAATTCCTTTGAGGAAAAATTATTAAACTGGGTTCCTTAAGGAATATTTTTCAAATAAAGTGCCTTATTTATTTATGGATAAAATAACATAATGTTATAATATAAACAGAAAAACTTAATTTCTTAGGTGATACTTTTAAATAAAGTGACATTTTTTATTAGCGGTAAAGAAGGGTTAAGGGGACCCTACCCCATACAAAAGGATGAGAAAAAAATAAGACAATGAGGATATATAAAAAACTAGCCTCTACTGGTGGCACTAAAAAATTAACTCACAACAATAATAAACTAACAATGGAAAACGGAAAACCAATAAACTATCTCAACTATATGGCCCTTCCCTTTAAATCTTAGCTACATCTTTAAAGGAAAGATAGTCTCTTTATTTTTCTGACTCACAAATTTCCACTCCTCTTCCATATTTGGATTTACATTATCAATTTTACGGATTGGAATAAAAAAATTTAAGTGCTCCACAAGGTCATGGGATCCTGATAAGGCATCTGTATCATTCATTCTAGCTTTTTGCACTTCCTCCTCTTCTAGTTTAACTGATTTCAGAGAATCTAAGTCTGAATCACCAACTGAAGGATCATTCACAATCAAGTGAATAGGATTATATTTCTTCCACAAAGAGCTTATAACTCTAGCATGATTGTCTACCAAGTTAAAATTTGATGCTAAATGGCCAAGAGAAAATCATGTTTTGTACATAAAGGGAAACCCTTCATACTCAATATTTTGTATCCAAGTTCTATCGTCAACTTTAAGTTCAATAGTGGAAGGGAAATCAACAGAAGTAACCATGTCTACCAAGATTCTAGAAAATGTTGTGTGCTAAAAATCTTAATATTTTGGGTCAATAGCTAAACATTTCCCTAAAGTGTTACTAGTAGCAGTTAAGAAACTATCCAACCAAAACTAGACAGGAAAGTAAGGTAGATGAAAACCAAACCGACATAACTTGAAAAGTGTTAGAAAAGAGGTTAAACAAATGGAACAACAATTTCATCAATAGCATATGGGATTCAAATTCCCGAACTTACCAAAAATAAGATCTGTTTCTGAAGCATTAGGAAATGAAAAAAAATGAAAAAATCATGAGCACTAAGGATAGATATCTAGCATAACTTCCAAAAAGGGACCCCATTTCCTTGAAATTTAGGCATGAAGTGTTAGAAAAACCATGAATTTTTTTTGAATATGTAAATCAAACCATTCATCTTGAAACTACCTTCATATTGAACCACTTCTTCACCAAAACTAACTAATGGTGTAGATTTAGTGTAAGCCATTAAATTATTGTGGTTGTAAACTGATAGGCCCCTACTCCTATTTCCTACCCCTCATAGCACATCCTTGAAAGACACATGGGGAGGGGGTTGATCAATCTGTAGAATTAGTTGAGACTGGGAAGGGGTCCATTTCTACATAGGACCAGAAATAGCCCCATGTAACAACACATAAACCACTGAGCTTCCATGAACCGGGGCACCAGAGATAGGAACATGTGAATCAAGGTATTTTAGATCTTAATGCAGGGGTTTCCCAAGCCCAGAGTGAGAGAGATATCCATCATTCTCAGGATGCACATGGGTAAAATCACCATTCCTTAAGAGTTCCACATAGCATTATGTAGGAATAAAAACACTTCCAATATTGTTACCCAAAAATCCAAAGGCAAAAACAAATGCAAGGATGGTCTGGTTACCCCTAATGTTCCCTTCACAAGAGGTAGCGCCCCCACCCCTGAACGACACCCCATGCAACAAACCCCCCATGTAAATATGGGTAATTTTATCATCTAGAGGATCCCTAGAAACAAGATCTTCCTCTCCTTTTTGTCTATCAAAAAATAAGGAAGATTGCTTAGTTTCATTAAATCATTGATGTTCTAAACCCCTACCACTTGAGAACCCACTTCCGCATGCTTTGCTAAATTTAGAATCGACTCCATTTTCACCCAACACACCATTTATAACCTCGTCAATACTATAGCCTTTTGAGCCCTACAGTTGGAAGCACCCACACCTACCCAAGCTTACACCATTACGGGAGAAATATTTAGGTTTAGGGAAACCCAAAAAACCATCATCACTTAGAGGAATTTCCCATTATGTTGATCAAAATTTAACTGCAATGCTTTTAATTACTAAGGGGATAAATAAATATTATTCTTGGAGGGGTTTGATTTAATTATTTGGGGTGATGAAATATTACTTTTGGATTTATAAATTAATCAAAAAATTATTATGGACTAAAGGAGGGCATTAGTGCAGCAACACTATGATGAATAGGCTAAAATAAAATTAATTTAATATGAAATTTTCAAAAACGATTATCAAATTTTTTGGTAACTAGGCTTATTTGTTTAGTGCTAAAATTTGAAGACTCACTATGTTCTCTAAAATCAACCTTGTGACTCTCTCGGCTCGACCTTGGGACATAGATCAACCCTCCTTACACTCACCTCATGGTGTTCTAAAAGGTAGGTAATATTTGCATATGTGGGTAATTGAATGTTTTTGGAGCGGTTTGAAAAATATGCCCAGATATTAGTATAATAGTTGAAACCAAGGTAAATTTTAATACCCCCTACCTAAAAAACCATAGATATTACTTGGATAATTTCTAAAAATGAATTTCAAAATCTTGGTGAATGCCACAAATTGAAAGGAAATGTTTTCTGTCTTTAGTAACTATCGATCAATAGCATAATGCTACTAGACTGTATTAAATTTCTTTTTTTTCAACTTGGTAAACGTGATTTAAATATAAAAATTTAGCTATTACTATGAATGCTAGGATAATTAATCCAAAAAAATTAACTAGTTGTACCTATAAAATTTAGGCGAAATAACAAGCAACCTAACACCTAAAAATTAGACAAATGCAAATTTCAGAAACCCAAATATTCATGTATTAACGAAGATTAGCCAAATAAATTTACATTAGCTAAAAATTTATCATTTTCAACATACTTTTCAATATTACTCTAAAACAAACTCAAAAAGTCATTTTTTCTTGAAAAAAAATGATGAAAACTAGTACTTTTAACATTGTTTGCAACATGTATGACAACCATGATTTGTGAGCCTACTGGGATTTTTGTATAGCTTATGTCTTCATTTTAAGTTAATGGGTACCTTGAAAATTTAGGTTTTTTTTCAAACACACATCCATATTTTTTATATTAATGGCTAAAAACTTTATCCTGGTCTGTGCAAAACTGAAAGCCATTTTAGATATTAAGATTTTCACCTTTGGAAACTTGTTTTTGGGAATCTGTACTTTGTAGAATTTATGGCCAAGGTTTCAGAGCTTTTTCTCGAATGTAGCACGAGAAAAACCTATAATTTTTTAAAGATATTTTGCAATCTATATCATTTGTAGATGTATGGTTGTTATGAGGGTTTATTCTAAAACTATGTTTTCCTCTCAATTAGATGGCTTCCACTATTGAAGCTTGGTTTTGAAACTCTATTTTTGATGTTGCTACTCATAAATATTAATTGTGCTCTTTAAAATGTAAATAACTCCAAAAAATTTTACTTTTCACATTCATATTTGGAGGAGAAATTATGCAATTTGTTCATATTTATCCTTTCCATAAAAAAGAAGAAATAAAAAATAGTTGTTTTTTTTCTCATTGGCAACCCTATACTATGTTTCTCGTTGTTGTACATGGATGAATTTTTTTGTGAAAAATCTTTGTTTTCTTTCAATTTATATTCCTAGAATGTGATTATCCAGTTCCATCATTGGCTACAATACTTTATTTAGCATGCTTATGAAATCAAGCTAGTACTCTTAAATAATGCATACTTAGCTTTAAATGAATGATAAATTAACTAATTTATACCATTTTTATTTTCATCTTGATGCAATGATCTACATGCACAAACTATTGAAGCAAAATTTTAATCATTTCTATAGTTTTTTCTTGTAGATGAATTCTTTAAGAGTACTAAAACAAAAATTTCCTTTTTCTAGTAATTTCTTTTCTAAAAATTATTCTTTAGTGGAAGAATGCAAATACATTTGAAACTGAAAATATAACGAAGCTTAAGGAACCCTGATCTCTAAAAAAATTTTCTTTCCTCTCTTTCAGGTGCATTACAATAGCATCATGGAGCAACTTAATGTAGACAATAATTATTTGTATACCATGTCCTTCACCCAGTGTCTGCTCCCTTTCATCATTGCTTCCTACACACATACCTCTCTTCCTATTTGAAATCCCCCTTTTCATCCTAAATTCAATTTATCCATTTAATTATTATTCCCTATCCTTAATCTCATTCTAATCACGTTCGTATATTATCATCCCTAATCATTCTTAATTAATCCTAAATCCCCATTAAATTCACTTTTCATCCCTAAATATCCCTTTTTTACTCCTTAGGCATTCCTTTAATAATTTTATCTTCCCTTTACCTTTATTTAATATTTTCAACCTCTCACCTACCCTTTTATCTCCCCTAGGAAACCCTAGCTCATCCTTATCACCAACAACCCTAATATTCCCTCTAGCTAGAAATCATCACACCACCCAAATGGATGGATTGAAGCACTTTACGGTGTCCCATCTGGGTTTCCATTAACCATATAAATACACTAACACCCCTCCTTCCAGGATGTAACATCGGAGACTTTAATATTTATTGTGATCTTTCCTTCATTTTTTCTCTTCTTCATAACTTAGATCTATTTATGAGATCTTATAGTTCACCCTTGGAGATTTGAAGTCCTCTCTCTCCCTCTTGCATTCTTATATCCATAGTTTTTATTCCATCCCCTTTCCTTATCATTTATTTAGTAGGTTCACCAGTCATCCTGGAGCCTTGTCTCTTATTTTTCCTATCTTCATTCCCATCTCTAGATCATCATTTTCAACTATATTTTTCCATCAAATCCTAGATCACTTTTGGTCTTCATCCACCCTATCCAATGACCATCAACCCATCTCTCATTTTTTGGCTTTATATCATTAATTTTTCCAATTATCTACTTACCGATCCCACTGCCTTTCATGTCCTCTAATATTTTTATTTCACACACCTGTAGCTTTAGAGCCCAACTTCACCATATCTGGTTGCCACTGATTGAGACCATTCGCTATCAAGACTATCAAGTAGTTATCACCTTTCATTTATTTTCTTACATCCTTTCAATTTTCATCAGATCTAATATTCTCACAACAACTCAACATCATTCCTCATTTAGATCAGCTCTTGGTCAGGCTTTAGGAAGTCTTCTAGGTCTAATTTTCTGAATTTTTTTCCATGCTACCCCATTCACTGTCAAATCTTTTCTATAGTTTTGGGTAACAGTCGACTCACCCAGGTTTGACTTGGTTTTGATTTACTTAAATCAGATCTAAATTTTTCTGTTACATTTCAACTTTCATTTTTATCTCAAATTTTGTTGCATCATATCAGATCCATCATTATTTTATCATATTGAAATGTGGGCTAACATCCATCTAAGGAATTTTTCACTTCTTGGTACTTACATTGTCAGGAAACCCACCATCTAATGTACTAATCGTTTTTTTGTTGAGTTTCTCTTTGTTGTTTAGGTAATCAAACTTGTTTCGAGGAGGGTCTCTCTTTTGCATCCGTATTCATTGTCATCTTAGCTACATGTACCTTACACCCTCTAATATTGGATTTTATTGTTACCATTTCACTTATCTAAAATAGAAATGACAAGATCAATTCAACATTGAGGAATGTCAAGTGGGACCACCCTTCTCAGGTGAGATTTTTTATTGATTTTCATTTCCATTTCTCTCTTTCTACTAACCTTGTAGCTAGGAGAGTTTTTTTCTTTTTGTCTTGGTTGAGTGCTTCCTTGAATCAACAACACATTTTCTTGCTTTAAAAATAAAATAAAATAACGTTATCCAATTATTCTTTATTTTCCATATTTTCTCATTTGTCATTGTATTTATTTTCATTTATGCTTTTCTTAATCAAATTTCACATTTTGATTTTGGGATATAAAAATAACCTCCTCATCTTACTTGATAACATAGTCAAAATAATAGGTTAATACTTTCCATTCACATCTTCCACACACATCCAGAATGTACGTATAAAAAATACACATCTTAAATATCTTCCCACAGGTAGGACTATTGGGATTTCATCACCCAATGGGAAATCCTCCATGGTGTTACAACCACATTTGAATTTTTTTGAATATCTGTATATTGGTTAAGCATTTCACACCCTTATCACTATGGTACGTAGACTGTGGAAGTAGGCCCCACTATCAGGCCATGTACTAGTAGTTATCACATATTTTAACCTCACATAACTTTAGGTATATTGAGTATGCCGACCAAAACTACCTAAAACCATCAATAGTTTGGTTGTTTCTTAGGTTCCCCTTTGAGCCCATTTTCTCTTTTTTTTCCTCACATTTTTCTAATAATCAAGATAACTAAAAATTTCCTTCTTGATTTGTCTGAACTAATTAATCAACATAGTTTTTTTTATAGTTTGTTTCATGCCCATTATTACACATTCTCAAACAATAAAAATGGAGTAAAACATGACATCCAACAACATTCCCACTTCAACTATTGTTTCCCAACAAAATTCGACCATTTATTTTATTACTTCAACCCATTGGTTCACCTCTTCCATGATTACTAAACCTATGGTTTTCATTCCACCACTGTAAGAGTCTTAACCTATCCATTATAACACTCATACCAAAAATAAATCCTTCCTTTATCACCAGCCAGTCCCATCTTGATCAGTTAATCCCCCATCAACCACTTCTATGGGGACTTTTTGACCTCTTAACATTCCTTGTGGATGTATGGAATTCTAAGAGCTTCTGGATTTCAACCCCATTGCTTTACATGATTACATTCTTTGTAAGTCCACAAATATCCCCATTGAGGGGATCTCTCTTCAATGAATCTAAGGGTATCATTCTCACCCCGAGTATACCCAAATCATTACATCATAACTCGATTTCTTCATCCCAAGAGCCATGAATGAACTTTCCATGGAACAACGCGAGCTTGGCCCTAACCAATATTTATCCATGATCCCTCAAACCCATAAATACACTAAATTGGTGGATCCCATTATCCCAATCTTACTGGTATCAACACCGTACCTACTTCATCTATCCCCATTACTTCCTTATATACTTTCATCACTACCATCCCCATATAAACTTTGCAAGACTCTCACTTGATTCCTCCACAACTAGAACAAAAAACTCACACTTCGGTCCCTATTTCTACATCTTATTTCCATGTGAACATTATCGCCTTACAACATCATGCTTAGGAATATTTTCAAAGCTAAAAACCTCTCCTTACAAGTGATTTTCGATACTCCCTTCCTATTCAACCTAATCAAGTTTCTCAACCATCCCATACTTATATCCTTACTCATCTTGTGCAAAACCAATCTATATTTTAATAACCAATGAAATTTCATTACATTCCTATTTCTCAACCACATCAGATTTCTCATCAAATCCAATTACAACAATTCAAAAATTCCCCTCCTTATTAGCTACCTCCTCAAACACCTACTTATAAACAATACCATAAATCTCATCCACAACACCACCAATATCTTCCACTACACAATTTATCTAGCTATTATATCCCACAACCAAATCCATATACTTCCCATCCATCCACATCTAATGAACCCATGCATGCATTATTAAGTATAATGGCCAATCTTGAAGCCAAAACCTTGTGATCCAAAACCACATTTTCCTATGAACATATTTATAAGGATCCTATCCCATCAGTTCCTTTAGGCACGTATGCTACCTAAAATAACCCATAACATCATCTTCATGCCTTTAGACACACATGATACCTCATTTCTCATGATTAGGACTTTATGATTTATACATTCCCCATGTCATTAGTTAGAACCACGTTGGATTTGTACAATGGAATTCCATAACATTATCTATTTTCATTCACCAATCTTGTACAAGTATTGCTAGATAAATTTTCAATTAATGTTGTGTGTAAAATAACCACCACAAACCTCTATGCCATTAGACAATTTGATGATGAACCTATTAAAAAAAATTCTAGATGGCATGAAACAATCAATCAATTTTCCCTCTCCCTTCCACCGACTGAATTAATCAAACTCTTTTCACGTTTATGTGCAAATAATATTTTCTCTTCTATTCAAATACAAGCATTCCAAACCTTTGAAGTGGCATTCACCATAGCTCATAACTTCAAACTTCATGCCCTTGAGAAATTCCAAGTCAAACTTTGATCAAATAAACCTAAGCCTGAATTTAATAATTCCTCCACAAATGGTGACAAATATAAAAATGTCACCAATTCCATCATGGTAAAATATTCCTCAACATCTAATTCTCGCACTATGAGCCTTCTCAAATATCTCCTAGACCACCTCCTAACTATACCCCTATTGGGGAATTCTATAGTTCAAAATTTGACAACTTAATGGTAGTCCATATCATTCAATGCTCGGATGAATCATGAACCAAACCAACATGGTATTGCAAGGAAAATTAATGTAAGTACCATCAAGTCTATGGTCATGACATTGAGAAGTTTCACACTTTCAAGAACCTTGTCCAAAAGTTAATCAACCATGGTGATCTTCAAGTGGATAATCCTAATACACCACCAAATCACCCCCTTAATGTCTTCAAATAACCCTTTCCCAATAATCCTCCAACCAATCAAAATATTCCCCCACATCATAGGCACCTAATGCCCACACAATCAATAATATAAACCAATAGCCACTACACTCCCCTACACCAATTAGATTTTCATCCATTACACACATCTTTATTTCAGATGTTACTCCCGTGCCCACAACTTCATCATCCACACCTATCTCTACATATATTGTAGCTACATCCACTATATCTATAACTTCCACACCCACATCAATTTAAATTACATCCACTTCCTTTCATAAATTCATTCCCATTAAATCAATTTCTTCACCTATATTTTCTCCAACACCCATCTTAACAACCTCGTCACACATTCCTACATCTATACCTATTTATAAAACAACATCTACTACTATGATGATACCCACATCAACATTTGAAGCCATATCCACAACCATAACACCCCTTAAGACACCTACTACACTAACACCCTCACTTAATACAACTACAAATGACACTCTTGTCTCATCCTCAAGTTCACTCACCTATACACCAAGAAACCCTAGACCTATGGAATCTACAACCCCTTTTAATCTCATCATACATATTATGAAAAAAACCACTTCCATTTGTAATATCCACATCTAAAACACAATATATATTACCTAGGCTTACCTCTAAAGAGCCTCAGTTTAGTTTTTCATCATCCGTTCCAAAGGTAAATACTCGTAGACAAGACCTAAGATCCTTGGCATACCCATTCAAAACTTTCACACACACACACACACACACAAACATGGACCTTCCTACTCCAAATTTTAACTTCCCTAAGAAATGTTGTGTCGTATCATCACTTTTAATGGCATCTAGATCTATCTTAGGGATAGGCCCTTCATCCACACCCCTATCATGTAATGAAGAGTTACACCAAAAACTTGAGGTGTTAGTGAAATAATCAAATGAGGATCATACCATCCCACCATGCCTCTGCAACCCAGACATCAGGTTAGTATTTTCATCCATATAGTGGTACCACTCCTTACCATATATGAGCCTTAGGTGAACACTGTAATATTTGCATAGCCGCTCGTGCCAGGACTCGAACCTGGGTGGTTTCTCTGATATAAAATGTAATAAACCATTAGACCAAAACCTCGAGGTGTTAGTGAAATCCACACATGAGGATCATAACAATTTAGTCCTCCTTCCCAACTTGATCCTCCTTCAAAACTGTCCATATCCCTAAATGTCAAGTTGGAATCCAAGGCATCCAAGTATTGACCCATCAAAAACCAAATATAAGTCATGCAATCCTCCTCTTCAAACTAAATTAAAATCACAAACATCCACGTCCTCTTCTAAATATAAAGTTGAGTCGATTGTACCCATCAAGCCTCATAAGAGAAAAGTGACCCTCTTTCCTTCTTACACAACCTATTAGTATAGTTCATCTACAACCCACACTGACCACTCTTAAACAACTTCCATTGGTTCCTATGCATATATTTTTCAAAGTCTAATTAAAGCATGCACAATCACTTTTCCCCTCATTAAGTCTTTTGACCCACGTGGAAAAAAAATGTCATGTTTCGATTCCAATGTCATTTTTTCCTACCATCATACATTTGGAAATAATACTAAACATTTCAAGGCCCTGCAAACTATCATTCATAACTTCATTAAAAAATATTATCTTCTAATTGAAGAGGATCACCCTCTTCCCTATACTAGTTCATCCACGAACAATGCCACTCCTCCAGCCTGATCTTCACCTATGAACACTTCTAAATATCCCTATTCTTGCAGAACTTTTATTTCCAACCCCGCCTTCAAATACTACTTTTCCCAAAGAATAACCATCTCTTTTTATCAATTTCATTCATATTTACATTTGTTCTTATCACCATGAATTTCAATTACCTTCCAAACCAAAGGTTGTTTTCAGCGCTCTCTCTAGTGATCGTACTCCCCATTTATCATAGAAAGACAAAATATATATCTTAGTTACCCCATGGCATACTCTCACTGAACATAGTATTGTGAAACAACTTCATTAGACCTAAGTCGAGCTGTCACTCTATGAGCTGATACAAAGCTCCCCCAATCATAGAAAATATCTCATGGAATCTCTGAATCATATCCCTACCCATAAGCAGTGAGACTCAATTGATTATTCTAGAATATAATATCCTATTCTAATATAGTGTAAGTTTGTAGTAAATAAGGAATAAATTTATAAAGGAAATAACCAAAGAAAACTAACAAATTAAATATAAAAACCCTAATGTGAAAAAGGGTTAGAAAATCCTTAGATGATTTGCAGTGAGTTTTAGATTTTGTCACAGTGATGACTGGCTGAAAAAAAAGGAGAAACATCACAAAAAATCTTGGAATGTTATAGATTTGAGTGATTTGGTTGGTTGGGGCACCTGGAGAAGAATGGAGACACCTGGGGCACGTTGGTCTACTTTTTGGGTACCCTAATCTACATAGGAGCTTTGGAATCCAATTTCATAGGGTCAATAGATATTCAAACTTGTTAGCTTCTTGTCACATGTATGTCGAACCTATTTAATTGATCTCTCTGTAAACCTGTAATAGAGGAATCACCTACAAAACCCCATATAAAGCATCAAAACCCTAAAAAAGAAAGATAAAAATTAAGGGGTTAGACTATCCTCATCTGCTACAATGGTGGACTTACAACCAAGCATTGCACTACATCTCAAAACCAATATAGTTATCTATGTGTGTGCGTAATTGTGCCCTAGGTTTCTCTTTTGTGTGTTGTACTATGAAGTAGCGAGAAAATATCTAGATGTAAAATACAATTCATGAGTGCTTGGAATACAATAAACTCCCCTCCTATGAAGTGTGATGTAGATTAACTAGCCCCTCTCCCTTGTGATGGAGCTATATGGATGCAAATGGAGAAATAGAAGCCTTGATGGTTGTAACTCTAGATGGTGATAAATAGTGCTTAAGTGCTTTGTACCTTATTATGATCACATAAATTTTATATGTATATTGTTATGTCACTTTAATTTCACAATTAACCCCGAAAATACCAACCGCCAAAAAGATAAAATTCCCAAACAAATAAGAAGGACCCAAAAAGTGAGAGTAAAGTTTAAAGAGGACAAGGGTTACTAGAGGGGACAAGAGTGCCTGATGCTAGCACCTTGGCTGGGTGACCTAGTCTAGAAAATGTAAAACTAAAATATGAAAAGATAGACTGGGGTGGTAAAGGTGGAAGACAAAAAGTAACGAAGGATGGCCAAAATACATCGGTTAATTAGTACTTTTCTTGTTTAGGAACTAAGTAAATAGTAGTATGTGATCGATACTAGATAACTACCCAAAGTATGTGATTTTTTGTTTACATTATCCCCCCACTTTATGTGGGTGACAAGAATGTTCGGTGACATAAAGTGGATAGAGATGTGTACCTGATATCCATGTCGATTTATGTAGAAAGTGTGTCGAGGGACTATAAAAAGTGTAGAGTGATAAAAAGGTGGAGAGTGGAGACCAAAGATGCAACACTATAAAGAGGGTAGAAACATGTGTGTAGATATTGATGTGTGTGATGTACCTATTGTTAGTATCAATCAATGTTGTTGTTGATGTTGATGTTGAATTCTTGGTTCCCATACAGATTGACCTATAAAAGAGAAAATGATCAAGTAGTAAAATACACATGTATATATGTAAAAATCATTGAAAGAAGTATGTAAAAATGCTAAAAATGTGAAAAAGGAACATGTGCATCTGATCCATGATGTGGAAAGGGTATAGAAAGGATCTTATTCATGAAGTGTGGAGTTTTTCAGGAGATCTCATGCCATTGGCCGAAGAGTTACAGGGAGGAGAGTATTATTTATCCTCTAACCATTATATGTTTCCCAAAACTATAGAGATCTCTGCACTATCTGATTTTTTTGGTATATATTTTAGAGTTTATCTAAGAAGTAAAATAGTGTAATTTTTTTTCTAAACTAAATAAAAAAATTACCCAAATAACTAGGAAAGTAGAAATGTAAAAGCCTAGAGTGCAAAGAGAGTTAGAAAGAGCTCAACTGATTTGACGAGTTTATTGAAATGTGTCATATAGATGGCTAGAGAAATATGAGGAGGAAAAAACTATTCCAAGGCTTGGAAAAGTGCATATCTAGGTAATCTGAGTAGACTGGGTTGCATGGAAGAGGATTAGGGTGCATGTGGGCACCCTATTCTGAGTTTGTGGCACCCTAATCTGTGTAGGAGGTCCAAAAACAAAATTTCTAGGGATGGGAGGTGATGAGAAACCTTTTATTTTTGTTGCATCGATATTGCTGAGTTGTAGTATATTGTTGATAATCTTAAGTGAAGAAAAAACTTGCAAAAACCCCGAAACAAGAATCAAACCTTAAAAATAAAAATTCAAATGAAGGGGTCAGACTGTTTGTTGTGAAAAATCATAGCAACCTTGAATGTTTACAAGTGATTGATATTGGGCAGTCAATTTGATTTTTCAAACATGGAGCTATCCTAAAGAGTGGGACTTTACGAAATGGGATAGATATCTAGAGAAGGTTAGATTCCTTTCCTAACCTAGTTCCAACTACTCAATATTGTAGAGAGTTGCTAATAAAACCCTACTCTAATTTTTTCCAAGGGGAAAAGTATACAGTTATGCATGAAATGAAATCTACTCTATGGGAAGATGATTCATGAAGGAGTGTTAGATAACCTACAATGCATGAGAGTGAAAACAAGAAAAATTTGGAGCGTGATCAAGCACCACATATCAAAACACCTGCTACAAACACTCTTTCCAATAAGCACAACTCGATTGAGATTTTGCAATGACAATGTAAGAATGCACAAAAAACTCTAATTATAATAAAAGATCGTATAAGATACAATAAACAAAAAAGGAGGGTTGAAAACATCCAAAAATTTGTTTTATTGCTCCAAAGTTGATACAATACATTACACTGAGGGGATAAAGGAACAAATATTTCATTACAATGTTCAATAGAGAGGATTAAATCTCCATAGATCTCTCACATAAAAGAAAGAAGGGTGGGGTAATTGCAAAGTATCCAAATTTTTTTATTGAACCCTGCCTTACAATTTAAAGAATAATATTTTGAAGGGAGGAGAGAAAGTAACGAAATATGCAATTACCTCAATTCCCCACAAATTTTTTTTTTTTATCCTGCAATGATTATGGAAATTTAAAAAAATTGTGCTTGATTAATGACACTACCTTTTGCAACATGAAATTAGCTCTGATTACACCTGGGTATAGTCTCTAGCTCCTTCCAATTCATCAATATTTTTTCTCTCACCTACCTCATCAATTATTTTCCTTAGACTATCCCATCCTATAGAGCTCTAATAATACCTTTCCATCAAGTATAATTTCATTAAAGATGGTTAAGGAATGCAGAAGTTATTTAAATTTTAGTGAAGGGTCATCATTTGGCACTTCATCCACCCACCGAGCTCCTCCATGAATGTAACTTGTCTCCAACATACAAAATCTACATGGCTCATCACAAGCTCACTACCCAATGTAACTCCTACCTACCCACTGCAGATCTCAACCAATAACCAAAAATGGTTTTGTCTCCAATGCAACTTAGTTGATTCCTCTTTGGATTTTCAAGATTTTATTGGCTTCAGAAATTTGGGCTCTCGAACGTCCATAACTCACCAATAATTTTCCAATCCCCAAATCCCCCTTGTTATGAAAACAAAATTATCTTGCCACATGCCCACCGACTTTGGGTTTCTAGATTTTTTGGCTTTGTACTTTTCGACCTCCCCATTTTTTATCTTTCTCCGCTCCAAACTCCGAAACTGACCCCCTGAAATTGACTTGATGATGACCCCCTTAATTTTAGGATTTTCATGCTTTGGGGTTTGGAATTCTCTGACTTCAGATATTTTAGCTCACTAACCCCTCAAAATTATGATGTATACTTTTGCTAAAATGAAAAGCTATGGCACCGTCCAGTTAAGCATTAACCCCTCATATTTTACATTACACTTTGAATATTTCTAGATTCGGGGAACTCGCCGACTCATTTATGCTAAATATCCCACCAATTCTGAAATCAATTTCTCCAAAATCTAAAGGTAAATTCTCTGAAGTTACTTAGCGATCCAAAATCACCTTGCCATCGACTCGCCCCCGGAAAGCCGACCCCAATTTCTCCTTATTTCCCATTCTGAGCTCTACACCGCTAGCTCAACCCCATCGATCTTTCTTTCCCTATCCATGTGAATGAATCCCCTCTAACCCTAGCTTTGGTGAATATTACCAAGACAACTCAACCCCAAAGAATATTTTTATGCATCGAGATGACTTCATCACTCCATGTGATGTTGGAATATAACTCCCAATCCCTCCTAAAACCAACCCATGTCCTAGCTCAGTGAGTGTTCTTCTAATTCCCTTAGGCCAAGTCAACTTTTCTTATAAATTCAACTTGGCTCCCTGAGTCAGTGAGCCATCCTCCTTTGTTGTGACCTCTAAACATACGAGCTGAACTCACCCCAAAAAATGGATTTGTGGCTCTTCGATGCACCAAGTCAACCTAATGTGACCTCAGAAAGCTCATATCACATGTGAAGCTGACATGGAATGATAGGCATTCCCATTTGTAACTCAAGGGTTTAATTTAGATCCATGTATTGAGCCCCACCATGCGATATTTGTATACACCAACATGGCCTTTTTCTGAGGTACCCAAAGTCGATTTGACTTGACTAACAACCAACACAACTTGGATCAATTCCCTACTCGAAAAAAATCCTTTGACTTCACCCTCTAATGTAAGACTCTAGCTTGCCGAGAATCTCAGTGAGCTATCTTTTAACTTAGTGCCTCATCATGGACCATTTGAGAAAATTTTGATTTTTCCTCATTTCTTGATGAATTTTCTTGGATGTAGAGGCTAAGGGGGAACCAATAGGGTGTCTCAGGTCCATTTTTTTCACCTTTTTTCTCTTTCACCAATTTTGGCAAGATGTGGGTCTATGAGGCCCCCATTTCATCATTTTTGAGTTGATCATAAGGGTCAAAACCCAAAAGAGGAAAAAATTCATCAATATGATTTTCACTTCCGAATTTACTGAGTGTGCTCCATGAAATCTTGAAACTTTCTATAATTCAATTTCATCCTTAGGTGCCTTATCCTAGTGCTAAGGTCCCCATTGTCGATTTTTCCAAAGGTGGAAAAATGGATAATAATTTGGCAACTCATGGGGCATTTACCTACTAGATTCTCATAGACCAATAGCCATGATATATCCATTATGGATGGAGTCCAAACTGATACCCTACAACTGATCTAGACCTAGAAGTCACCCCCAAAACCACTTGAAAACTACTAACCCCTTGACCTATTCTGCTACTGATACTCCCAATATTTATAAGAAAATGTTGAGTTTAAAATTGTGAGAGTGGAAAATTGTCTTAATACGGATTTTTCACTCTTTCCTCTCTGTAACCCTGATCTACGAGACTAAAATTTTACTTCCAGACCCATCATGTAATCCATATTTTTCCAAGTGTGGGCACACAATAGAGTTAGGAGTAAAACACCTGCTTGTTTTGGACATCATGGAGGTCTATTAAATTCTTATTTTCCTCTTCTTATGAATGTTTCACTTGCGACATGCTATTAAAGGCTTCTTTCTGATTTGGTGGAGGTACTAGGAGATAAAATTATGACTAATCCTTAGATTCTAAAAAAGGAAATTTATAGGAATTTGTCCCTAATATGATATTAGTTTCTATGCATTTGATATCTCTTGAAGTCTACAACTTTTTCATGTTTAAAAATGCCTTTCTGTAGAGACTTATTGAATTACATAATAATACAACCTAGGAACAATAAAACCTGTGCCAAAGGCACTTGGGAAAAATGAAACATAATTTACAACAAGACAATTTGCATTACCTAAAATAATATGTACAAGGGTGAGAATTTCCCTTTCAGTAGTACTTCTTGAGATAGATTCCATTGAATAGAATTCTATAATCTATTCTCCATTCAAAGTGTACAGTTGAAAGGAATTGCTACTCTTAAATTTTATTACCATTTAGGGACTTCTCCAAATGGCATCAAACATGGAATGTCTACCTGGCTTGGCCAAATCTCCATCCAATTTTAGAACTAAGTCCCCTCCCTTGAAGGTTCTTACTTTAGCTTTCTATTCAAATGACCTCTTGATTATGGCCTAATATTTATCCATCATTTACATTTCATGTTCTCTTATTTATTCCAATTCTATGAGCTCTGCATACCTAGATTCCATAGGCTCAAACATAGACAACTCAATTTGCTTCATGAGATCCAATGCGGGTAGCTCCACTGATAGAGGTAGATCTGCTTATTTTTCATAGAGTAGCTTGTATGCATATTTTCTCTTTAACCTTTTTCGCATTATTGTATCATCCCACAAGGCAGAATTTGGAGCTCAATCTACCATGTAATTTTGTTTTCATCTAGAGTCATCTTGATGATCCTCAGCAAATTCTTATTCATGTACTCTTCTTTCCCATTACCCTTGGGCTAATAGTTAGAAGAGGTCCTCAAATAAATTACATTC
Organism: Taxus chinensis; assembly: GCA_019776745.2. Classification (NCBI taxonomy): domain Eukaryota; kingdom Viridiplantae; phylum Streptophyta; class Pinopsida; order Cupressales; family Taxaceae; genus Taxus; species Taxus chinensis. The sequence goes on along the minus strand of CM034147.1, from coordinate 742,543,707 downwards.
TAAATATCCCATTCAATGATCTTTGTGCTGAGGAACACTAGACAATTTTATCATATGATAGTGACTGATACACTAAATCTTATCACTTTAACTCTCATAGAATTCTAGTATACTAGACTCATTCACCTCCTTCAGTGCTATTGCTTCATTCCACTTAGTGAAATATCCTATTTCTGTAAGTATCAACTTGTGTCCTTGGCTCAAATTTGGATCAATATCCCCAATGAAGTCCAATACCCACTACATGAATGGTTGGTCAAATGATATTGGATGTAATGGAAGTGATATCAAATTCTCCTTTCCTGTGAAGAATGCACATTTTTTTACATTTCCTGATCCAAGTGTAGTAGTCACTAAACATTGTGGGCCAATAATAACTAGATTTCATAATTTTTAGAGTCATTACCCATGGAGAAAATTGAATTCGAGAATCTCCATCATAAAAATAATGTATTACCATTTCAATTTGATTAGTTTCAATCCACCTCAGTAGGACTCCATGTTATGTCTTTCTTAAACAAAAAATCATCAATAAGAAAATACAAAATGGATTGGAGTATGAAATATCTCCTCTTTTATTTCCTCATCTTTGGAGGGAATAAACCTATTTTTTATAAAATGTATCATATAATTATTCCAAAAAGGAATGGGCTCACTATAATTTTATTTCTCCTTATTATCTTGCAAGACCAAAACAGATAAAAATTTCATTGTTTGTTTTCACCATGTTGACTTGAAGCTAGTTTCTTACACAATTCTTTGTTAGTGACCAACTTGGTGACATTGATCTCTATATCGTATTCCCTATATCGTATTCCATGACATGAGTGATCCATCCTACCAATTTATCTTTCAAATCCATGTTGAGGAGGAAGTTCTTGACTCTGATTTGAGACATTGGTAACTAAATCCTATTGTTTGAGACCAAGTGTTTGAATTTTGTCAAGATTCTAAAGATAGCAAGAATTTTTTTCTCAATGAAGGTGTAACTTAATTCATATTCCTCTAAACTCTTCCGGAAGAAGGAAATTAGTTTTTTAGATCCCTCTTTATTTTGTTGCACCAAGATTTCAGAAATTGTATTTGAACCACCAAAGGCATAGAGCATGAAGTATCTGGAAAATTTCAGATGGATGAGAGTCAAAGCTTGAGATATATAATTATTGATGGCTTCAAAACTTTCCTTACCCTAGGATATCCACTTAAATTCAATGCTCTTCTTTTAACATCATAATTATTGTCTTTACAAGAGTGGAAAATTACAACAAAAACTTTTGAAATTTTTTTATCCTCCCCAAGAAGCTTTATAGAGATTTTCTTATGACTTAGCAGTGGTAACACACAGATATATTTTACCCTCTCTAGATAAATTTTTCAACCCCTGTTTAGACACAATGTGTCCTATTATTTTGCCTTCATGATCTAGGAATATTCACTTCTTCAAATTAACAGATACTCTGAACCTCATGTATCTTTAGAATACTTGTCTAAGGTGGAAGAGGGTGATTTGATGCATTATTAGAGAATAAAGTAATGTTATCTAAGTAGAAAAGAACTATTTTATTTATCAACCCCTTGAACACCATATCCATGGCCCTCTAGAATGTATCTTCTAGCATTTGACAACCCAAATGGCATTTTCTTGTAGGCATAAGTGCCCCATTTAGTGGTGAAGAGTGTTTCAAATTAATCCTATTATTTCACCATAATTTGATTATATCCTAAGCATCCATCTATGAGAGAAAACCTTTCCAAATAAGCTACCATCTATAACATCATCTTCATAGAAGGGAGTGGATAGTGGTCTTTACGAGATGTCCTATTCATGTCCCAAAACTCTACACACAACCTGATCTCTCAATTTCTTTTCCTATTCAGAACCAGATTTGTAACCCAACTTGACTGCTTGATTGGATAAATGATTCTTTCCTTTATCACATTATCCATCTCTTTCTTCATGAGAGGCTCAATATGAGGGTTGATAGGTATTTGTTTCTACCTGATAGGCTTAGCCTCTGTATCCAGTTCAATTATGTGTTGTGCTTATTTTGGATTGAAACCTCAAAAATATTCATAGTTCCATGTGAAGAAATTTGGGAACTCTTGGCAAGGTTATATAAAATCAGATATTTCTTGTTAAGTACTCATCTTGCCAATTTTGAGTATTTTACCCTCTCCAACTGAAACGGGTTCTAAATACTTCCCTTTGACCTAAATATTTCCTTTTTGCTTCTACAATTGCTCATTGGGATCGAAGATTGAATCCAGTGTTACTGAGACTTTTGGTAGCTCGTTTGTCCGTTGATGCAATACTTGATCCCCATATTTCTGCTCGAACTTATCCTAGTTCTTTGAAGAGAATTCAACTTCTTCTTTTAGGAATTTATTTATCTATTGATCATTCTCAAACACCTACCAATTGGTGTTTTTTATCTTGAACTGCTGGACTCACAACAACCTTTATATGGGGTTATGTTTTATAACTTTTGATACTATCAAGAATATAAATTTTTTCTCTGATTTCTACAAGTCTATCCATAGTCCCAATCTTCTTCCTAGGTATGGAATCACCATGTTGAATGCTTCAAAGTCTTCAATGATATCACATAACCTATTTTTGTAGCTCCTTCGGAGATCATTCTTGGCAACATTTAGTCCTTTGAATTAGTTCACATTAAATTCACTATCCCCAAATACATGTAAGTTATTGATACCTATTTTTTGTACCCAATGAACTTCGTGGATTACAACTTCATACTTAGCTGAGTTGTTTGAATAAACCAATCTGAAATTGGAAGGTTTAATTGTACTAGATATTCTATGGTGAGACGAATATTACACCTCCTCCAACACCTTTTCTACTTCTTGAGCCATCAAAAAATAGTTGTCATACTTCATAATCAATATTATCTTCTAGCTTGATGATGCTAGGGATAGGTAGATTCTCTTCATGTAAGCAATATATTCCCAATTCAGATTTTTCTCTTTCTTTGTATGGATAAAAAACATGCCTCTTGCTTTCCCATTCATCTAATGTCAAATTGGGAATTCCCTCAACTTTAGTACCTATTTCTGAAACGCTTGAACAATCCTCCTGATCAAAAGTTGTTAAATTTACATTAATCATACTTGGAACATGTGGCTCAATGTGGAAATTAGTGATTGGTTCTAACTTTATTTTAGCCTTGGATCTATATCTCATTTTCAAGAGCATGTGTGACCAGTCTCCAAATAAGTGGGCTCTTCTCTTGGCTATTTTTTGGTTTGAAAAATATCACTTTAGCAAATAATAGTTAGGGGAAAGCAAGTCCCTCCTCTTTATGGGAGATGTTCCCTTATTGAAAGTGAGCAACAAAGCTTATATACAAATGTATGAATTTTTTATCGACGAGGAATCCTTATACTTTGAAATGTTTTTATGCCAATAAAGATTGCCAATACATAGAAAAAAGAACAATAAGGAAATTGAAAGGGAAGAACATAAAATTAATTTCAGGTAATATAGATAACAGAATATAACCTTACATGTACTTATCAAAGGAATATATAATAGAACCATTCATGTGACAATATCAGGTATAATTCCCCAAAACACAAAGTTCCAAAAAATCATATCATAAGAACACAGTTTCTTAGCATGAAAGATTGATGATTCATAAATCTTTAGATAAGGAAAGAAAGAAAAGCAGATAGAAATAAGAGACAATAGAAAATATTCTGTATTGATCATTCTCAAATCTATTACATTTCAAGAATATCAGGATCCATCCCTTTACAATGGCATGGAGAGCCCACTTTATAGCTTAAAAAAAATGGTTACATTCAATTACAACTTCTTTTTAATCTAAAGATTAAAGACCACTTAACCAATCAATTAAAAGAGTGTCCTTAATTGAATACTACATCACGGGTTTTACAAATCAAAAGAATAAGAGAATTTTCCTAGGACCTAAAAGTGTAAACATCTGATAGATACTTAAAGGGGCCCACCGTCTTGAGAATCCGATGTCTAAATTTTTTTAACACCTCACCTATTTCCATGCACTTGGGTATGGTGGTGTTAGAAGTGGCATGGGTTAACATTCCAAGGTTTTTCTCCATATCTTTCTAAAAATCTTTGTTTTCCAATAATTCCTTATTGGCCTTGATGATATCTGAATGAAAGAGAGAAAAAAATCTTTCATCTTCTGTTTAGACATGGACTCTTCCTTGAAAATGTCTTCTTTAATCAAGGTTTTGAACTGAGCCTTGAGTTCTTGTATGGAAAATTGATTACTTGTGGCTTCATTCTAGATTTGACAATGAATATATTGGAAGGAAGAAAAAAAAAATCTTGAAAGATTCCCCTTTCTACCTTATAATCTTCAATTCTCCCACAGCTTCCTTCAAAACCTTGATCTTCCAATCAATAATGAAAACCTAGGATTTTGATAGATTATTCTTGGCTTCATCAAATACTTTGCTTGCCAATAAAATATTCTCATTTGTCTCTCTCATTGAACGAAGATCTTGAATATATTCACACAGGAGTTTTATCTCTTTCTCCAAGCCACTAAGTGTTGTGCTAAATTTCAGTTGTAATTTGGGTACCTTCTCATATGAATTGAAGGCCTCCTCAATGAAGTTTAATCCAGCTACTGTCATATTCATTGACCAGTGATTCAATGGCCTTTCCATAGGTGACATGTTTATGAATACTCTTAATGATCTTAAATTCATCATTGATAAGAACTAGAGCAGGTGGAAGAGTAGTTAATTGAGTAGGATCCAGGACCTTATACTTTTCCAATAAGGATTTTCTAAAAACTTGAAAGAATTAGATTTTTCTCTTCTAATTTCTCTAAGGTTTGTTTGTCCTTTTCAACTTGTTCAATGAATTGAGTGACAGTTTCTTTGAGGTTATGAACCTTGACTTTTAGGTGTTGATTCTCCAAGTGGAATCCTTGTGAGTTCCAAATCAGACACCAAAAGATATCTCTCTTCCTTATCTTCTTTGGGGTTTGCAATCTCCATGAATTGATTACCTTGGGAATCTAATACTAGCCTTAAGGTGATGTTTACTTTATTTTTTGGAGGAGGGGGATCAGAACAAAGCAAGGTCACAACATCAAACTTGGGAACCACAATTTGGGAGCTAGAATTCCTTTTCCTACTGTCAACGAAAGGCTAAACCCAAGAAAAGGAGTAGGAAGAGGTATAAGGAACAATGGGCCCAAGTGCAAGTGAACTCATCACACTCAGTGTCTACACTACTAATTTCTGCAATGGGGAAGTTGTTACAATTTTAGAAATATCCTTAGAAGAAGTATCCATCAAACCTAGAGGTTCAGTCATTTGACATTCATTCTATATCTCAGTTTTAATGACAGGGGTTGTTTCTTTTCCTTCATTCATCCTTTCATTTTCTTCCTCACTTAAAATAACAATATATTTTGATCCTATAAGGACTTCTAGCTGCTCGCAAAGAAATTATTCTTCAATTTTTTCTTGTTTGATGTTTTTACCTTTCTTCAAGTATTCTTTGTTGAGGAGGATGGAGTAGATTTCTCAGGCATGTCAACTTCAAGTGCAGGTTCTTATTTCCTAGGAGAGGAAGTTTCATGTGAACAAAACTTAGCTCTGTTCATCCTAAAATTTTGCATCTTATTATCAAACAAGAGCTTGGTTCTCACAAAAACTGGGTTGATCACTTCTTTCAAATCATCCTTCTCATTTAAAAACCAATCAAGGATTTAAAGAGGGGAGTGTTTGATGTTTCTCTTGTATTCAATAGATTTTGGATCTTCAACATCATCCTGGAGCTTTTTAGGTAATTTGTAGAGATTCAAATCTATAATTTGTGGAAGAGAAAATCTTCCAAAGTACCTTATCCTAGCCTCAAAGTCATCTACACAATCAGCCCAATAATCTTCAGTATCGACATAGTGAATGAAACATAATCTGAGATTCTTAGCAATATATCCCTTGATTTCAAAATAGGTTCGAGACTTGAAATGATGAAGAGTAATAGGGGTAACAGTTATATCAATGTTTTGAGAATCGAGGGTTTTTCTGCATGTATAATTTCCCAAGGTGATATGGAGATGAATTCCAACAATCTTCTTAGATTTACAAGTCTGATGAAGCTTATCCTACTGTCTGCAAATTTAAACCAGGGCCATTTTATCATTGTAAAACATAGGAAGCCTTAAAGGGGGACCATCAAAACTAGCTAGCTTGATATATGAGAATTTTCCAAATTAGGTGAAGAAACTCCCGTATTCAGAGATCAAATTCTTTTCTTCCTCAAAAAATCTCTGAGCAATATCTCCTTCTCAAAGCTTCACAATATACATGGTTAATGCATAAATAACTCTCCTAAAATTATGATTACTGGCTTTGAGGGTTAATTAAGGCTAGTATTCATATATGGTGACATCTTTCTTATCCTCAACAAAAGTGAAACCAATCCATTTCCTAGATTCCGCGATAGCGTACATAAGGTAAGAAGTCATGTAGAAGGTATTTTTTATTTGAACGTTAACCAGCTGATCCGTTAGGTTTTCATAGATTATCTCACCCCAATTAAGATTCAGCTTCCCATCACAAATAATGTTGATATATGGACACAACCAAAAATGAAATTCATTTCTAGAAGGCATTCCTATGATTCTAGCTAAAAGAGTGATGATGTTTGAAATTTCTTCATTGAAACCGACTCTAAACAATGTTTTTTAAAGTCGGGATGCTCCTTTTAGGGTTCTTCAACCAAGACTTGGCTACCCTAGTCTTGTATTTATAGCTATCCTAGTCAAATTATGCTTGTGCTTAAGAAGAGAGAGATTATTGGCACCTTATGCCATTGTGATCATAGAGCAATACAGCTAGATTTGGAATCTAATTGCGCAATTACCTCACCATGTACATTAATAATTTCCTTTGATTCCAGATTGAAACAATCCCCGCAAGTGAGCATAGTATTAGAACACTACACAAAGATAGGGAAACCATTTGTAGATGTAATCCCCATGTTTTTTATCATTTTTGTGATGGGAGTAGGGTTAGTACATTCAAGTCTACTCTAAAAATCATCGAGGTCAAGATGTCGAGCTTCATTGTCATCGATTTTAAACACAGAGGTTTCCAACAAGGAGATCTGTTAATGCCCTTGGTAATACATCTTCCTTGTGAAAGAGGAAGAGAAGATATACTTTAATGGAGTATCACCATGAATCTGAATAATCCCTGTAAGAGAAAAATATAGGATTATGAATGAGGGCAACAGATTGCTTTGCATAAACATGAGCAAGGATAAAATGAGTAGGAAAGTGTGAGGGAGAAAGAATAGTTATATTCCTTTATATAGACACCAATTTGAATGGAGGAGAGAGAAAATAATTGATGTGCAACAAAAAACCCCGAGTTGAATCAAAAAGGTGATGTGCGGGAAATTCAGAAAAAATTGGCCTAGACAGTCCACGAGACATGTGGGCCGCGCAGAGCCAGTATACCTGATATAAAAAGAATGTGGAAAAATCATGTTTGGGGAGTACAAATGGTTCATGGGACATGGGGGTCACATGGATCCAATTTAGTTGATATACAAGGAAGTGCGAAAAATTCAGTGAATTAGCAAACAGGCAGCTAGGCAGTACTTGGGACATGTGGGACATGTGGAGCTGATTTGGATGACGAGTAAGTTATGCAGGAAAAGTGGTAAATCATTGAAAAAATGCCCAGCAGGAATCGAGACATGTGAGACAATAATACCCAACATAGTTGACTAGAAAGGAATGTGAGTAAATCAGTGAATCAACGAACAAAGGGCCCAACAACATCAAGACATGAGGGATTCTCAGGGCTGATTTATCCACAATACACTAAAAATGACCTCAAAGAGTGAAATTTTATAACTTATTGAATTTCACTGCTTACCAGAACACATTCAAAGGAAATTGGCTCAAAACTTGAAAATTTTCCTTTTAAAACAGGAGGAAATTTTTAGGGTGACAACAGCTGGCTCTTTCTGGGCATGAATTGACTCGAATAGAGGAATGAGGAAAGATAAAGAACCATAATAACACTCTAGGAAAATATACCATTTTCTTATCCATTGGGAAAATAGAGTCAAAGGAAAAACAATCACAGAAGACAACACACACACAAAACAGAAAGACCAAAAACTGAGACACAAGGGAGGGACAAAAAACAAGACACTACACGCAATATAATAAAGGAATACCTAATCACCTAGGACTTGAACAACTTCAAATACTACCCACTATAAGGAAGTGGGAGACAAGATCCATCTATATAATCCAAGTAGAAATAATTTTATCTAGTAAAATGTCAGATCTTGAAAGGACCAAGCCAAAGAGAATCAAAATTACCATGGCTTCTACGAGGTTCATGTCTTTTGTTCCACAGTATGACAATATCTCCTAATTGAAAGTATTTGGGTCTATAATTCTTGTGAAACAAATCTTTCACCTTATGTTGGTGGGGAGAAATTTTATCAAAAACCTGCATCTTGTCCTCATCTAGATTTTTGGAGATACATGATCCTCTTATCTAAGGAACTGATGAAGCTTGAATCCTTAATAGCCTTCATTAAGTGCAAGGCTAGAAATTCCATTGTTATTGGTATCTGAGCTTCAACACCATATACCACCTGAAATGGATACATTCCAATTTCTCTTTTGGGTGTAATTTTATCTTCCTAGATGGCATCATAGAACTTCTTGTGCCAATTCCTTTAAGATTCATTAACAAGATTTCGAATGATGGTTACAAAATTCTTATTTGTGGATTCTACTTGTCCATTTCCTTGAGGGTAATAATCGAAAGAATCAACAAGGGAAATTCCATAGCCATAGAAAAATTCATCATCTCAGAAGAAGAACAATTAGAAGCATTATTAGTCACATTTTTGTTTGGTATCCCAAACCTTATCAAGATGTTCTCCTTGATTAAATTACACACCACCTCAGAAGTAGTAATTTTGAATGGAATAGCCTCTACCCATTTTGTGAAGTAATCTGTAGTAGTTAGCATGTGAGTATGTCCAGCAATGGAAGGTGGGTTGAGAATTCCAATAAAATCTAATCCCCACTATTGAGAAGTTTCATCAATTATTACTGGTTTGAGTGGTAAAGCAGCCAATTTAGGTCTCCCAAGAAAAATCTGACAGGATTCACACTTTCCTACCCATTTTGATGCATCTCGAAACAATGTGGGCCAATATTACCTTGCATGAAGAATTTTGTGAGCAGTGATAGCAAAGGAGAAATTGCCTCCAGAGGCTTGATCATGAAAATCTAAAAACAACTTCTTCTATTGCACTTTTTCCACACACTTAAGGAATCTTCCATCAATAACTCTCTTGAATAAAGTATTTTACCATAATACATAATGTACAGACCTTAACTCAATAGCACTTTTTTTCTTGGCACTCAAATGAGATGGACATTCTCCATAAGTAAGAAAATTTGCAATATCATCATACCACTCATCTGTTGAACTGAGAAAGAGGACAACTAGAACATCGTCTACTTTTGTAGACAATTCTTCATCATCTCCATCAACATTAAGTTCACATAATCCTTTACCCCAAACTAGTTTTTTTAGCTTGATATCAGGGTCATATTCCTGAACCTTTTCCACCCAATTGTCTCGCTTAGTTCCAAACTTCTATTGTGTAAGAATGGACTTAATAGTTGTATCATGCACAAATACAATAGAGTGGGAATGGAGTATATAAAAATGAAATTGCTTAACAAATTTGACCATTGCAAAAGCATGTTTTTCCATCAAAGTATATTTTAGCTCATGAGCATTTAGAACATAGCTCGTGAAAGTGATTGGAAGTTTATGATTCTTAAAGTCTTTCTAAGTTAGTATGGTAGCCAAAGTATTGTTAGTAGCATAGCAATAGATAATGAAATCTTTGTTGAAATCAGGACATGCGAAAATGGGAGTTTTAGCAATATCTTCCTTGATACCTTTGAAAGATTCTTTTCCTTTAGGAGTTTGACTAAAGGTTTACGTCCCTTTCATCATTTGAGAAATGCTCATAGTCAGTTTTACAAAATATGGAATGAATCTCCTTAAGAAGTTTATCTTACCAAAGAAAGAGCGAACACCCTTTTTTCTTGTGGGAAGGGGAATCTGGTGGATTTCCTAAACTCTTTCTGGATCTATCTTGATTCTTTCTTTATAGATGATATGTCCCAATAGCTTACCTTCGGTAACAAAAAATACAAACTTCCTAGGATTAAGGGATACCCCATGTTCTCTAAATTTTCTAAAGACTATTTCAAGATGTTGAAATTGATCTACCCTTGTTTTAGAGAAAACACTCAGATCATCAAGGTATACAAAAATGCATTTTTCATTGAGACTACCAAAATCTAGGTCCATTTTCCTCTAGAAAGTAGCACTGACATTGATAAGACCGAAAGGCATCCTATTATAGGAAAATGTGCCCCAAGGAGTAGTAAAATCATTATTGTGCTAATCTGAGGTACTGACCTCCACCTAATTGTATGCAAAAAATCTATCTAGCATGAATAACATCTCCGAGCTAGTGACAACTTGTAAAACTTAATCCATCATGAGGAGAGCGTAGTTGTCTTTTAGAGAGGCATGATCTAAATTCCCTAAATCCACACAAATACGAATCTCACCATTCTTCTTCCTTATTGGCACAATGTTGGAAATCCATGTTGAATGACGTATAGGGAAAATAATCTTTGCTTTCAGTAATTTTTGAATTTCTTCAAAAATGGTATCAGTAATCTTGGGATTGTATTTCCTTTTCTTCTTCTTGAAATTTTTGATCCCATGCCTCAGGGGAATATAGTGTTGCATCACCTTTGGTTCAAAATATTTGAGATCATTATATGAATAAGAAAGGACGTTAGCATTATTTTTCAATAGGTTCGATGCTTTCTTCCACTCTTCTTGAGTTCTGCATTTCTTGATATTTACCATCTTGGATTCATCATTACTTCCAATATTCACCTTCCCATACTCATTAGATTGACGAGTCCCTTGAGAATCTTTAGAATTTATGTACCTATCATTTTTATCAAACAGATCCTCTAAACTCACAAGCCATCTTGATCCATCTCTTCCTTAATATCATCTTCATTAGAAGGAACATATTCCCTAGGAAGAGTTTCACTTCCTTCAAAATATAATTGATTGAAGTTATCCTTAAGCTACAAGAAAGATATCAAGTGTTGATCATCATTGAAAAATGTCAAATTACATGCATTATTTTGCACACGAGGCCTATGAATCATCTCAATGGTAAATTTTTCTTAAGATAAATTTAGGTGGGGAATCAACAAAGATCCTGAGATAGCTAGAGAATCAGCTCTAGTGTTCTTTTCTCTTATCACAACTTCAATGAGTAAAGCATCAAGAAATTCAATGGAATCCCAGACAAGATTTATTTAATGTTTCAACATCCTATTCTTGACTTGGAAAAGATCCCTGACCCATTTCACAATCAGCTCTGCATCACCACAAGAACAAAGATTCTTTACCTCCATTTCTTTTTCCCTGTTCGATTCAAGTATGAGTGCCTCATATTCAGATGTATTTTTTTAATTTTCAAAATAAATATTAAATGAAAATGGATGAAACTTCCCTTCTGGAGAGGTTAATATCACTCCAACTCTAGAACCAGCTGAAGAATAGCTTCCATCAAACTCCAGAGTCCAAATGTCATTGGGATCATGAATCACTCCCATAGGAAGTTTTGCCTCATCTTATGACATGATCATATAGTTAACATGCCCTATATCTTCATAGAGTATTTGTGCTTTTAGATCATTAGTATTTTGAACAATGTACTCATTCTATCTCTCTGGGTAGCAACTTTTTAATTTTTCCATCAACCAGGATGAGGGTGTGCGACTAGTCTTTTTGGATTTCAGCCCCTACTTCTTTACAAAATTTCCTACTTGGTAACATACCATATGAGGGAGGAATTTCAGCTACTAAAATAGTATCTTTTACCCTTTTTTCTTGAAAAGCAGGAAAAGCTAATTGTGCATCCTTGACTCTTCCAACCAGAGGCACTTCCCTACTCTCCATAGAATAGCAAGAACCTAATGTACATGTTAGATTCAGACCCAGAGCATGAGCTACTTTTATAGGCATTACACTGTGTGATGCTCCTAAGTCAATAAAAAAATTACTGAGTTTATGTTTGGCTATGAGAATCGTTACATAGAATGGTTTAATCTTCTCACTGGGAGAAGTAACTGCAGCCACAAGAATTGATCAAGGTGAGGAGGGGGGAGTCAGTAAAATACCTTTAGAAGTATTGGGTGGAGTTTTGGATTTGGAATTGATGAATTTTACTATTTTAATAAAAGAATTTGGATGAGTCTGTTAAAATTATACCACTGAGATTTGGAATTTTGTCTTCTTGATGTGGTCAATAATATCACAATATCCAGACGTGGATGGGGCATCATTATTAGAAATGAGGGGAAGTTTGGGCTTATCAGGTTTAGGAGTTGAAGAACAAGGATTTTTGGAAATAGAGGTAGAAGGAGAAAAATTAGCATTACTCACTTTTTATGTGGAGGTAGTGGGAATAGGGGCTCCTCTTCTCGCAACTACTGGAATAGTTATAAGAAATTCTTTGGATTTTCTAGAAGGATGCACCACTTTTTCCTTCCTATTCATTTACTCCCGAGTCATAACATCATATGACTCACTATTCATCTCTGTCACTACTTCATCATACTCATCTTTTTCATCCATACCTTCAGTGGTGAGGAAATCAACTTGAGACTTGTTAGGTTCTTCCAACTCTTCATCAATCTCTTCTTTAGGCTCCTCAAAGTATTCATTCTCCTCTTCAGGTTCTTGATCCTCACAAGTTACGTTGACTAGAACCTTGATGGGAGGGCCTTTAATAGTAAATCTAGTCTGAGAAGAGGGAAAACAATTCCCAGGCTAAAAATTATTTCTTAGAATATCTTGGTAAGGAGCATGTTGACCCAACTGCTTCATGATAGCAATGAGATCATTTGCAAACTTCTGCACTAACTAATCAGAATTGACTCCAGGGGTAGAAGAGGAAGATGCTTTAGATTTGGACAGTTCTCTTTTTAATTTATGAGACATGATTAGAACATCTTCAACACTGATGGCCAACCATTCATCAACATCCAGAGTTAGAAGATTGGCCCTCCTTAGTGCATAAATTACTTTAGGTAACTGAGCATTGAGGAAAAAGAAATTTTGAATTTGATCTATAGGATGGGTGTTATTAGGAATCTTATGAATTAACTTGTTAAATTTGACCACAAAATCTCTCATGGGTTCATGTGGCTCCTTTTTGATATGATAAATTTGAGCCAAGAGAGATCGCACATCTTTAGCAGGTTTGAAACGTTGCTCAAACTGGGTTGTCATGGTAGTCCAATCAATAATCGATCTAGTAGGAAGGTGATAGACCCCAATTAGCAACATTTTCCTGCAACATTTCCACAAAGAGCCTAACAGAAACATCTTCATGATCAACCCCAAGAATCCCACATGCAACAATGAAGGCTATGATTTGTTCATTTGGGTGCACTTTCCTGTCACCTCACAATTTATAAAAGCTTTTCCTATTACCTGTGGGCAACTCATGCAATGGATGAGGAAGAGCTAGAGGCCTAACATGTTGTCCCCAAGGTAAAGGCTCTACCATTTTTGGGAAGATGAACTAAAGGGGAACTATAAATCCAACAAGTTCCAGGGCACATATATTAGGACTGAGTTTTTCTTGAGGAGTGTTGTTAGTATAAATCATGTCTTTCGTAGGAGGTGAGCTCATAGAATGAGTTATTCTATTCCTTCTTACTGGAGGAAGAGGGAAGTTTTATTTCCCTATAAGTTGAAAATGGGAATCTTATAACATGAGAGAATTATTCCCATGTGTATAGCGTATAATTTCTAGACCATAAAATGATCTCAAAATTATTTTAGAAAGGGATACGTCGAAACAAATTCCCCAATAGAGTCATCAAAAACTCTTAGTTTGTAAAATATCTCTTTAGCAAATAAGAGTTAGGGGACAACAAATCCCTCCTCTTTATGGGAGAGGTTCCCTTATTAAAAGCGAGCAAAAAATATTATATACAAATGTACAAATTTCATATTGATGAGGATTCCTGATACTTTGAAATGTTTTATGCCAATATAGATTGCCAATACATAGAAAATAGAACAATAAGGAAATTGAAATGGAAGAACATAACAGTACTTTCAGGCAATATAAATAAAATAATATAACCTTACATGTACTTATCAAAGGAATATATAATAGAACCATTCATGTGACAATATCAGGTATAATTCCCTAGACACAAAGTTAAAGAAATCATATAATAATAACACAAAGTTTCCTATCATGAAAGATTGATGATTCATAAATCTTTAGACAAGGAAAGAAATAAAAGAAGATACAAATAAGAGACAAGAGAAAATATTCTGTATTAACCACTTTCAAATATATTACATTTCAAGAATATCAAGATCCAACCCTTTACAATGACATTGAGAGCCCAATTTATAGCTTACAAAAATGGTTACATTCAGTTACAACTTCTTTTAATCTAAACATTAAAGACCACTTATCCAATGTATTAAAAGAGTGTCCTTAATTGAATATTTCATCACGGGTTTTACAAATCAAAAGAATAAGAGAATTTTCCTACTACCCAGAAGTGTAAACATATGATACAGACTTAGAGGGGTCCACTATCTTGAGATTCTGATGTATAAATATTTTTAACACCTCACCTATTTCCGTGCACTTGGGTATGGTGGTGTTAAAAGTGGCATGGGTCCAAATTCCAAGGAATTTCTCCATATATCCTTCTCAAACTATGTGCTTTTTGAAATTTCCTTGTTGGCCTCAATGATAGCTGACTAAAGAGAGAATACATCTTTCATCTTCTGTTTAGAAATGGACTCTTCCTTGAAAAGATCTTCTTTGATCAAGGTGTTGAAGTGAGCCTTGATTTATTGTGTGGAAAATAGATTACTTGTGGCCTCATTCTGGATTTGACAATGAATATATTGGTAGGAAGACAAAACATAAGTCTTGAAAGCTTCCCCTTTTCACCTAATATTCTTCAGTTCTCCCACAACTTCCTCCAAAACCTTGATCTTCCAATCAATACTGAAAATGCAGGATTTTGATAGATTATTCTTGGCTTCATGAAATAGTTTGCTTTCCAATAAAAATATTCTCATCTATCTGTCTCATTGAATAGATATCTTAAATACATTAAAAATATATTTTTATCTCTTTCTCCAAGCCACTGAGTGTTGTGCTACAATTAAAATGTAATTCAAATACCTTATCATATGATTGTAAGGCCTCCTCAATGAAGTTTAATCTAGCTACTAGCATATTATTGACCAGTGATTCAATGGCCGTTCCATACGTGACATGTTTATGAGTACCCTTAATGGTCTGAACTTCATCATTGTTGAGAACTAGAGGTGGTGGAAGATTAGTTAATGGAGTAGGATCTAGGACCTTATCCTTTGCCAATAAGGATGTTATAAAACCTCAAAGAATTATATTTTTCTCTTCCAATTGATCCAAGGTCTATTTGTCCTTTTCAATGACTCTAGTGACAGTTTCTTTGAGGTTATGAACCTCACTTTCAAGAATTGATTCTCAAAGTGGAATCCTTATGAGTTCCAAATCAGACACAAAATATATCTCTTTTCCTTATCTTCTTCGGGGTTTGCAATATTCATGAATTGATCACCTTGCGAATCTGATACTAGCCTTGAGGTAATCTTTTCTTTATTTATTAGAGGAGGAAGAGTAGAACTGAGAAAGTATGACATAACATCAAACTTGGGAACCACTATTTGATAGGTAGACTTCCTTTAGCTATTGTCAACAAAAGGTTGAACTCAAGAAAAGTAGGAGGAAGAGGTAGAAGGAACAATGGGCCCAAGTGCAAGTGAACTTATCACACTCATTGTATGCACTACTGTTATCTCCAGTGGGGAAGTTGTTACATTTTCAGAAATATCCTTAGAAGAAGTATCCATTCAAACCTAGAGGTTCAGTCATTTGACATTCATTCTATATCTTAGTAGTAATGATAGGGGTTGTTTATTTTCCTTCTTTCATCCCTTCATTGTCTTCCTCACTTAAAATAACAATATATTTTGATCCTATAGGGACTTCTGGCTGCTCCAAAATAACTTCTTCTTCAACCTGTTCTTGTTTGTTGTTTTTACCTTTCTTCAGGTATACCTTTGTTGAGGAGGATGGAGTAGATTGCTTGAGAATGTCAACATCAAGTGCAGGTTATTATTTCATAGTAGAAGAAGTTTCATGTGAAGAATACTTAGCTCTATTCATCCCAAAAATTTGCATCTTATTATCAAACCAGAGCTTGGTTCTCACAATAACTGGGTTGATCACTTCTTTTAAATCATCCTTCTCCTTTACAAGCCAATCAATAATTTGATTGTTTGATGGTTCTCTCGTATTCAATAGATTTTAGATCTTCATCATCATCCTGGAGATTTTTAGGTACTTTGTACAGATTGAAATCTATAATTTTTTGAAGGGAAAATCTACAAAAGTACCTTCTCCTAGTCTCAAAGTCATCTACACAATCAGCCTAATAATTTCCAGTGTAAGCATAATGAACGAAACCTACTATGAGATTCTTAGCAATATATACCTTTATTTCAAAGCAGGTTCGAGACTTGAAATGATGACGAGTAAGAGGGGAAACCATTCTATCAATGTTTTGAGAATCGAGGGTTGTTGTGCATGTTTAATTTCCCAAGGTGATAGGGAAATGAATGCCAAAAATCTTCATATCTTTGCAAGTCCAATTACTCTTATCCAACTGCCTACAAATTTAAACCAAGGCCATTTTATCATTGCAAAACATAGGAAGCCTTAAAGGGGAACCATCAAAACTAGCTAACCTGATATATGAGAATTTTCTGCATTGGGTGAAGAAACTCACATATTCAGAGATAAAATTCTTTGCTTCCTCAGAAAATCTCTGAGCAGTATCTCCTTCCAAAAGCCTCACAATGTACATGGTGAATGCGTTATTAACTCTCCTAAAATTATGATTGTTTGCTTTGAGGGTTAACTGAGGACATTGTTTATATAGGGGGCATCTTTCTTATCCTCAACAAAAGTGAAACAAATCCATTTCCTGGATGCCGCGATATTGTAGATAAGGTAAGAAGTCATGTAGAAGGTATTTTTTCTCTGAACATTAACTAGTTGCTCTATTAGGTTTTCAAAGATTATCTCACCCCAACTAAGATTCTAATTCCCCTCACAAATAATGTTGATAAATGGACACATCCAAAAATGAAATTCATTTGTAGAAGGCATTCCCATGATTCTAGATAAAAGGGTGATGATGTCTGAAATTGCTTCATTAAAATCGACTCTCAACAATGTTTTTTTAAGTCGAGATGCTATTTTTTTAAGGTTCTTCTACCAAGACTTGGCTACCCTAGTCTTGTATTTCTCACTATCCTTGTCAAATAGTGCTTGTGCTTGGGAAAGAGAGAGAGTATTGGAACCTTCTGCCATTGGGATGCACAGAGCAATACAAATAGCTTCAAAATCTAATCGCATAATTACCTCACCATGTACATTAATAATTTCCTTTTATTCCGAGTTGAAACAAGCCCCACAAGCGAGCACAATATCAGCACACTACACAAAGATAGGGAAACTACCTGCAAATGCAATCCCACTATTTTTATCATTTGAGTGATGGGATTAGGGTTATCATGTTCAAGTCTTCTCCAAAAATCATCAAGGCCAAGATGTTGAGATTCATTGTCACCGATGTTAGCAATAGAGGTTTCTAATGAGGAGAGGTTTTCATGCCCTTCGTACTACATCTTCATCATGATAGAGGAAGAGAAGTTTTCCTTTAATGGAGTGTCACCACGAATCTGAATAATCCCTACAAGAGAAAAATACAAGAGTACGAATGAGGGAAATGACTTGCTTTGCACAAACATGAGTGAGGAGAAAATGAGCAGGAAAGTTTGAGTGAGAAATAATAGTTATATTCCTTTATATAGCCACCAATTTGAAGGGAGGAGAGAGAAAGTAATGAATGCAAAAAAAACAACCCCGAGACAAATCAAAAAGGTGATCTACAGGAAAGTAAAAAAAAGTTGGCCTAAACAATCCATGGGACATGTGGACCACGCAGAGCCGATATACCCAATATAAGAAGAATGCAGCAAAATCATGTTTGGGGAGCACAAATGGTGCGTGGGACTTGTTGGACGTGTAGAGCCGATTTAGCCAATATACAAGGCAGTGCGGGAAAGTTTGCGAATAAGAAAACAAAGGGCCTGGAACAACTTTGGACATGCGGGATGTGCAGATCCGATTCGACCGATGAGTAAGTGCTACGGGAAAAGTGGTAAATCTGTAAACAGAAGGGTTGGTAGCATTTAGGACACAGGAAAAAAATACCTGACATATTCGACTAGAAATGAATTCGGGTAAGTTGGTGAATTGGCGAATAAAGCACCCGACAACACTCGGGAGATGAGGGATGCCCAGGGGCCGATTTAGCTGCAATACACTAAAAATGACATCAAAGAGTGAAATTTTCTAACTTATTGAATTTCACTGCTTACCAGAACACATTCAAAGGAGAGTGACTCAAAATTTGAAATTTTTCCTTTTAAAATAGGAGGGAATTTTGAGTGTGACAACAGATGTGAAATCCCTTGACCAGCACAATGCGAAGAGTTATGGAATGTTGATAACTAATGCATCTTGCAGGACTAGAAAGCATGAAACATAAGACTTAAATCCTGTAATAATCCCAAATTTTCCTAGTTTTCTCCCATCCAGTTGCACTACTCCTTTAGAGACCAATTCATACTTTAGGCCCAATTGATTTGTTATTTGTTTTGGCATTATTGAGTTATTTTCCCCTGAATCAATCATGTAGTTGTGCACCAAGTTTTTCCTGATAATAAATGATGCATAGAATGTTGGAGTCTTAAAAAAATTTCTTGGTTAACCTCCTTCTTGTTGCATTGCATTAGTAATAACCTTTTCCTGATTTTTGGATGATCCATTTGAGGTAGACCAATTGGCCATTACAGTTTATAAAAAATCCTACTATCCTGAGATTGTTAGTGACTCGCACATGGAAATGCTTATATGTATTTTCTTCATTTGATAAATGATGTTGAAATGGGATGGATTTTCCTTTTGATGCCCCATACTCGGCACAATATTTTCTAGATCTTGAAAGGGCACATTTGTTTCCACAACAGGTGCCTTAGGCTAATTTTGTAGGTTTGGGGCTACTTTTGCAATACTAATTCCTTGTGGGGTGAGAGTAAGTTGAGAATAAATTGGGATAGATGACTTCCCTTCCTCTATAATCCTCCTTTTTGACCTCATGTTGGCAACTAAATGTTGAAAATAGGTTGGTTAACTCAAAAAAACTATTTAGTTTACCAAGTGACCAACGTAGTTTAAATTAGAGCTGCCTCTTATTAACTTTCCTGGTATCGATTTTCTTCCTCACTTGGCTCTTGAGAAAAATTTATACTTTATACCATTAGGGCCTAATTCAGTGCACCATTGAAGCACGTTTCCTGATTGTGAGGTTGATTACATGGGAACCACCAGTCATAATCTTGTGCAAGGTTATTTTGAGTTAGAACCAAGGCCTTGGATGTTGAAATTGCATTTGTATTGTATAGTTGGAATGGCCTATAAGTTTGAGGTTGTCCCTAGTTCTTATTGTAATTTACAACTTGAGGTGGAAGTCTGTTTAACTAGTAAGGAGGCCTATTGGATTGAGTCTGGGGATGATATGGTCTAAATTTTTGATCATGTTACTTTTTTATGGTCACTACTTCATTCCCTAAATCTTTCTACCCATTCAATACTTCTTGTATCTTATTCATGACCTCCTTAAGTTCTGTAGATTTACTTGAAGAAGTGGAGGCTTCGCTATTACTCTAATTTATAGGGGTTGGAATGGGATTCAATTCAAGTGTTTGACTAGTTGTAGGATTTCCTATTTCCAGATATAGGGGCATAGGTTACCTGGGTGCGAGCTTTCCTTCTTGAATCAAATAGTGCCCTAATCTGATGGCTATGTTGTAAGAACTTGGCAATGTCATCCATCCTATGGACTATATCATCATAACTATGTATGAATTTAGAGCCTTCAAGAAGTAGAGGAATGCATCCTTGGTCCATTGGTCTCACAGCCATTGGGATCCTGTCCCATATCTTCTAGAACCAGAAATTAAAATCCACCATCTGCTCATTTAGAGCTCTTTCAATTGTTGTCAATTATTCTAATAAATAAAAATTTTCTACCCTTTCCCCGAACTAACTTAAGAGGGTTGTACATAATTGTTCCCAATTTTTAATCGACACTACTATCAATATCCTAAACAATTGTGAAGCCTTACCCTTAAAAGAGGAAGTTAAAAACTTAAGTACAACATCCATTTCACTGGCCTCATGAATTTTAAAGACATTTGTAATGTCTTGAGTATGGTCAATAGGGGTTGTATGATTCTCTCTGGTGAAGTAGGTTATTTTTTTTCAATGGTCAAATTAGGATTGGATTCTGTGCATTTAGGGCGAGTGGAGTACTTCCCATGAAGTTGGAAAAGGGGTTTTGTGGATCTTGATGAGATACTATGAATTTTCTAAGGACCCTCATTTATTTGAGAAAGGGTCTACCAGGTGGAGGTATAGACAAAGTCATGCTAGGTTGAATTATAGATCTTTGTGGTTTTCTTCCTCTCCTTTCTCTATGGGGAGATAATTGTAGGTACATAAATATTCCTTCTTCTCTTGTCTAAGATTTGATTCAAACTCTTCTCATGAGCTTGGGAAACGTTTGCTACTACACTAATTAGGTCTAACCCTGGGAAATGACCCCTAAAGACTAGGGTTTAACTAAAGAACATACCTAATCTTGATAAACTAGAGGAAACACCTTTCAAGGTCCTAAATGTTAATTTTGGAAATTCAAACCTTGTCTTGCATCTGACATTCTCTGAAATTGGAAAATGCAGAGAAATCCCTGAAATCCCAAAGTGAAGAAACTCTGAAATTCGAAAAATAGTGCACAGTTGAACCTCCAAATTTTGAAAACAAGAAAACCCAAAAGTATGAAATCTTAAAATTTCATGAATTATGAAATCAAAAATCTCCTAAATCTGAAATGTAAGAATTAAAAAATTTGGAAAATTTTGAATTTCCAAAAATGAAAAAATATCTGAAATCTAAAATTACAAAACCTGAAAAATTCCAAAATCTTGAAATCTGAAATTTCAAAATGCAAAAAAAATTAAAATTCCAAAAATTAGAAATTCAGAATTTTAAGAATTCCCTTTTGAATTTTTGCCCCTGATCTATCTTTCGATGAAATTTGGGTTTGTTTTTCTAATGAAAAACCTCTGAAAATTGATTTTAGAACTCTTCCCTTATGGTGAAAACCCTGAAATCTGAAATCTACTTTCTTTAAAGTCTAGATTCCTTGAAAATTACTCCAAATTTTTACAAATGACCTCTGGTCCCACCAGGCATGCCAAAACTATTTTGGAAAAATCACAGCACCCTTGAATACTTGCAAGTGATCGATTTTGGCAGTTAGTTTGATTTTTTAAACATGGAGCTATCCTAAAGTGTTGGAATTTGCAAAATGGGATAGCTCTTTGGAGAAGGAGGGATTCCTTTTCTAACCTAGGGTCACTAATGCAATGTTTGAATAGTTTCTAAGTTAACCCTAATATAAGGTTTTCCTATGGGTACATGGATAGAAAAATGTATGAAAATAAAACTACTATAAGGGAAGGTGATGCACCAAGGAGTGTCAGACAACCTGCAATGAATGAGAGTGAAAATAAGAAAATTGGGGATGGTGATCAAGCACCATATATCCAAACACCTACTACAAACCCACTTTCCAATAACCATAGCACCATTGAGATTTTGGAATTACAATGCAAAAATGAACATTAACCTTTAATTCTAATAAAAGACCACATAAGATATGATAAACAAAGGGAGGGTTGAAAACATGCACAAATTTTTTTTAGTGCTCCAAAGTTAATACATTATATTACACTGAGGGGCCAAAGGAAAAAATATTGCATTACAATGTTCAATAGAGAGGCTTGAATCTCCATATATTTCTCATAGAGAAGAGAGAGGGGAGGGGAAATGGAAAAATATCCAAACTTTTTTACTAAGCCCCTCCTTACAATTTATAGAAGAATATTTCAAAGGGAGGAAAGAGAGAAACTAAATCCTAAATTACCTCCATTCCCCACAAAAAATCATTATTTATCTTGCAATGAATATAAAATATCTACAAAATTTATGCTTTATTAATGACACTACCTTGTGCAAAAAGAATTTGGCTCTTATTTCACCTTGGTATAGCCTCTAGTTCCTGAAACTTCATCATGATTTTTCTCCCACCTACCTCATTAATTCATTTTTTTAGACTATCCTATGTTGTACACATCTGAAATAACTTTCCATCAAGTATAATTTCATTAAAAATGGTTAATAAATCTAGAATTTATTCAAATTTTAATGAAGGGTCATCATTTGGCTCTACATCCACCCACCGAGATCCTCCATGAATGCAGCTTAGCTCCAACACGTCAACTCTTCCTGGCTTAGCTCAAGCTCACCCCCCAATACATATCACACCTACCTACTATAGAGCTCATCATATTACCCAAAATGGATCAGTCTTCAATGCGGCTCAACGGGCTCCTCTTCCGGTTTTCAGGATTTTATTGGCGTCAAAAATTTGGGCTTCCAAAGTCCCCAACTCATTGATCGTTCACCACTCCCAAAATCCCTGATTTTTTAGAAACATGAGTTATATCACCACACGCTAACCAACTTTGAGTTTCATCCTTTTGTGGCTTCGGAATTTTCAACCTCCCCATTTCGGATCTTTTGTGACTCCAAACTCCAAAACCGACCCCCAAAGTTGACTCGATGACGACCCCTAAATTTTGGGCTTTCCATGCTTTGGGGTTTGGAATTCTCTTACTTCATATATTTTAGCTCACAAACCCCTTAAAACTCTGATCCATGCTTTCTTTAAGATATGAAGCTATGGGACTGACGAGTTGAATGTTAAGCCCCGAAATTTTGCATCAAAATTTGGGGATCTCTGGCTTTGGGAAACAAGCCTACTCATTTGTGCCAAATATCCCACCCTATTTGAAATCAATTTCTCTAAAAATCCAATGGAAAAATATCTGAAGTCTCATGATGATCTGAAATAACCTCACCACCGACTCACCCAGGAGAGCTGACCCCAACTTTTCCTTGCTTCACATTTCGGATCTTCACCTTTAGCTTGACATTTCCGATATCACTTGTAACATCCACGCATTTGAATCCCCTTTGGGATCGGAATTAGAAAACATTTACGAGGTGACTCGGCCCCAAAGCATCCTTCTATGCATCGAGATAAACTCATTACTGCATGTGAGCTCAACGTGTGAACTCTCGAGCCTCCCTGAAACCTACTAAGGCCCTAGCTCGATGATCGAGCTTCTAATTCCCCTAGGATGAGTTGGATTTTCCTATAAATTCAACTTGGCTTGCCATGTCAGCGAGCCATCATCCTTCACTATAACCTCTAAACTTCCCAGCTAAACTCACCCAAACTAACTGAACCACACCTCCTAGATGTAACAATTCAACCCAATGTGAGCTCGACAAGATTATATCACTTACGAAGCCAACTTGGCATGAAGGGCCCCCCATTTACAACTCAGGGGCTTGATTTTTAGCCATATATTAAGTCCCCCTCAACGAAAAATTTATGTAGGCTAACATGGCTTTTTTGAGCTATATAGAGCCGACTTGGCTCTACTGACCACCCATGTAGTTCAGCTCTTTGAGCTACTCGTCGAGCAAATCTTTTGACTCAACTCTGCAATGAAAGACTCCATCTCACTGAGCTCCTCACCGATCTATCTTTTAATTCAATGCCTCATCAAGGCCCATTTTGGAAAAAAATTATTTTTCCTCAATTTATTGATGAATTTTTTTGGATGCGGTGGCTGAGGGGGAATCAATAGGGTGTTTTGGGGCCCAAATTTCATTATTTTTTGAGTTGATCTTAAGGGTCAAAACCCAAAAGAGGAAAAAAAATTCAATATGATTTTCACTCCCGAATTTTCTAAGTATGCTCCTTGAAATCTTGTAACTTCCTGTAACTCAATTTCATTAGTATGTGCCTTGTCCGATGCTTAGGTCTTATTATCACTCAGAAATACACCCAGTGTTGAGGGATAAAATGTGTTCTAATTTTGTCTCTCCCTCACTTATGCGGATACAATTGAGACACCTCATGGGATGTGGGTATCCCTATTGGAAACAAGCCTACTCATTTGTGCCAAATATCCCACCCTATTTGAAATCAATTTCTCTAAAAATCCAATGGAAAAATATCTGAAGTCTCTATAATAAGAAGGAATGATGATAAATCTGAAATATCAGAGTAAATTATAATATTAACATGAAATTGTTACAATCTCACCCATGAGGTACTTCAAGTGTTATTGACTTCACTTTCCTTTCACCAAGACTATGGGAGAAACTTTACAATTACACCTCTTAATGGCTTCTTCAACACACCTTTAAACTGATGGCTTCCTTTGCACACTTCCTACAATATTTCTCACTACTTCCTTCTATGCTAAATGAGGGGGGTGGCCTCTTTATTTATAGACTTCTAGGCTTATCCATATTATCTCTAAGATAGGATAAGAAATCCACTCTGACGAATCATATTCCATACCTTAACTCTTATCTGTACATGTAAGCTTATCTTTTAAGATAAGATAAACCTTATCATTTCACATGGGTTCCACATTTTTAGACTTTTTACAAATAAAATATACAAAATATTTATGACCTCACTCCTTGTCCTTATTACCAATATAATATTTCTAATTCCTAATCATGTAGACCCTACTTCTCTTCTTACCCCAACTTTGACATTTTTACATTACTGGACCACTTACGACAGGCTATTTACTTTTTACCACAACATTCCTATTGTACTTTTGACTATTGCCGTAGTATACATTATTGGCAGCGTTGTACTGGCAGCGTCGTTATCTTCTATCGGACACTACTACTAATTATACTTAACAACATCCTATTCCTAATACATACATTAATGAAATAGAAATTACGAGGAAAATTTTAGTGTCGACATCTTCCCCCTTCCTAGCTTCTACTCTGTCCTCGGAGTAGACTCTTTTGGTGCTTGGAAAATCTTCAACTTGTCGTGGTTGACCCATTTTTTAATGGGAGTTCCATCCAATTCCTCCAGTCGGTCGTACCATTTCATGCACAACTGCTATTTTGTAGGGCCCCATCCATTTTGGAATAAATTTTCTCTGTCTTCTTTTTTGTATCTGGAATCATATACTAGAACCAAGTCATTCACATGAAATGGAGACCACCGGATCTTTTGATCAAAGTATTCCTTCTGCTTCATTTTCTTCTTATAGCTTGTATCCTTATCTATCTCCCTCATTTCCTCTAGCAAATGAAGATGTACCAACCTTTCTTTTACTGAACCACTTTCATCCATTCTTTCTTTTTTCATTACTCTGACCGTGGGAATATCAAACTCAATAGAAGAACTGGATCAATTTCATAAGCCAACTGAAATGGGGAGTATCCTGTTGCTGACTTTGATGTTGCCCCTATATGCCCACAATGCTACATGAATCCTTTTATCCCATTTATGTACCTGCAAGGCTGCATCTTTTACTAGAATTTGACACAACACAAAATTTGTTCGTTCCCCTGTCCATTTGTGCTTGGCTTGTATGTTGTTGCCTTCCTGTGCTTAATAGAAAACTTATTGACTAGGGCTTCTACCACCTCATTAATGAATTGGCTTCCTTGATCTATTACAATTTCTAATGGACAACCAAATCTGGTGACAATGTGTTCATATATGAACCTTGCCACTTCATCCATGGAAGCTGTTTTCAATGGCCTAGCTTCAACCCACTTGGTTAAATGATCTGTGGCAACTACAATATACTTATTTTGGTGTGAGGTAGTTGGAAGTGGACCTATAATGTCTATTCCCCCACTTTTCAAAGGGACCAAGTGGAAGAATATAACATAATGGAGCTGATGAAGTCTTACGGTTACCATGTGTTTGACAAATATCACATGTTTTACAATAATTATAACAATCTTTTAAAAGAGTAGCCAGTGATAACCTGCATCCAAGATCCTTCTTGCTGTAAGTTGTCTAGAGAAGTTCCCTCCACATTTACCATTGTGGAATTCTTCTAGCAGTTCCTTCCCTTGATCACGTCCAACTTCCCTCTTGTACTGTCCATCAGGTCCTATTCGAAATAATACTCCATGCAGAATAGAATATGGATGACTAGCTTGAGTAATATTTCTCTTAGTCTTTGCATTGGCACCATCAGGAAACTTGAATTCATTCAGATAATTCCAAATATCTATGTATTCACTAGGAACTGCGTCAAGGGATAACAATGTTGCATCGGGGAAATCATCATCATCACAAGATGATCCTAAACCATCATAGGCTCGAGAGAGTGCATCTGCATTGACATGCTTCTTTCCTAGCCTATGTATAATATCAAATTTAAATTCTTGTAGAAAAATTAACCATCTTGCTATCCTCCCTGATGGGTTACGCTTATTACAATATATTGGATGTTCTGCTCCCAAAGTAACATTGGATGTTCATTCCCATTTTCATCCTTTTGGCTCAAATTACTTCCTAGTGTTGCATCTGAGGCATCAGTGTACACAATGAATGGCTTGCTCCAATCTGGATTCTTTAAAATAGGTGAAGACACCAGGGCTTCCTTTAAGTTGTCCAAAAGCTTCATGCGCCTTATTTCCTAGTTCATAAGTAACATCCTTCTTCAAGAACTGGGTTAGTGGCTGTGCAATATTTGAGAAATTCTTGATGTAACTTCTATAGTACCCCCACATGGCCTAAAAATGATCTCAACTTACTTCTATTCATAGGAAATGGTAACTCTTTAATTTTTGAAACTTTATCAGGATCAGTACCAATACTATCTCTGGATACAACATGCCCTAACAAAAACACCTTTAGAACATCCAAAGACACACTTTTTAGGGTTTAGTGAGGCTTGTGCTTCATCTAACCTTTGAAATGTTGTCTCCATTTGGTGCAGGTGTCCAACTTGCTCCCATAGATTTAAAAATCATCCAAAAATACTCTGATGAAGGTCCCAATATAGGGTTCAAACACCCTATTCATCAAATGCTAGAATGTTGCCGGAGCATTACACAACCCAAAAGGCATAACTCTATAAGCAAAACGTTCCCCAAGGAGTGGTGAACGTGGTCTTCA
Source organism: Taxus chinensis (assembly GCA_019776745.2). NCBI lineage: Eukaryota > Viridiplantae > Streptophyta > Pinopsida > Cupressales > Taxaceae > Taxus > Taxus chinensis. Next base: position 742,516,261 of record CM034147.1, on the reverse strand, counting down.
CTGATCTTTCTCTGCTATACGAACTTGGTTGTATCCGCTATATCCATTAGCAAAAACTATAGCACTCCTGGCCACGTACTTCATCCAAGATCTGATCTAAAAATGGAAGAGGGTAATGATCCTTCTTTGTTGCCTTACTGAGCTTCCTGTAATCAACACAAATGCGTAGCTTCCCATTCTTTTTTATTGAGATCACAATGGAGAAACCCATTCTGAATTTTCCACAGCAAATATGAATCCTGCATCAAGCAACTTATCTATTTCTTCTTTTACAGTCTTGGAAAAATTAGGATTCATTCGATATGGAATTTACTTTATGGGCTTAGCACCATCGACCAGCTCAATAGAATGTTCTACCCAACTTACTTGACGGAGTTCCTTGTAATCAAAATTGAATATGTGTATATACCCTTCGAAAGAGCTGGTGGTAGGATTCATTCTCACTCTCCATACACAGCATCACCAATCTTTATTTGTTGGAGATGATCATCAACTTCTTCTTCAGATAATTTTATGGGGTCATGAGTTGGTGTGACTGGAAGGATATCCATGACTGAAACATCAACCTCACTTTCTTCATCTTCAGTGTCCACTTCACTGGTACTAGAGTAATCATAGGATGTCCAATCATCAGTTTCATCACTTGAATCCATAGGTTCTACCTTATGATGTCGAGGGATCACGTTTATCTTCACTCTCTCTCTACCACGTCCAAGTGTTAGAAACCTTCATTCCAGTAGTTTCTTGCATGAACTCTCCTTAGCCATGGTCTTCCCAGCAGCATTGGGTACGCAACAGTACCATTTTTCATCACCTAAAAGTCTACCACACATACAACACCCATAACAGATATTGCCACATTTGAAACTACACCTTCTGATTTAGTTTTTCCTTTATTTAATGACCTTAACATAAGTGTTGAAGGGCGATCAATTTTTAAACCCAACATATTCATTATAGACTCGGTCATTACATTAACTGCAACACCTCCATCAACTAAGACATCATGAATTGAAATACCATTACATAATACCTCAGCTTGTGGAGCATAGGGATCTTCCTCTGCCTCCAAAACAGGGACCTCAACCTCCTTCCTTCGTCGAGCATTGATTTCACTTCACAACTCCCGCCTCTTCTCAGAAGACATAGCCAAGAGTTGACCATATGTAATATTTGCAGGCCTTTTGGATAGATCTTCCAAGATGGAGTATGGTCCTTGCCCCTGTGAAATCAGAAAATCCTGCACACCCAACTTTCTTCTCCTATGTTTCTTACTAGTTTCTCCTTTCATCTTCTTAGGATCATTTCCATCTTGATTATCTTTTTCTTTCTTTCTTTTTGTTACAAACACATCTACTTCATTATTTCTGCTCTTATCTACTACATCAAAATAATTCACAGGTGCTTTTCCTTTATCATTATCTCCTTTACCAGATGTAGAAGCTCTATCTGGACAATTATACTTATAATGACCCTTTTTATAACAACCATAACATACAAGTTCAGAAATATTTCTTTTTGGACCTCTATCTCCTCCCTGAGAACTAAATTCTTTTCCTTGAAGAAGATTAATAGTTAACTGACCCATATTTTTGAGCAGATCTTCATACTCAGTAGATGTACTAGAAGAAATATTTGTGCTCACCAGGAGTGGTTGTGGATTATGGACCAAAGGTGCTGGTGTAGGCTCTACTTTAGCAACAATTTCTTTGGGCTCCTCTTCTATGCTTTCTTATTGCCTTCTTGCAATCTCCTTTGCTTGTTTAATGGTAGCTGGGCAGTCATACTTCCACTCGTTGTCTGATCTCTGGCTTCATCCCAAGAATGAAGTGCTTACATAGGAGATTATCCATGTCATTCATCAACCCATCCGCTAATCCTTCCTTCCGAATCTGGGCATCGAGCTTCCTCCTTAGCTCTAGAACACGAGCATGATAATCCCTTATCTTCTCCTTCTCTCCTTGGGATAAGCTTTTTGATCTCGATCATGAGATCTGCATATTTCTATTGTTCACCAAATTCTTCAAGAAAACTTTCAGTAATAAATCCCATGAATTTTTCACATTTTCACCTAGTGTTTCAAACCACCTAAGTGCTGAACCATCCAAAAAGGTAGGAAAAAATTCAGTCCATTGTTTCCTTCTTATAAGGCCATTACAAATACAAGATCGTTTAAACTCTTGAATGAAAGAGGAAGCATCTTCATTAGATTGGGCTGAAAAAAAAAGAATCTTCCCCCATTTTCAAAAGTAACCACCATAAAATACCAACCCACCAATACAATCAACAAGGACTTATGTGCACAAATAATTGGAATCACTGTAATAGAAAGTGACTTTACACATTTCTACAGTAAAAATAGAAATGACCACACGGTAACTATGGTAAAACTTGACTTACTGCAGTAAAAACTGACTTTACTGTGGTAAACACTATTCATAGTAAAAAGTGAAGTTACTGTGGTAAATACTATTCACGGTAAAAAGTGATTTTACTATGATAAATACTATTCACAAAAAAAATGACTTTACCATTGTAACTACTATTCACGGTAAAAATGACTTTACCATGGTAACTACTATGCACAGTAAAAATAAGGTTACCCTCCAATTGATTTTTAACTAAGTGGGAATATCCCTCTAGAAAATCCACCAACGAGGAATGGTCCCGACAACGGAACCAAAATGTCATCACCAATCCAGCACTATGATAATTCTTCACCGGGAACTCCTCGTGCTAAGATTATTTACTAATGCACAGCCTTTAGTTTGGTGGATGTAATTCTAGAAACTCAACAACAAACATAACACAAGAATACCATAGACTATAATAAGAAGGAATGATGATAAATCTGAAATATCAGAGTAAATTATATATTAACATGAAATTGTTACAATCTCACCCATGAGGTACTTCAAGTGTTATTGACTTCACTTGCCTTTCACCAAGATTATGGGAGAAACTTTACAATTACACCTCTTAATGGCTTCCTTCAACACACCTTTAAACTGATGGCTTCCTTTGCACACTTCCTACAATATTTCTCACTACTTCCTTCTATGCTAAATGAGGGGGGTGGCCTCTTTATTTATAGACTTCTAGGCTTATCCATATTATCTCTAAGATAGGATAAGAAATCCACTCTGATGAATCATATTCCATACCTTAACTCTTATCTGTACATGTAAGCTTATCTTTTAAGATAAGATAAACCTTATCATTTCACATGGGTTCCACATTTTTTAGACTTTTTACAAATAAAATATACAAAATATTTATGACCTCACTCCTTGTCCGTATTACCAATATAATATTTCTAATTCCTAATCATGTAGACCCTACTTCTCTTCTTACCCCAGCTTTGATATTTTAACATTAATGGACCACTTTCGACAGCTATTTACTTTTTAACCACAACATTCCTATTGTACTTTTGACTATTTCCGTACTATACATTATTCACCCCCACCCTCTAAAAATAGAAACAGAAATTACGGAGGAAAACTTTAGTGTCGACAGGACTAATAACAATAACATATAATATAATTTCAGACTAAAAATATGCAAAAACAATGATTTTCAGCAAGGATAATAACATAAGAAATATTAATTAACTCAGGGAATGAAAATTCACAATAATTACTATTTAAAACACACCAATGCAAGTATTGGAAAGGCAATAATTGGTTCTCATTCAAGGGAAATTTAGGCAATGGCTTCATAACTCAGTACAAAAGGACCTACTGTAAGAAACAACTTTGTGATTTTCCAAAACACACAATAAATAGCAAAATTATTCACCCCCACCCTCTACAAATAGACAAAAGTCTAACTACACTTGCAATTATTAACCTTTATCATGATTAAATAAAAGACTAAAATAGACATGTTGTTACATGAGGCAAAAATAGCCTTTTCAATCCCAAAATTACAAATAGTCAAAATTATTTGACTCCTCTAATAATGCTACATGAAGTGTATGCTAAATTTAGGAAGAATAAGGTAGGTGGGTCAATAATTAAATTATTTTTATGGTCTTTAACTTGATCTATAAGTTCCCTTTCACATGCATGCACCTTGTCTTCCTCTTAGATGATGTGACACATGTTGTGTCTTTATCTGCATGATTAAAATAATCAATTTTTCTTTATGTTATCTTGTGATCACATGCAGAATGAAGTACTTTCCCTTGGTGACCTGGGCATGTGTGAGGATATTAGTATTCTTCATTGGTAAAAGGTGATAATAAAAAGGGTCACTTGGTTGACCATGAGATAATTTTTTATGTTGACTCATTCATGGATTAATTTATGGAATAATGTTAAGAACTTCAAACAAATATAAACTTAACCTATACTGTGGTATAATCAATAATGATGTGGTCAAATATTTGGTTCCCTTTTGATTTACATGACATAAAATATAGAAAAATTAAACTCAAAATACCTTAATCATTGATTAAATAATTAGGCCCCCCTTCCACAAGACCTTAAACCTCATGATAATGTCAGTGGAGAATTTGAATTTGGTCAAGTTAGGGCTTGTGTGGGATTTCCACATGTACTCTTTCATTTGACTTGAGTTAAAATAACTCTCATCGAGTTGGGCAAGTAAAATGATGAAAAACCTAATCATTTTCATTTGTTACTCCATGTTTGAAGGAATGGGCGAAGTGCTGGAAATGTTTTTGCTCGATCACCATGAATGTGATCTTGATATCATTAGAGATAATCTTCTAGTTTTCATAACATCTGCCATTGTCAATCATTCTAATTTTTTGAAATTTTATTCTCATTGTGGCTATTTTGAGGGTTTATTTGTGGCCGCCATTACTGTGTTTTTGAATATTTTTTTGTTTTCTTCAAATATTATCTCATGGTCATCATGCTTGGAAACATGTGATCTTTGTTATCTTGATTATAACCTAGTTCCATTGTTTCAGATTTGTAACCCCACTTGGGACTGAAATTTTCTGAAAATTTTGTTGTTTTGTGATTTCTTGCCTCTGAGGGGTCTTCTGAGCTCGAAAGCTTTTTTGGGTCTTCGTTGTTTTACTATGCACTTTGATATTTTTGAGATTTTGAAATATTTGGCCACGAATGGTAAGATTTTGATCTTTGTTTCCTATTTTTCAACTAATAAACTCTAGATCTAGTCTTTTAAAGAGGTGGGTTTCATTCTTTTTAATGTAAATCTAGATATTTGGATCTGTGTTGAGTTTGGTAACTTTGTATTTCTTCTACTACGAATTTATTTTCTCATTTGATGTTACATATGGGCTCTATCATTGTTAGCTCAATTTCTAGCTAGAAACCATCCTCTTTTGTAAAAATGATTATGCTTCAACAGTCTTGCATATCTGTAGAAATCCATTATTCACTCAAGTTGAATCTACAAAATGAATTTCTCTTTTCAATCCTGAGGATTTCATGAATGGTGAAATTTTGATTGAGTTGAATCTATGAGTAACCTAGATTTATGACTTAAAGCTTGAAAAACATTGTTCCTTTTTAAATTTTTGGGTCTTTATCTTGTAAATAGAACTCTCTATCATTTGTATTTTGTTTTTTTTTAAACCCTTATGAGGACAAATCCATGTGGACTTGAGATGTTTCTATTTCAACATGGTACTCCTATCTTTATTTTCCTTATTCGAAAACAAAAAATTTAACCTTCATTTGTTGATCTTATAAAAATGGTTTTGAACATATTCCTTTTATTATGACCTCTATTTTCAAACCTAATGGCCTTCTGGAAGTGTTTCTGAACAACTTGCTTGAGATTTAGAGATCTATTTTTTGAATCTAGATCTACACAACTTATCGTTATGAATATATGGGATCTGGATACATTTATATTTATGTGCATGGCATCTAACTATACACTTGAAGCTTTTATGCCTAATAACAACTTTCCAATCTAAACTGCGAAGCTAAATTTCAATGTCATTTCTTGTTTTGTTATGAAACAATTTGCTTATTGAAAACAAAAGAGGGATTTGTAATATTTTGAAGGTCTCTCATTACAGTATGAAGTATGAAAAGTTATTTTCACTTGATGAATTATGACATGAAGAAAACATTCATTCATTATTCCTGTTATTTTTATAGAATGCTTTATGACCTATCATTGCATAACTGGAAGTTATAATCATGATCTAGAAATATTTACATTTTCCATCAAGATCTCTTTACCTTGTATCTTTTTCAAATTAGGGACTTATCTGCTCCTATCTTTCAATATGTGGCTCTACTCCAAGTCAACCTGAATGAAAATGTTACTTCATGTACCTGAAATGTCTTGATTCTACTTTTCTAGAATTTATTAATCATGGAGTACTTGAAGTACTTGTTTAGTATCCCTTCAAAATGAAGTTGTTGAATTTTCTATAAACTATACCCTCCTGGAATTCATTTGATTGAGTATTATGTTTTATGGTTTCAACTGAGTCATGATACTCTATATAAATATTCGAAACTCGATTTAATGAAGGTTTTTCCATTCAATTCTGAATCTGATCTCCCATTGATACTTGAATTATATGTTGGTTTAATCTATTTTAATAAGATGAATCACTATGAAATTTTGACTCCATTGTTGCATGTTAACTCAAAAATTTGTAAAATCTGAAATTTTAATCTTTAAAGATCATTATGAGATGAAAGAAAACATGTAAAATATTGTAAATATTTATGACTGTTTTTCCTCTTCAATCATGTAATGTAAAATTTCAGTCTTGATCACTATTAAATGGTATGAGTGAACCTTTTCTCTGCAACCATAAAGGCTTGTACCTTATCTTATTTTCTTAGAAACCTAAAGTTTTTCATCCTTTCCTTTCGATATGTTGTATTGGTTATTTTGATGTTCCATTTATGAACTTATAAAATTGGTCATTAATGAGTACTCTTTTCTATTATGGGTAGCTATGTCTTAAGATTTTTAATGTGCATGCAAAATAATTTTTGAAATTACTTCATCTCGATCTTTTTTTTTTACTCTAACTCATATTTTCTAATTTCTTTGAACTCTAAATGAATCCCCTTTATTCATATCACTTCAAATTGATTAGATTCTCAATTGAAAGTCATACACTTTTCTCTTGTTTCTAGATATAACTCCTGGATCTATGAAGTAATGCTTGTTTGTAAATTTGTATCTGTTAGTTCTATTCTTTTACTTTGACCATGACTATAGTTAAATCAGGATCTTAAAATTATGAAACAATGACCTGTAATTGATGGATTCTTCCTTGCTTTGTATCTTGAACCGGGTTCCCTTTCTTGTATAGATGTATGTCTTTACATTAATCATATTCATTGTTGTAATGTACATGATTCTTTTGATCTACTATATCTCTCAATGGAACTTGCATTAATGAAATTATATTCTTTTGTTACTAAAATGTCAATAAAAAAAACTTCATCTTTTGTACCTGCGCACTTCACAAAACAGTTAGAAAAATAAAGGCTTAATCCTCTCTTACGTCCTGTGATGATTCCCTTTTCTATTTTTCTTCTAATAATAGTATAATGAGATGCGCTTAATGATTCAGTCTTTATGATTTCATGTAACTTATCTATACTTTTCTAGAAGATTCATCTTCTTGAACTTGTAATAACAAGAATGAAGAAATAACCGGGAGCTATAACAACATTTTTTTGTCTCTGTGTATAGGCACATGAATCTGGGAGCTGGAGATGGATGCTAAGGAAATATGAAGATGAATGATGCACTAAATAGAAGATGACTATCAAAAAAGAACAACAACCCAATGAGGTAATGATGGGTTTTCTTTTTCTTCTATTTGTTTACAAATTTATGCATATGCATCTTTTATTAAGTTCATCTAAGTTATATCCCATGGCTTGTGGGGGAAATAATGAATTTATTTATGAACAAATGACATTAATTTCTATAATTGAGTTGTCTATTTCTTTCTGACATTCATCTTTATGGTAAATATTGATTGTATAATGCACTAAACAACTCAACACATAGTTAATAGAACCTAAACATAAAGAAATAATAAGATTTGATGTACCTATAATTTAATAATGTTTTCTTCTACATACAAAAATAACAACTCTGTTTGATGTTATGGGATGAAAAATCCCACATCTTATGTGATTCTCACCTTTATCAGGGCTATGCACTAGTCCTTCAGGTGCTTCTATATTTCTTTGCTAAAGATGAATGTGAATGACATCACAAATGAGGTGTTGCATTCTACAACAACACACATTGCTGCATGTTTTTTTTAGTGTTTCAAATTGTTACAACTCATAGAACATTAATAAACTACCCTTGTTCTCTTTTAGTTAGGTCTATCACATCAATCCCTTCCTTCTGAAATGAAGTTTTGAGTTGCCCATTTTGCATGAATGCAAAATTGTTAGTATTTTCAGCGATCTGGTGGGGGTAAAGTTATCCTTATAGCTTTATTACCAGTGCCTCGCTCTTGTCTATTGGGAATGGTGTCAAATCCTAATACCAAATGTATTTCCTTTCTTGAAAACTGACCCTTACTGAAAACCAAAACTAAAGCTAGGAAAAGACATGGTAAACTAGATCACATGAATGACATGAACTTATTGAATTGAAAAACATTGGAAGTGTGCATGAAATGCACTTTATTAAAGGGACATCCTAATATAACGTACTCTAAAAAAACCTGTAGGATTTTTAATAACAATGCTTGAGAAACATACCATTCACAAAAATGGGAAGTTCCTCTCTGACTCAACCTTGAGTGCTAAAATGCATTGTGCTCTTTACAAGATGAAATAATATAACAACCACTCCATATTCTATCAAACTTTGTGTGGTTTCCTGGATTTGCACAATCTGCATCCCACATGAGCACAATATCTTCTTCATTAAAACTTCTTGACTTATCCTTCTTAAAAAATGTGCTTTTGATCTTTTTCTGATTCTTCTCTAGCTTCAAGTGAGCCTAATCTCTCAACTCTTGCAGTTCCATAAGCTCTACATAATGAACCTACATTGGTTTCACTCTCAAGTAATTCCATTTGATTTAATAAATCCAATGCATAGGTAAGTCAATTGAAATAGGCATTCTTGCCTCATGACAATAAACAAGTTTTTACAGTGAGTTACTAATTGATCTTTTAGGAGTCCCTCTATCAGCCCAAAGTGTTGAATTCAACATGGTATGTCAAGTTCTCTAGTTGTCTTTGAATTTTCATTGAATGATTCATAACAAGTTTTTGTTAGTGCTTTCAGCCAACCCATTACCTTGTGGGTTAATAGTTGGATGAATTACTAAAATAAATTTCATGGTTAACAACCCAATGTGTTACTCTTCGCACCAAAGAAAAGCTAAAGCATTATTAGAAATAATAGAGGTTAGAGCACCAAACCTGCAAACTATATCATCATAAAATGACAAAATCCCAGTCTCATTAGCTTCATTCAAGGCCACTGCTTCATTCCAGTGAGTAAAATCATCCTTGGCTATTAAAATGCACTTATGCCTCTATGAAGAATGTGGATTAATTATGCCAATGAATTCAAGACCCCACTACATGAATGGTTGGTCAACTTAAATACGTTGTAGGGGTAACGAGGCTAACTTTACTTTTCCAACAAAGAATACACACTTTTTATACTTTTTAATCCACTCATAACAGTACTTGAATATTTTGGGCCAACACTAACTAGCTTTCAAGATCTTGAGAGTTGTTTTGCGTGCTGAAAAGGGACCACCTGCTGATCTTTCATTGAATTTTGAAAGTAATTACTACACTCTATCATAATCAACACAATGCAACTAATATTCTATTTATGTCCCTTTTAAACAACACTCTATCAATTAATTCGTAAGGTATAATTTGTAACCTGAAAATATGTTAATTTATTCTTATCCATACCTTTGTGATAAGTACCATGACTATAAATAACTAATTAAATCAGACATCCAACTTGAAACAAGGGCTTCCAGATTAAGTTATGGCTGCTAATTTTCAAGTTGTAATAAAATTGTAGCATGTCTGAGATTCCATATGAGCAATTAAATGTTCACAAAGACCTTCTCCTCAGATTATTTTAGCAACATAGATGTCAACATCATAATCCATAACTTTAGTAATCCAACATTCTCATTTCTCATTTAGTTCCTTGTTCAACAAGAATGCTTCAACACTTGGATGAGAAACTAAAACATGAATCTTATTATTTGAAAGGATGTACTTGAAGTTATTCAAAACCTCTAACTACAACAAGTACTTGTTTTTCAAGAAAATTGTACCTTGTTTCGTAGTCATGAAGGCTCTACCCAAAGAAAGCAATGGGTTGTTCTGTATTCTCATCATTTACATGAGTCAATATGGCTGAAATTGTTTTATCTCCTGCAAGTGCATACATTGTGAAGTGTTTATTAAAATTGGGATTTGTCAAATTAGGATCCTATGAAATACCTGACTTAATGGCCTCAAATCCTTTTCTTCTTCATTGGTCCAAGAGAAATCTGTTTCTTTCTTGAGCATGGACAGTCAATGGTTTGACCAAAGTTGTAAAATATGGTACAAATATTCTGACAAAGTTGATCTTTCCTAAGAAAACTTTGTAATGTGTTCTTATGATGAGGTAGAGACAACTACAAATAGAATCAATTCTTGAAAGGATCAATAGCTAAGCCTTTCTTGGAAATAATATGGCCAAGTAATTTGCCTTTCATGCACTGAAAAAATGGACATTTTTGGATTCAACGTGATTCAAACTGCCTACAAATCTCAAAATTCTACCTTAAATGCATAAGATGATCATATTAATTATTTGAAAAAATATTAACATCATCCAAATAAACAAGTATGCATTTATTCAAAAGACTGTGAAAATCCATGTCCATTACACTGAAACGTTGCACCAATATTTGAAAGACCAAAGGGCATTTTCTTGTAAGCATAAATGCCCCAATTTTTGGTGAAGGTTGTTTATATTCTATCTTCATCACACACAAGAATTTGATTGTATCCACTATAACCATCTAACAGGGACAACCTATCTGAACCTAAAACTATTCTCAAAATATGATCCATGTATGGGGCGACGGATAATGATCCTTCAATGATGCTCTATTAAGGTCTCTAAAATCCACACATAATTTGATTTCACCATTCTTTTTCCAAACAGGAAAAAGATTAACAACCCAACTTGAATTGCTTAGTGGGAAAAATAATTCTTTATTCAATCATCTTTGACATAGTTCATTTCTCATTAATGGTTCAATCTTGGGATTGATAGGCCTCTTTTTTTCCTTACTGGTTTTGAGTTTGGCTATAATTCTATTATATGTTGTGCCAAAATAGGATCAAAACCTCTCAAATATTGGTACTTCCAAGCAAAAACATCAATAAATTCTTTGCATAAGTTCATAAATGATTATTTTTCAGCAGTAGAACATACCTTTCCAATCTACAATGTTTTACCTTCAAAAGTGAGATCTCCTCATAATTATCAACATGGGTAGAAATTTTACCTTTATCTTTTATGAGTTGATCATCAGAACTGAAAATGTCCTCTAAAGTGATAAGTTCTTTGAGGTAATTTATTTTTCTTCAGCTGTACAATCTTGGTCACCATATTGGTGCTGCAATTTAGCTTGATTTGTTCAGTGAAAATTAAGTCTTCTTCCTGCAAAAATCTGCATATTTTTTTCATCTTCAAAAACCTGAAAATTTTCTTCATTATCAGGAACTGAAGGTCTGATTATCAGCTTTATGTGTGGCTGAATTTTTTCATTTTGGACATGATCTAACACTTCAAAGTTGGCTCCAACTTTTGCAAGTCTCTGTCTGCATGTTTATTTTTCTCTCTTGGGACAAACTGTATATTAAATGCTTGAAAATCCATCAATTAGATCCCAAACTCTGTGTTTGTAAGATTTCAGCAGTGGATTCTTGCAAACATTATAATCTTTAACTTGATTGATGACTAACTCAAAATCATTGAAAACTTGTAATGTGTTGATTCCTTTCTTTTTAGCCCATTGGAGGCCATGAATCAATGCTTCATATTTAGCCACATTACATGTACAAGAAAATTGTAGACTTAGAGATGAAAAATACCTCTGATTTGAAGGGGAAGTCAACATCAAACCTAAACCTTGTCCTTTCTTGTTATTTGCTCCATCAAAATGAAGTTTCCATAAGCCTTCTTGCAGTACTTTCCATGTTTGGGATGATAAAGGGATGGGTGTGTTTTCCTCATGAAGACAATACACACCAAATAATCCTTCTTCTACATCCTTATAAGGATCATAAGCATATTCTTCATGCACTTTTTCATCCATAAACAAGTTAGAGACACCATCTAATGTAGAAATGTGAGCATTAGTATCAAAATCAACTTGATCTATAGTTATGCATAATTTCCTACAATATTTGAAACATGAGGCTCAATGTGGAATCTAGCTAAAGATCTAAATTTATTGTAACCTTAGTTCCATACCTCATGGTGAAGAATAAAAAAGACCTATCTGAAGAAAGATAACCACCAATCTTTGTTGAAAAATCTCTTGATAAGAAAGAGCAAAAATAGGGGGTAGATCTACAACAGTTACATCTTGTAAAATTGAAACATTGGGACAAGCACTTAATGTTACCTCCAAATTTTTGATGACACCAACTGTGTTGGTTGTTGTCCCCATCAAGCTGCAGTACACTCTTTTTCTATTGGTTCATACTATGCAGGCCCAATTTTTTGACAATTTCTTTGGGCATGATCATGCTACTTGCACCACTGTCAACCATATAGTTGTGAACTAAATGATCACCAATAATAAGAAAAAGATAAAAAGGAGGTGGTTTTATTATTATGTGCATTAAACACTTTATGTACCATCTACTTAACATCTTTCATATGATCCTGATCAACTTATACTGAGAACCATATCAACTTTTTGTGATTCTTTCTCTGGTGGTTTGGAATAAATCTGCAACTTAGAAAGCTTATGAGAAAGTAACTCTTACTGTCCTGGAATACTAAAAGAATGCATAAATAAATGCTGATATTATGCTTTTTCATAACCTCAACAACATTAAATGAAGATGCAAATAGTTTTAGAGTAAGCTTTAGCAAAAATTGATTCTACTTCTGTAAATTTAGAAATATGAGGTATAAACAAGCATCTAGGATCTGGTTGTGGTGTTTTTACTACTCTTTAGTGGTTGCACTTGGATTGCCTGTTGTTTTATCAGTAAATATGGGTAAAGTAGGTCCTTTTTATATTTTTTCTTCATCTTGAGTTCTTTTGTGAGTTCTAGTTGTAACTGCAATAAAATCATCCTCTCCAAAACTAACCAAGTTCTGTTCAGTTGGTTTTTTATTATGAGCTACTTGTTTCCCACCCTCCATTTGAGGCATGAATAATGTTTCAAATTAGGTTGGTGACAAGGCCTAAATTCAAAAAGTCATTTGTACAACTACAGATGGATGAGGTTGATTGTAAGGTGAACACCACTCTTCTGAGGCCATATTACCTGGTACAAGGGCATTAGAAGTGATAGGAGCTTTAGGATCAACTTGTCTTTGCTGATAAGGTTTCCTACAATTCGTATTTTGCTGATAAGCCTTCTATTTTGTTAGATAAGTGTTTTGATAAGGCCTAGAAGGTTGTGCTAGCTAGTTTTGTATTGATTTTATCTTGTTCCCAAATGACTGCAAGGTGTTTTTTATGTCAAAAATATCATTTTGAGGTGTTGTAACAAATAGTTCTATTATTGTAATAGGCTATGGAATAGGTGCCAAATCTGTTGTAATAGGCATAAAGGGCCTAGAGCCAATTTTCTTGCTTGAATAAGGTTATTTTCAGCTCTAATAGCAATATCATAAGCTACTAGAAGTGTAGTTCCTCCCATGGATTGTATCATGGCTGAAATATTGCTGTTATTTAAATCCTTTAGATAATAAAGAAAATAATGAGTAGGATGAGGCATAACAATGGCTAGAATTTTTCCCATGTTCTAGAAAATATAATGCTAAAAGTGGCCATAAATTCATGGGGAACACATCTTAATTGTGGACAACTATTCTATGAGCGACAAGTGATTAGAATTATGTTGAAATTACTTATCTAAAATGATTTCACAATTCATCCCAAGTTGTTATAGTCCATACTTGTAAAGTTCTATACCACTGCAAGGCTTGTCCTTTAAATGATGTAGCTAAGAGTCTTAAGGCTACATCTTCATGAGTGATGTTATGGACTAAACAAAGGGCTGTAATTTCTTTAATATGCTCAACAGGGGTAACATGATTTTCACCAGTAAATGTGGGTAAACCCTTTAAGGCAGTAGTGGGTATGTCATGATAAATATGAATTATTAATAGGTGTTCCATTATTGAAGGTAAAAAAATTTCTAATTGGTCATGGTGGTTGCTAAGCCATTGGAATAACTAGGATCTGAAAACAAGATTGATACATGGTGAAATAAGGGGAGGAGGGTTTTCAAAACCAGGCCTATTATAGGGTAAGGTATTTCCAACTCTTCTTCTTCTTACTGAATTTAAAGGAAAAGAAACAAAATTATGAGGAATTCCTCTTACCATTGATCTTGTAGTCACTTTAGGCATGGAACATGCTGAAAAACTGGTCTTAAATCAACCTTACAGAGCCTCCAAATAATTTATTTTTGATTTTCAATGGATTTCTGCAGTTTTCCCTAAAAAATTGTTGTTTCTTTGTTGCAAATCTGATTCGTACTCCCACCGAGCGTGCCAAAAAATGTTTCTCTCAGAAGTGCACCATGTGTTGAGGGATGACAGGTGTTCTAAGTTTGTCTCTCCCTCACTTGCTGCAGATACAATTGAGACACCTCATGGGATATGGGTATCCCTATTGTGAGGTGAATCTCCAGGATTACAAGGTACCAGTTCCTTCTTTGGATGTATCTTAAACTATTTTATGTGGGGTTTAAGGGTAAAATATGGCTAAAACTAAAATTAAAATGGGGTGATACACCAAAAGTATTGAGGGATTTGACTGAGAAACATGCACAATATTCTGAGAATAAATTGAATGAAGCATGATCCAATGGGTTTCAGCTTATTGTAAGGAAAACACTTTTTGTTGAGGGACTAATCACAACAACACAACAAATAATTTCACACTAAAACTATACAGAAACACCAATTTGCAGCAAGGTTAATAGCATAAGCAAGCTTAATTAAATCAGGGAATGCAAATTCACAAGAATTAACTATTTAATATCACACCACTGCAAGTATTGGAAAGTTAATAAATTGTTCTCATTCAAGGAAAATTTGCCAATGGCTTCAACACTTTGTACAAAAATCCTCCTGTAAAAACTAACTTTGTGCTTTGCAAATGCACAAAATAAATAAAAAATTATTCACCCCCATCCCATAAAAATAGACTAAATTCTAACTATACTTGCATGATATTTTAGCCCTTATCATGAATAAATAATATGGCTAAAATACACATGTTGTTACATGAGGCAAAAATAGCCTTTTTAATCCAGAAAAATACAATTATTTGACCTCCAATAATGATGCATGATGTGTACAGTTCTTAATTTAGGAAGAATAAGGTAATTTGGTGAATAATTAATTGTTATTTTTGGTCCTTTGTCTTGATCTGCAAGTCATCTTTAACATGCATGCACATTTTTTTTCTTCTCGAATGATGTGACTAATGTTTTGTCCTTATCTACATGATTAAAATAATCAATTAGTCACTGTGGTATCTTGTGATCACATGCTAGAAAGAATTATTTCCCTCTGGTGACCTTGGCATGGTGCAAGGATATTATTCTTCTTCATTGGTTTAGGCAATGTGAAAATAAAAAGGGTCACTTGGTTGACCATTGCTTTGTTGATGTTGACTCCAAATAAATCATGTATTGACCTTGCTTTTGTCATATTGGCATACACCATCATTTATAAGTTTATGGAATAAGGTTGGATAAATTTAATCCCCTTCCCCATGAACCTTATACTATTTGTATAGTGGTGGCTTTGACCCTGGGTGCTGAGTTGAATATTCAATTCCCTTTTGGTTAAATGGCATGAATATAGAAAACCATTAAATTAAGAAACCTAAATCATTGATTAAATAAATAGGCTTGTGAATCCTTCCATGAGACTCTGACCCTCATGATCATGTTGGTCAAAAATTTTTGGCCTTATGGTCAAGTTTTTCTATAGGATTTCCACGTGAACTCTTTGATCTGAGTTGAGTTTCTGAAATTTCTCTCATGCAAGTTAAGCCTTTAAAATATGTCTGAAAAACCTAATCATTTTCATTTGTTACTAGTTGAGTTTGAGTAGGTCGTTGGCCCAACTTTGGAAATTTTCGATACTCAATCA
Organism: Taxus chinensis; assembly: GCA_019776745.2. Taxonomy (NCBI): domain Eukaryota; kingdom Viridiplantae; phylum Streptophyta; class Pinopsida; order Cupressales; family Taxaceae; genus Taxus; species Taxus chinensis. The sequence goes on along the minus strand of CM034147.1, from coordinate 742,499,908 downwards.
CATAAATTTCTTGAGCTCATTTGGTTTTCAGCTCTTTTGGTTTTTAAGAAAATGGCCTCCATTTAAAGTTAAGTCCTTCTAGATGTTTTACAGCTTCAATGCTCATTTTATCTTGTTTTGAAGGTTTATTTGTGGCCTCCATTATTGTGTTTTTGAAATCTTTCGGTTTTTTATTTTAATATTATTTCATGGTTTCATCATGATTGGAAATAAGTGAGCTCTTTGTTGTCTTTAGTCTAACCTGGATGTTGTTTCATCTTTGTAACCCCATTTGATAGTGAAATTTTCCTAAAATTGTGTGGTTTATGTGATTTCTCAAGAAACTTAGGGGTCTTTTGAGGTTGAAATTTGTTTATTCATCATATTTATCTACATCTTACTTCAATATTTTCAAGGATTTGAAAGATTCTCCATGACTGTAATAATTTGATCTTTGTTTCCTATTTTTTAGATGAGAAACTCCAAATGTAGTATTTTAAAGATGTGGGTATTGTTATTTTTCTTAGTTTCAATATGTTAGATATTTGTATCATGTGTTGAGTTTGGTACACTATATTTATTCTTCGTTATGATTTTCCTTTTCTCAAGCTTATGATGAGTGTATATGGTTTTCATTGTTAGCTTTATCAAATAGAAATCTCCTATCTTGTAGAAAATGGGGTGTTTCTGTATAAAAGATTCATGTATCTTGAACTGGGCTTTATTCAATCGATTGTTGAATCTTATTGTCAGGAGTTTTGTTTTTACAATCATGAGGGTTATCGTCAATGGTGACATTTTGATTTATTGACTGCAATTCTTTGAATATTTCCTTTATTTATGGATTACTTTTATGAACATTGTTCCTTCTTGCAATTCATTGGGTATTATTTGTAAATATAACTTCTCAAATCATGATTCCTTTCTATTAGTTTTTACCCTAATGAATAAGTCCATGTGAAATGGTCTTGATGTTTCTTTTCTCAATTAGGTAATCCTGGAACTCTTGATTTTTGTTGTTTGAAAATGATGAATTTGACGCATTTTCATGTACACTAGTTGATCTTGGGAAAAGGGTTTTGAACATATTCCTTTCATTTTTATTTTTCAACTTAGTCATGATGCTCTGTAACTATTCAAAACTCATTTAATGAAGGATTTTCCATTCACTTCTAAATATGATCTCTCATTGATACTTGAAATGTATGTTGTTTTACTCTATTTCAAGAAGATGAAATAATTTGAAAATTGTACTTCATTGTTGCATGTTAACTCAGACACTTGTAAAATTGAAAATTTAATCTTTGAAATCATTATGAGATGAAAGAAAACATGTAAAATATTGTAAAGAATTGTGACATATGTTCCATTTCAATTTGTAATGAACACTTTTAGTCTTGATCACTATGAAATGGCATGAGTGAACCTTTTTCTCCAACCATAAAGGATTTTACTATATATTATTTTCTTGGCATCCTTAAGTTTTGCATCCTTTCCTTTCAATTTTTTGTATCATTCATTTTTATGTTCATTTATGAACTTGTAAAATTTGTCATTGAGATTACTATTTTCTATTCTAGGAAGCAATGTCTTAAGATTTTGAATGTGCATGTAGAATAATATGTGAAATTACTTCATCTGGATCTATTTTGTTTTCTCTAACTCAGATTTTTTGATTTCTTTAAACTCTGAATGAAGCCCTTTTATTCATATCACTTCAAATTGAATCACTGATCAATTGATAGTCATAAACTTTTATCTTGTTTCTTGATGTAACTCTTAGATTTATAAAGTAATGTTTGTTTGTAAATTTGTATCTGCTATTTCTGTTCTTGTACTTTGAACTTGAATTTAGTTTGATCAGGATTTCAAAATTCTAAAAGAGTGACCTCCAATTGATGAATTCTTCCTTGATTTTTATCTTGAGTTGGATTCCCTTTCTTTATACAGATCTATGTATTTTCTTTCATTATCTTCATTGCTATAATGTAAATGATTATTTTGAGTTGTATCTTTTAATGGAGCTTTCAGTAATGAAATTATACACTTCTTTTGTTGCTGAAATCTCATTCAAAAATACTTAATCTCTTGTACCTGCACACTTCACAAAATAGTTAGAAAAATAAAGGCCTAAATACTCTCTTATATTCTATATTGATTCCTTTTCTATTTTTCTTCTGAGAACAATATAATGATATGTACTTGTTGATTTTTTTTTCATCATTCTATGTACTTATCTATACTTTTTTAGAAGATTTATCTGTCTATAGAATATAATCACAAGAACGAAGAAATAACTTGGAGCTCTAACAACAATTTGTTGTCTCTGTGTACAGGTACATGAAGCTGGGATTTGGACATCGAGATGGTGATGAAGATGCTAGAAAGATGAAGAAGATATGAAGATAATGATCAACCCAATAATGAAATGATGGGTTTTCTCTATCTTATTTTGTTTACAAATTTATTTATATGCATCTTTTATTAAGTTAATCTAAGTTACATCCCACAAATTGTGTGGGAAATACTAAATTTGTTTATGAATAAATGATATTAATTTATTTAGTTGAGTTGTCTATTTCCTTTTGCATTCATTTTTATGGTAAATATTAATTGTATAATGAACTAAAAAACTCAACACATAGTTCATAACACTTAAACATAAAGAAATAATAAGATTTGATGTATGTATAAGTCAATATTGTATTCTTTTGCATGCAAACAACAACTTTAATTTTTGTTATGGGAATGAAAAATACCACATCTACTATGATTCCCACCTTCATCAAGGGTATGCACTATACCTTCAGGGATTCTATATTTTTTTGCTGAAGACGAATGTGAATGAGATCACATGTGAGGTGTTGCATTCTGCAACAACACACAGAGCTGCATGTTTTCTTTATTATTTTAATTTTCTGCAACTTAGAACATTAATAAACTACCCCTATTCTCCTTTAGTTACGTCCATCACATCAAACCCTTCCATCTAAAATAAAGTTTCGAGTTACCCATTTTGCATGAATGAAAAAATTCAACATGTCCCTGTTGTCCATTTTGCTAAAGGTGGCAAAATGGATAACACTTTCCTCATCAGCCATAATAGTGGAATTACTAACTAAGCACAACACTACATCTCATAACTGATGTAGTTATATGTATGTGCATGCAATCATGCCCTAAGTTCTCTTAAATGTCAATCACTTTTTGTGAAAGTATCGAGTAATAACTATGTGTAGAAATGTAATAAAAATGGTGGATGGAATAGAATAAAATTCCCTCCTATGATGTGTGATGCAAATGAACCAACCTTGTCCCTTGTAATGGAGCTAGATGGATGCAATATTAGTTGGTGATAGTAGTGACTAGTGTTTGGTCCATCATTATGGTCTCATAACTTTATATTTATATGGTTTTCTTTTTCTAATTTCATAATCAACCCAGAAAAGGCCGATCACCAAAAATATAGAACTCTCAAATTGTTAGAAAGTGCTTAAAATATGGAAGTAAAATGGAAAAAACAATCAGGGCACTGCGATTGGTACCAGGGCACCTCTGGGTGCCCTTGTACTAGCATGGGTTCCCCAGTACAGGCTAAAATGATGAAAAACAACAAAAATAGATTGGGCATGTATGTGTAATAGGTCAGAAGTGACAATAGAAAACAAATTAAAATGGCTAAAAGATAGGTGTTAATTAGTACTTTCTTCACTCAAAAACCATATGAATAGTAGCATGAGACGGAAACTAAATAATACCCTAAGTTTGTGATTTTTTCTCTACATTTTCCCCCACTCTATGTTGGTAAGTGGAACACTTAATAACATAAAGTAGATAGACATGCATACCTGATGTCAATGTAGAATTATTTAGAAAGTCTGCCAAAGGACTAGACAAAGTGTGGAGTGACAAAATGATGGAACATGGAGACTAAAGATAGAAAAGAGGAAAAAATTATGTGAGTGAACCTAGGGTGAAAACGTGTGTGTAGTTTTTGATGTGTGTAATGTACATGCATGTTAGTATGAGGTGTGTGCTATTGCAAAACGTTTTTGTTGTTGATTATTTTCTTCTCATACAGTCAGTCAAACCTACAAGTAAAAGACAATCAAGTAGTCAAATACACATGTATATATGTGAAAAACACATATAAATATGCATGTATATAATAAAAAGCATGTAATGGAAATGAAAAATTTAAAATCAACATATGCGTCCGATCTATGATGAGAAAAATGGTGTAGAAAGTGATAGCAGGAGACAATGAATTACTTATTTAATGTATTCAATTTAATGTATTAAACAAAAGAACAAAGCCCCAAATATAAAGGTTGCGGGAGGAAGGAGGACAATTATAATTGTCCATCAACAAACACTATATTAAACTAAACTAATGCTAATATTCCCCCCCTTAATACATTATTTCTACATATGTACCCCCTAAACAAATAAAACTTCACCTTGCCGAGAGGCTTGGTGAGAATATCTGTAACCTGAAAATCAGTAGGGTAGTACTGAAGCTAAATTTGGTTGTTCAAGACCTGTTCACGAATGTAGTGAAATTTTACCTGAATATGCTTTGTTCGTTCATGGAAAATAGGATTCTTCACAAGCTTCAACACACCTTGATTGTCACAGTGAATGGGAGGTTTCTCTTTAGAAATCCCTATATCAGCAAGAATGAGATGTAACCAAATCGCTTCACACACATCTCCTCATGCGGGGGTGGTATTCAGCCTCAATGGATGAGAGAGAAACAATAGTTTTATTCTTGTTAATCCATGAGATAGGTCTAGATCCGAGATGAAAAACATACCTTGAAGTGGATTTCCTGTCATCAACGGATCCTGCATAGTCCGAGTCTATATATCCCTATAAGAAGAACTGAGTTTTCTTCTGATACTCCAGACCAAAGTCAACTATACCTCGAACGTATAACAACACATGCTTTACTGCTATCCAATGACATTTATTCGGCTCCTGCATAAATCTGGTAAGATAGCTCACTGCAAAGCAAAGATCTGGCCTGGTATAAGTCATATAAATGAGACTCCCCACAAGCTTCCTGTGGTGAATCCTAGAATCTAGATAATTGCAAACCTTTTTCCATAGGTGTGGACATTGGTTTACAATATGACATTCCATACTTTTCTAGGAGTTTCTTGGCATATTTCATCTGGGAGATGAAGATATGATTCTTCTTCTGCCATATCTCTAATCCAAGACAATAGTGAAGTAGCCCCAAATCAGTCATGTCGAAGGATTTCTTTAAATCATTCTTTACATCATCCAAAAGATTGTCAGAACTTCCTGTGATCACAAAATCATCTACATACAAAAATAGAATAACAATCTATGTTCCTACCTTCTTGATATACAAATTTATATCTGAGGGGATACAAGTGAATCCATGCTACAATAGGTGATCATCAGATTTTATATACCATGCCCTAGGTGCTTGTTTGAGTCCATAAAGTGACTTTATCAGATGACAAACCTTGTGTGGTTGATGCTCGTCTAAAAACCCTTCAGGTTGGGCCATGTATACATCTTCTTTGAGATCACTATTCAAAAAAGCAATCTTGACATCCATCTGTTGAAGTTTCCATCTATTTTTTGCTGCCAGTACATAGAAAACTATGATGGTTTTGATCTTTTAGTGGGTGAAAAGGTCTCGTCATAGTCACTTCCTTCTTGCTGAGATTAATCGTTTGCAACAAGTCATGCTTTTTTTTTTTCGATTGAACCATTTACCTTCTATTTTGTTTTGAAAATCCATTTGTAGCCAATGGATTTCTTACCTGCAGGCAGATCAACAAGTTCCCACGTCTGATTCTGAAGTAGGGAATCATATTCAACATTCATAGCCTCTTTCCCACTGTGGTTGGTCTAATGCCTCATGAACAGTTTCATGTTCAGTGCTATCAAAAACTGAACTAAAGAGTGTAAAATTTACCTCATGTATGGCTTGACTTTTGTGTTCTGACTCCCACAAAATTACCTGGAAGTAATTTCAGGTGTGCCATCCCCAATAGTATTCTAGACCCATTTCAGATGTTGGTGTTGTTGCTGATGATGTGAAGATGTGTTTTCAAGTGTGCCTAGATCAATGAATAAGTCTCCACTCAGCTCTTCTTCTTTTTGAGAAGAATCATCTTGCCCATCATCTGGATGTGTGAGCAATCTATGTGACGAGGTCGATACTAGATCTCCATTGTGTAGCAGGGAGTCCAAAGGATGACTCATCACACACCACATCCCGACTCTCGTAGATTTTCTTTGTCTCAGGATCCATGAGACGATATGCCTTTGAGGTAGTACTATACCCCAAGAAAAGACATGGTAGTGTCTTTGGATCAATATTCTTCTTTTCTTATCTGGAACATGTATATATGTAGTACAACCAAAAAAATCTCAAATGATAGATAGAAGGTTTACGACTAGTCCATACCTCTTCCGGTGTCTTTTTCTGCAAGATCTTCGTGGGTGCCCGATTGAGTAGATACACTGTTTTCTGGACTGCTTCTGCCCAATACTAATCCTCAAATTTGGTGGTGGAGAGAATACAATGAGCCATCTCCATGATAGTCCTATTGTGTCGCTTGAAAATCCCATTCTATTGGGGCATGTAGGGTGCAATTAGATTTTTTTTGAATGCCATGTTGCTTCAGGTATGCTAAGAACTTCGATACAATTTCCCCCCCTTGATCTAAGCGGAGAAGAAGGAGAGGCTTCTAAGACTTCCTGGTGGTTTTCTCGTAAAAGGTTTGGAAATTTTCAAATGCCTCACTCTTCTTTCAGAGGAAATATACCCACATTTTCTATGAGTAATCATAAATAATGAGCTGGAAGTATACAAAACCTTGGAAGCTAGCTAGCAAGGGTCTGCATAGATCGGTGTGTACAACTTGAAGATGCTCCGTAGAATGATAATAACTCTATTTGAATGGACCTATGTGTTGTTTTCCTGGAAGACATCCTGAGCAAATAGGTAAGGTTTGAGGTAGTACTATACCCCAAGAAAATATATGGCAGTGTCTTTGGATCAATCTTCTTCCTTTTCTTATCTAGAACATGTATATATGTAGTACAACCAAAAACTCTCAAATGATAGATAGAAGGTTTACGACCAGTCCATACCTCTTCCGGTGTCTTTTTCTGGAAGATCTTCGTGGGTTCCTAGTTGAGTAGATACACTATTGTCTGGACTGCTTCTTCCCAATACTAATCCTCCAATTTGATGGTGGAGAGAATACAATGAGCCATCTCCATGATAGTCCTATTGTGTGGCTTGAAAATCCCATTCTGTTGGGGCATGTAGGGTGCAGTCAAATGTTTTTGAATGCCATGTTGCTTCAGGTATGCTAATAACTTCGATACAAATTCCCCCCTTGATCTAAGCAGAGAAGAAGGAGAGGATTCCGAGACTTCCTGGTGGTTTTCTCATAAAAGGTTTTGGAAATTTTCAAACGCCTCACTCTTCTTTCAAAGGAAATATACCCACATTTTCTTGTGAGTAATCATAAATAATGAGTTGGAAGTATACAAAACCTGGAAGCTAGCTAGCAAGGGTCTGCATAGATCGGTGTGTACAACTTGAAGATGCTCCGTAGAATGATAATAACTCTATTTGAATGGACCTATGTTTGTTTTCCCGCAAGACATCCTAAGAAAACAGGTAAGGTTTGAGGTAGTACTATACCCCAAGAACAAAAACTCTCAAATGATAGATAGAAGGTTTACGACCAGTCCATACCTCTTCCGGTGTCTTTTTCTGGAAGATCTTCGTGGGTTCCTAGTTGAGTAGATACACTATTGTCTGGACTGCTTCTTCCCAATACTAATCCTCCAATTTGATGGTGGAGAGAATACAATGAGCCATCTCCATGATAGTCCTATTGTGTGGCTTGAAAATCCCATTCTGTTGGGGCATGTAGGGTGCAGTCAGATGTTTTTGAATGCCATGTTGCTTCAGGTATGCTAATAACTTCGATACAAATTCCCCCCTTGATCTAAGCAGAGAAGAAGGAGAGGATTCCGAGACTTCCTAGGTGGTTTTCTCGTAAAAGGTTTGGAAATTTTCAAACGCCTCACTCTTCTTTCAAAGGAAATATACCCACATTTTCTGTGAGTAATCATAAATAATGAGTTGGAAGTATACAAAACCTTGGAAGCTAGCTAGCAAGGGTCTGCATAGATCGGTGTGTACAACTTGAAGATGCTCCGTTAGAATGATAATAACTCTATTTGAATGGACCTATGTGTTGTTTTCCCGCAAGACATCCTAAGAAAACAGGTAAGGTTTGAGGTAGTACTATACCCCAAGAAAAGACATGGCAGTGTCTTTAGATCAATCTTCTTCCTTTTCTTGTCTAGAACATTTATATATGTAGTACAACCAAAAACTCTCAAATGATAGATAGAAGGTTTACGACCAGTCCATACCTCTTCCGGTGTCTTTTTCTGGAAGATCTTCGTGGGTTCCTAGTTGAGTAGATACACTATTGTCTGGACTGCTTCTGCCCAATACTAATCCTCCAATTTGATGGTGGAGAGAATACAATGAGCCATCTCCATGATAGTCCTATTGTGTGGCTTGAAAATCCCATTCTGTTGGGGCATGTAGGGTGCAGTCAGATGTTTTTGAATGCCATGTTGCTTCAGGTATGCTAAGAACTTCGATACAAATTCCCCCCTTGATCTAAGCAGAGAAGAAGGAGAGGATTCCGAGACTTCCTAGTGGTTTTCTCGTAAAAGGTTTGGAAATTTTCAAACGCCTCACTCTTCTTTCAAAGGAAATATACCCACATTTTCTGTGAGTAATCATAAATAATGAGTTGGAAGTATACAAAACCTTGGAAGCTAGCTAGCAAGGGTCTGCATAGATCGGTGTGTACAACTTGAAGATGCTCCGTTGAATGATAATAACTCTATTTGAATGGACCTATGTGTTGTTTTCCCGCAAGACATCCTAAGAAAACAGGTAAGGTTTGAGGTAGTACTATACCCCAAGAAAAGACATGGCAGTGTCTTTAGATCAATCTTCTTCCTTTTCTTGTCTAGAACATTTATATATGTAGTACAACCAAAAACTCTCAAATGATAGATAGAAGGTTTACGACCAGTCCATACCTCTTCCGGTGTCTTTTTCTGGAAGATCTTCGTGGGTTCCTAGTTGAGTAGATACACTATTGTCTGGACTGCTTCTGCCCAATACTAATCCTCCAATTTGATGGTGGAGAGAATACAATGAGCCATCTCCATGATAGTCCTATTGTGTGGCTTGAAAATCCCATTCTGTTGGGGCATGTAGGGTGCAGTCAGATGTTTTTGAATGCCATGTTGCTTCAGGTATGCTAAGAACTTCGATACAAATTCCCCCCTTGATCTAAGCAGAGAAGAAGGAGAGGATTCCGAGACTTCCTAGTGGTTTTCTCGTAAAAGGTTTGGAAATTTTCAAACGCCTCACTCTTCTTTCAAAGGAAATATACCCACATTTTCTGTGAGTAATCATAAATAATGAGTTGGAAGTATACAAAACCTTGGAAGCTAGCTAGCAAGGGTCTGCATAGATCGGTGTGTACAACTTGAAGATGCTCCGTTGAATGATAATAACTCTATTTGAATGGACCTATGTGTTGTTTTCCCACAAGACATCCTAAGAAAATAGGTAAGGTTTGAGGTAGTACTATACCCCAAGAAAAGACATGGCAGTGTCTTTAGATCAATCTTCTTCCTTTTCTTGTCTAGAACATTTATATATGTAGTACAACCAAAAACTCTCAAATGATAGATAGAAGGTTTACGACCAGTCCATACCTCTTCCGGTGTCTTTTTCTACAAGATCTTCGTGTGTGCCTAGTTGAGTAGATATACTGTTTTCTGGACTACTTCTGCCCAATACTAATCCTCCAATTTGGTGGTGGACAGAATACAATGAGCCAACTCCATGATAGTCCTATTGTGTTGCTTGAAAATCCCATTCTATTGGGGTGTGTAGGGTGTAGTCAAATGTTTTAGAATGCCATGTTGCTTCAGGTATGCTAAGAACTTCGATACAAATTCCCTCCTTGATCTAAGAAGAGAAGAAGGAGAGGCTTCTGAGACTTCCTGGTGGTTTTCTCGTAAAAGGTTTGGAAATTTTAAAACGCCTCACTCTTCTTTCAGAGGAAATATACCCACATTTTCTGTGAGTAATCATAAATAATGAGCTGGAAGTATACAAAACCTTGGAAGCTAGATAGCAAGGGTCTGCATAGATCGGTGTGTACAACTTGAAGATGCTCCGTAGAATTATAATAACTCTATTTGAATGGACCTATGTGTTGTTTTCCTGCAAGACATCCCGAGCAAATAGGTAAGGAATGGGAGAGTGGAGGAAGCCCTCTTACCATTTCTTTGGCACTGAGCTGATGCAGAGCCCCGACAGAAAGATGACCATATCAAGAGTACCATAGTGCAGTGTACTCCTTTGTTGAAGCAAAGATAGAAATGTTAGATGAAGTGACCGAATCCAGTGCAAATAGATAGCCTTTCCTAAATGCTCGAGCAATAACTAAGTCTCCCTGGGAAATGATGTAGGACTTGACCCATTTCTGAATAAAGAATTCGACCCGCATTCGATGATCAAGAATCTGACTCATGGACAAGAGATTTGAGGTCAAACCTGGAACATATAGCACTTTGTGAGTATACATCTTCATGTCCCAAGAGGAATGATGACATCACCAATCCCTGCCACAATATACTCTTGATTATCTGCGATGGTGATCCGATCTCCAGTAGACCGATCACGCAGGGAATGGAACAACTTTTTATTGCCATTCATGTGTTTGCTGGCACCTAAATCAATCAACCAGAAACTTTCTAATGGCTACAAAGTCTGTGAGACTAGGACAATGTCTGGATGAGGTGCGTCTGGAACCTCTTCATCGGAGGAGGCATCCTGCTGAGTAGCAATATGACCCTTCTACCTTTGATTACGAGCATGCCATTAGGATTTCTTGGAATATCCTTGGCCAAAAGTGCTCTCTTCGCCAGATTTCCATACTTGTAACCATTGTAATAACAGTTTGTAGTCGTGTACGTATTTGTGGAGAAAATGTGGCACCATCGATCCACCTTGTTGTACTACTGCTTCTGGGGTGGCCGTTGTGGTGGCTGCTGAGAAGGTTGCTGTTGTGGATGCTACTTATGATTTTGGGGGGTTGATTGCCCTTTTCAATGCCTGTTTTTATGCTTTTGCCTCGTGATGAGAGCCTTGTCTTCAAAGGCTTCTTGAACATTCTGAATGGTTTCTTCCTGCTGGAGATAATTCACCCATTTGAAAAAACTCACCTCCTATTGAGTGATGGTCAACATGGTGATTAGTGTCTGAAAACGTGAAGGAAGAGCTTGCAAGGTGAGTGGGACTAGAAACTTGTCATCCACCAGTTCACCAAGAGCAAAACTTTCTGCATGTAACTTGGCCACATGCCACAAGAAGGCTTCAACTGATTCGCCATCATGCATACTCATCATGTGAATCTTTTTCTGAAGATGCAACATCGTCGTCAGATTCTTGGCTTAATAGATGGTACACAATGCAGCCCATGTCATAGAGGAAGTTGTTTCTTCCCAAATGTGAGGTTGAACCTCATTAGAAAGGGTCAGAGTGATAAGCATTAATTCTTTTACATCGGCCTTTTCATACTTAGCCAATAGATCAGCGTATGTGGGAGGGGCATTCATGCTAGAAATGATCCCCCAAAGATCTTCAAACTGAAGAATCATCCGCATCCAGTTTTCCATGCGGTAAAATTTTGCCCTTTTAGCAATTGGGCATCTGACAACAAAATGTGAGGTGCAAACATTTCCAAAAACTCAAAATTGTATTTTATTTATTGATTGTTCAAAAATGGTTACAAATTCTTACTGAAGGAACTTATCATGAAGATGGGCTCTATAAGCTCGTGCAGTGAGACACGGATGCTCCTGTTGGCATTCTACTTCACGTTCATCATCTGCATCATAGTTGTGCTCTAATCCTTCGTGGATTTGGCATGCTTGACAACACACGTAAAACCAAAAATAGTCGAACAATACTTGATGCACCAATTCATCAAATAATACATTGTCGATATTCAGCAAATCATTGAGAAGGGAAAAATAGCTGTCAGTGGTGTCTTCTTGGGTTCTAAAAGGTGACCCAACAGAAGGGTTTCTCATAGCACTCTCAGCATCATAAATTTGTGACATGTATGTGGTGAGGTTATCTAGATTAGCCTCTCTCGCCAAGCTCTTCATGCTACAGGTTTCACACGGTCTCCAGCCTCCTCGTTGCTTCCACGCAATGTTAATTTTGTAGGCTGTGGTTACCATTACTTCGAAACAGGTGTCTTTCATTGGTGGTTCTTCCTCATGGCTCACCAACACTCCATTCCAAGCTTCTACCGACACAACTCACATAAACCTCCATGCACAGCATAGGACACATGCGGTTCAGGATGCTCATGGTTCAGACTATGGCTCCTATGTTTCTAAGACAAGTCGCAAGGGGAAAAAAAATAAAATGTTTCTTTGTTGATCGTTGCAACTTCTAAGTGCTGGTCCAAAATTCCAAAACAACGAATGCTTCAAAATAGGTCTTTTCTCATTCCTCACAGTCTAGCAACTCAGAACTAGAGATCTCCATGTTTCCATGCACGCTTCTTCTGTCACTTCACTTTGATTAATTATTTCTGACGAATGAAAATTATCACATTTCCCACGCGGTCTGTAGACAAAACTGATAAAAGTTATATGCGCACAGAACACTCAGCAGCTAAGAAAATAAAAAAAAGATAGGTTGGGATCTTACGTTGTAGGTGTTGCCTGCCTAGGCCGAGAAAGGAAGAACTCTGATAGCAATGATAGTAGGATATAATGAATTATTTATTCAATGCATTCAATTCAATATATTAAACAAAAGAGCATAGCCCCAAATATAAAGGCTATGGGAGGAAGGAGGATAGTTATCACTGTCCATCAACAAACAATGTATTAAACTAAACTAATGATAAAAGAAACGATATCATGTACTGGCTCAGTTTTTTTAGCGATCCGACCCCACTGACTGAAGTAGTGTAGGGAGGAATAGCACTGTACCCTCCAACTTGTAACTACTCCTTTCAGAATGTACAAAGAGATATTTGTACTATCTAGTTTTTTAGGTGATTTGACGTCACTAGCTGAAGTAGTGTAGAGATGTTATGGTTATGCCCATATAGAGAGAGGGGCCCCCTCTCTCCCCCATATAAAGAGAGGAAATCCACTATGTCCTCTAACATTTAATTGCTCCCCAGGATGCTAAGGACAACCATGTCTTGTAAGATCCATTATACTGTACGAGGTTTGTAGACTGATCCAAACCCACTAGTTGTGTAACACACAATGCCAAGGGAAAAAATTAAATTGAACTGAACCAATGTACAAGTATTGTGTAGTATGAAAAACCCCAAATGATGCACCCATCTTTGGGGGTGCATGTGATGTCATTAATAGGATATTGTGGCCCTTAAAGAGGAATGACAACATAAATTGTGCCTTGTAGGTGTAAGGGAATGTGCTTGGTAGATACTAAAGCACACACAAACAAGTGGATAAAAAACAAGTGTTAGTATAACTAAGAATACATTTAGAAAACAAGTGTAAGCTACCAAACAATGTAGAAGATAGAATACAAGTCATCATGTAAGAAGGAAATATAAACTGCCAAAGTGGATTGTAAACATGGGGAATCAGTCACAATGTTGTAAGATAGTCAAGGTCATAATGGCCACATAGAAACAAACAAACTTGCACACAAAACAAAGGGTAAGGCCTACATACAATATTAAAAAAATAAGCAAGTCAAAACAACAGATAGCCATGGTAACAAGTAATCCTACAAAACAATGTTGGATATGAAGCACCCATTAGCATGTTAGAAACATAAATAGTAAGTCAAAAACATATATAGCTAAGTAATTTAAAGTGTTAAGTACACAATAAAAATATAACCCCTATGACAGATGAATTTGGATGCCCCCAAAAACCATTGTAGGAGTGCCATAGGAGGTGAACATCCATGCTACATGTAAGATACATGTATCTATGATCAAAAATAGAAAAGGGTGTGAGCATGAATGTGTGTATGGTATAAATAAATAAATACAAGAGATCTAGCTAATATGTG